>JAHRHJ020003411.1:0-173951 GCA_019776745.2 Taxus chinensis
TAGCATATATGATTCCCCTATTTTTTTTGTGTTTTCTGACGAACTTTATAATTTAATAAGCACATTTAAAATATCTAGATTGATAGCTAGATAACAATTAAAAAAACAAACCAGATAACTGAGTATATCTATTTTGTCTATGCAATTTGTAGATCACTCTAAAAAATGAAATAACTATTCTAATTTATTTGCAAGACTCTCGATCCTCCTCAGAATTAAGAGTGAATCATAAGTTTCTCAGAAATATCAATCCCCACGCTTCCCAGGAATATCGAGAGTAGAATGAACGAAATACAGCAATTACTACTCTATGTTTGATATGATTCTACACTAAACTTATTGAAAGCTAGAACCCTTGATTCTTTAGAACAAGTGGCGAAATCAATGGTGTGTGTGATCGTGCCCCCTCAGTGTGATCTCCCTCATCCTTCACTTTTTCCGTGTCCAGAAAAGCGTGTAATGCTACATCAACCTAAGTAGGTCTTCGGGATCAGGCAGCTCAGAATACAGACTGAATACAATGCGAGTAGTCGCGGGATAGTAGCGCAAGAGTACAGAGCTTGGCCGATGCAATTCCTAGCGGATCTATTGTGAGTCATGCAACATAAAACGTCAGAACCTGAAACTATCCTATTGAGAACAAAACCTGTACTTTAATGGCTTCCTATTTGGTAAACCGACTATCCTATTCCAATGGATTGGATAAAAGAATGCATGTACTTTCATAAGATGGATATGTGGCTTACTAACAGTAAAACAATGCTAACGAATAAGCTGCAATGAAAGAACTAAGCATTCTAAGCAAAAGAAAACAAATCTATTGCAAAGAGAATCAAGAGGAAAATTTTAGGGGCCATTTTCTGAGCACAAGCCATCTATTTTATACATTTGCATTTACCCCAAGGTAACAAAACCAATAGAACTCTTAAAACTATAAACAATGGCAAAACACATTCCGGGAACCATAATCATAAATGCAACTTATGGCGGTGAAAGAAAGCTGGTAACTGTTGAATTATGTGATGTCTGTTAAAGAGCTTTCTTGGAAAACGTGTAAATGACCGCCAGCCCTGAGCCGGGCGGCGGTTACAGGATCGCTGCCATGTTCGGGCGGTGGCTCAATCAGGGTGGCGGTTTGTCACTGAAGAGACAAAGGCCAAGAAAGACAGGAAAAGGGAAAACAAAGCAGTGGGGGCTAAGAGGGGCATGCGGAGGTTAATGCACACTTGGGATCCTTTCCGGATCCCGAACACCTTACGAGGAGACCTATTATCATCATTGGGGCATCCTGTACATTGTTCTGGCAGTACAGTACCTACAATTTGGGTACGTACATATTGCCCATCGAAGAAGTGTTTTAGCCATGAAGAGGCGTAAAACGGTGGGTCCAAGTCTGAGGGTCCCCGAAATGGGAAGGTTAAGAAGTTATACTTGATACATCCCATGGTTGAAATGACGCTGTCAAAATTCCCGCTACCTACAAAACGAAAGAAAACGTCTAGTGCAGATAGACACACTAGTTTGGAAAATAAACGCGAAAAATAACAGGAAATGAGAACATACCATTTGTGCAGGGATAGAATTTACCTCGTCGGCATCCCAACCTGGGAAAAGTATTTAAAATGATTAGGGCACTATATATATGAAAAGGGCCAGTTCCTATTCATTTGCCGGATTGATTTGATTGGTTTGAGCTCGGGAACCCACGGGTGCCGGTTTCCTGCGTGCGTAGAGTCAAAAATCCATGACGAGATAACGGATCATGCCTATGCGTGCGGAATACGACCACGAGATCACAGGTAGTTCTCTTCAATTCATCCTTTTTACCACCTTAATTTTTGAAATGCTAAGACCTTTGTCATGGGGGGGTAATTTTGAAAAATGATTAGTGTAAAAGGTCCATCTAGGGGGGCCACCTAATGGGTAGATTTGTTTTTAGGTAAAATGGGCCTTTTTACTTGTTTAGGCTTTTAAGTTAAAACCCGGTGGGTTTCGGACCACGACCGTGCCCTTAAGTGGCGGTTACAAAACGCCTCCCCTACTCCGGGTGGCAGTGTGCAAAGAAGGTAAAAAGAACAACACTTTGAAAAATCGTTTTTGCTTTTTCTCGGGCATTTCTACGTGTTTCGTGATTTTTCCAGTATTACTTGGATGCTAATGTTCTCGTTTGTTTTTTTTGGGTGTATGCAGGCGAGAGAGGAGTATATCCGATAGGAGTGGAGAGAGGGAGTGTGAGTGGCTCTAAGGGGTATAGATTGCCCGTCTCACAGGATGAGAGGCACTCTTCAAACGGGCTCGGATACTATGCATTTCACGCGTGACCCATGTTAACCATCTAGTCAATTCTGGCTGACTATTCTCATATGGGATGCAGATCAGGAACACCTTCTAATTGCCAAGGGTACGCAGGTGGTGGGACTATTACATGGAGGATTTCTATGCATTTGGTCCCGATCATCGGGAGACGACTCACTCTAGAGACAGCAGGTTCACGGACCCAGATTGATAGTGGGCTACATATAGGGAGATTGCAATCATCTCCAGGGGGGTGAAGAATGGGTTAGAATTCGATCCATCCCCTTTTTCCCCATGCTGTTCCCATCCCTTACTTCGTCAGGCTATCATGGGGATCCTTGCCTCGAGACTGATGGGGATAAGGGAGGAGACCACTTTGTTATAATACTGGTCCCCCATTATGCCCACGATAGAGGGGACACGGTCGGATATATGGCCTGGGAGTAAGACATTCTTGGGGACCACCTACATTGAATTATACAGGTAGCCGTTACAGGGGCAGTCCTCGAGCCACCGACCCTGGTCATGAGTGGGGTCCACGAGCACTCATCCCCTATGGCGAGGCAGTGTAGAGGTGACGAACCCCCCGAGCTGTGAGGGCAGCCAGATGGACAGACATGTCGGTGCTAGAGCACCTCATCAGCTGAGTTACCTCCTTGACTACTGCAGAATGAGGCCACACCATATCAACTTGGTAGGCATATGGGGCGAGGAGGACTCTTTACTTATCTCCGCTCAACCAAGGGCAACTTATTGATAGTGTGCGGCGAGTGGAGATACACCCTTTAGCGAGTTCCTCAGCATTTTGCCTACCCTACATGGGTATGTTACCCGGTGGCACCAGATACAGATCAGTTCGAGAGGCCAGAGGGGGGCCTAGAGTGCTGGGGTTGGACAGTGGTTACTCCTTGGCATTCCTATTGCGGCCAGGAGGCCAGACGTGCTAAGGGAGAGCCGGGCACCTCGGGACACTTTGCTTAGATCAACGCGGGTCCTCCCATAGTAGTGATGACCCCATTGTACATGACTCCAAGTCTGAGAGTTTACAGGGGGAGAGACAGAGGAGGAGGCAGAGGATAGTGATCCTGAGTGGCATGGACACCCAGGATATCAGGCAGGCGGAGAGGGCCGAGTAGAGTGCAGAGCAGGTAAATCTGGTTTCTAGGAGCCACTCTCCCAGGGCCATGGGGAGGATGAAGTTGTTGTGGGGAAACTACGTTGGTCCAGCCCCAGGAGCAGCCCCTCAGTCGACAGCGGCATCTGTGGTAGGGCCTATCCTATAGATCCATCCTGGAGGTATGGTGATTCGAGTAAGTTACCCTCTATCACTTTTATGTTTGTTGTAGTTAGAATCTCTTAGTGCATCTTGTATTTCTAATTTATTGTGTGGTTTCTAATTTGTTTTTCATTTGTTGCAAAGACCAACGATGAGTGGCGAGATTTGATTAGTAGGGATGCACTGGTTACCTGATGATCCCCATGGAGGACCCGCGCCAGAAGTGTCATGGACGGGGGAGCCTTCAACAACCGGTAGGCGTACTAAATCTTTTCCCCAGTCTGGATGTGGCAGGATGGTATAGCCTCCAGGCACAGAGTTAGCGGGGTTATAGGACGGCCGAGTTGCCTGAGCGAGCCATTCCATTTGGGGACGGGGGAGTTTTTGGCGGGGGCCGGGGGCGGGGGGGGCGGAGGGGAGAGGAGGGGGTGGCCGGGAGGCGGGGGGGGGGGGGGGACGGGGGGGGGGGGCGGGGCTTGAGACTAGGGCTTAACCCCTCGGGCTCCTGAGCCAGTAGGCACTCAGGCACTGTGTATCTGGCGTCCTAGGCTGGGCGTGCGCTTCGAGGGGTCTCGTAGGGATTGAGAAGCCACTTGGTCCGTAGAGTTTTGTACGATAATTCTTTGTATACCTGGGCTCTTTTGAGCGTTTTGCCCAGGATAGTGCATGGATGGTATGTAAATAAAATTTGTCATTATATATATGTATATTTGTTCTGGATCAAATCGTTGGCATTCATAGCTTGATTTCTATTTCTAGTTTTCCTCATGTATACTATGAGGATGTTTAATGCTTTTTAGAATGTATGCAATGGCGATCAAATGATGCAAGTGTTTGAATTTCGTTTTTTGATTTCATGATGCTGATATATGTATGAGTAGATTATATGTGATTTGAAATTTTAGCTTCTCAAGAATTTTGGATGACTTCATGTTTGTTGTGGCCAAAGTGGATGCATATAAACCGGTATGATGAATGGATAAACTGCCCCTACCACCACTCCAGGCAAACTAGTAGATGCGAGGGATTATCACGAGAGTTGGGAAGGGCACAAGTTCTGAAGATGTGTTTGGAACTGATATTTGTGAAAGACAGACAAAGCTTGGTGGAACCCAATTACGGATGCTCACAAGCCCATCCACCGAGTGATTCATAGTTTAGAATGTATTAGCTTTGCAGTTTAGCCAGACTTAGATCCTTAGATTGGCCACATAGTAGACCAAAATCTAGCTTTTAGGATTTTGAAGCTCCTTTGGAATTTTGGACATATGATTCACTTGTTCTTGACCTAAACGACTCGAGATTTGGATTTGTTGGTTTTTTTTTTTCTGCTTAGGACCTTTGCATGTGTTTGTCAAGAGGTCCCCTACTCTTTTCCCCTGCTACTAGTTAAGAAGCGTGGGTTTATCACCGTGGGCAAAGCATAGGCAAAGTAAGGCCATTTCCATCATTTCGTAACCCTACGTCCTAGTAAGAGATGTAAGATCATCATGAAGGTTGGTGGGGCGTTGGGGGACAGGAATGTGTACAATTAAAATTTCTATTGATCAATGTTGGACTCGTTTTCTTGGGTAAAATGTCAATATGTGCTTATTTCCAAAGATATAGATATATATATATATATATTTATATATAATATTATATATATATATATATATATATATATATATAGGGGATAGATGTGACACCATGAAGCTTCTAGAATAGACCAGAGGCCAAGACACGTATCCTAAGAAAGGAAAAACCAAAAGTGAGAACAAGAGCTGCAGATCTTGGTATGGTACCGTTAAGACTTGTCATATCTAGCTTTATTTGATGAAATGATTCCAGCTAATTTGATGATATCATGAAGGAGAGAGGTATGATTAGAGAGTTTGATGCCAACAACATCCTGAGTTGTAAGACTTGTTTGAGAATAAAATTCCTTGATAGATTTTGTATGAAACAAGCGGACAAAATGATCTTAATATATATGAAGATGCAATGTAAATATTATAAGTAGTGCAGCTGCTTATGCGTAGAACCATTGAGAAGGGAATTGCTGTTTCACCAAAATTCTCTCCTTCTAGTGTACATAGGAGGTATGCACCATTTTCCTAGTCCTTAATGACTCGGTATGGCCCACCATTTAGAGCCAGCCTACTTCCTTGCGGTCTTCTTATCGTTCCGGCGGTCTAATATAGAACTAGATCACCTTCATATATGTCGCATCATAGACCGTCTTGTCTATTACCGGCACATCCAGTCAGCATAGGACTTATGCGTGTTTAGCAGCTTACCTAGTTTTAGCTTTCTAGGTTGGGAAAGACGTCTTCTCATAGTGTCTTCATCCAGACTCCCTTGTATAGGAAATGCGGAGACTGGGGTATTTCAACCTCAAGCGAGAGAACTGCTTCTACCCCGAATACTAGCGAGATAAGGAAGTTGCTTAATTGGTGTTCTTATGAGGTTCGGTGGGACCATAAGGCCGGATATAATTCAGGTGCCAATCTCGTTCTGTTTTCTTTAACCGTGTTGAGAGAATGGATTTAGTGTTTATGTTGCTTCGCTGGTCCGTTGGCTTTGTGGATAATACGAGGAGCCATATAGGCTTTTTGAAATTAGTGCACAATAGCGAACTTCATCATTCTTAAAAGAAGTCCCATATTGAGAAATGACTTGGGGACACGGTTCCTACAAATGATTGGTTCAAAATGAATTTGGTGATTACAGACCGGTACAGTAGTAAGAGGCAAGTTCTACCCACTTGGTGCAATATTTGGTAGCCGTGATTATTAAATTATGGCCATCTATAGATGGGGAGAGAATTTCCTATCAGTGCGAAACCCCATGTAGAAAATGGCCATGAGTAGAATTGGGTGAGAGTTGGTGCTGGAATGTGGATATCATGGGAGCACAAATCCTTCTACATCAACACTAAATGTTGTGTGTAGTATTCCTGTGCCTTGTGCCCTTTGGTGCTATTTTCTTCCTTGCAACACTCTACATCAGTGCGCCTTGCTTTTTTGAGCCTGCAGTCTATAGTATTCCCACGCCCTGCACCCAGAAGCTTTTAAATTGGTAATTCCTCTTTCTGTAAAGCTTTGATGGATGATCTAATAGCTAACATGGCTCTTCTGCATTGGACTTCACTCCTTCTTCTTGCAGATTAGCAGCTGAACTCGAAATCGCATATGTCTACATCAAGTAAGAGACCAACCAAGTCAAAGGGTAAGGCCAAACTCACAAAGGAAGAAATGAAATATAAGTATCAGAGGGTCAGGATGCATGAGTCCCACGCAGAATGTGACTTGGACATCAGAGATGCTGAACTTGGCCATATAGACATGGAGGATTTTTGGGCCAGAACCAGAAGGGTCACAGGAAGTCCATGGATGGACAATACTAGTGGGCAGTGGTCTACACTTTCACTAGGGGAATCCCCAGTTAGCGTCGGTGAATAATGAGTTCATGATGGTGGTGGCCCGCTGCTATAACAAAGACACAAGGTGTGTCAAGAATGAAAAGGGTGAGGTAATAATCAACCTCACTTGCCTACCAGCTTTGAGATAATGCTCGGCATTCTTCATCACCGGCACTTTGTGGCCGTGAGTCAAGAAGACTGCATAAAAGCATGGGATGAAAATGAGGAAAAATGTATGCAACTCATGAACAAGGTTTATCTAAAGAATAAGAAGGTAATAACCAGGTGGCCCCAGGTTATTCATCGCAACAACTTTTCAGAGGAGCTGAGCGACACCATTACCTTCCTGAGTAGGGTTTTTGGGCTTCCTGACACCCATTACTTCCACAAGTGGATGCTCAGGTATCTAGAAATGATGAACAAAAACATGCCTGATCAACGTTTTGCGTGGGCAGAAATCATCAGCAACACCATCTTTGAGCAACTCCAACAACTATTAACAATAGGGAGGTTCTACATGAACTCCTACGTTGTCTACGCTGCCGCCTCTAAGAGAGATTATCTAGCACTGAGCTGATGTGGGGTATGGCCCCAGGTGAAAATATACGAGTATTATCCAGAATTGAAACTGGAAAACAACATTCCACAGTTCACCAAGATCAACGATGCCTTCTTCTATGGCATCATCTACCTATTGAGGTCTAATATGACTCATGGTCAGACGACCAAGAGCATAGTAACTGCAAAAGAGAAGTGGGGGGTGTTATTTACGCAATTCCCCACTTTTACCTATCTCAGAGCAGCCAACTTCTTGGGGGAACCCACCAAGTTGCCAAGATATGCGGGGCCTAAGTTGATCCTATTGGAGCTGTCCAGACAACTCATCATGTATCATGAGAAGTGCCTAAAGAGAAAGAAGGGTGGAACTCCATTCCCCCTCACGGTGGGCAGGTACACATGCACTTCTCACACCAAAGCCTGGGAAATGTTCATAGAACTGGAGCTGCTCAACCTGAAGCACAATTTCCCAGCAAGGCCGACCTTTGATCCATGAAATTACCTCCCAAAGGCAAAGCTCGATCCGATCCACATTCTGAAGATCGAGGACATCTACATCGACCTTTATCACGAGGTCGAACTCAGGAGAAAGGATCACTCTCATCTGGCCCTAGCAAAAATCATTCAATATGGTGTGGCCATTATTCCAAAAGGTTCCCAAACGACTGATCAAGAAGTTGATCAGGTATATCTAGATACAGGATGGGGACAAATATCCATTTACTGAAATAGATAGAATAAGGGCACCTCAGACTATTAAGGAGAGGGTAAAAGGCAGCTTGCAGTGCACAGAACATTGGTGCAGATTTAATGGTCTCATTTACCTTGGGGTGGACTTCATCACGTCTCCCCTAGGTAATGCACTGGCCAGGATGAAACATTTTCCAAAGGGAAAAGGGAAAGATAAGGAAGGAGAGTCAAGTTCCACCCAAGAGAAAGCTCCGAGAGTCCTCCTCCCGCCGCCCAAGAGCAGGTCATCCACCCTGCCTCCCTAGAAAAGGAAGCGGCGGTAAGTGTTCCAACAGGCACATCCACTCAGGATGTTGCCACTGCCACAACCGTTGAAGTTCCCACTGTCCCTTCTCCCACTCCTCCTTCCCCTCCTCATGTCACTCAAGCAACCATTCCTTTGGTTGTGTCTTCTCCCCCATCTTCTACTGTTCCCCTTTCCTCTTCTTCCATCTTCTCTTCCCTCACGGAGCTGTCCCCCATTATTTCTTCCCTCATCTCTCAGCTCCCTTCTGCCCCCACAGTTTCCTCTCCTATAGTAACTCCTACCCTTATGAGCATTGGAGGTTCGGCTTCTTTATCAATGACACCGCCAAGCATCTCAACCCATTTCCCCTAAGAACACTGTAGTTTCTTCTTCTTCCACCATTCCCTCTTCTCCCGCTGGTCCCACTCCCTTAAGTCCAGCATGGATCTCCCAACACCTGAGCTAGCACAAGAGGAAAGTCCCCATTGCACCTATGGACTTCTCCGTCATTCCAACAAAAGGAGATAAGAAGCAAAAGCTAATAACCCGCTTCTCTCAGAGTGCCTCAGGTGAAAGAGTAATGGAGATCACGTATCCCTATCCCACCAAGGATAGAAAGGATTTGTCTCCTACGGATTATACAGTGACATAGGTCACAATGGGAATGCCCTTCAGAGAGCCTATAAGGGGAGGCCCTATCTGCAGTGGATGCCCTTTGCAAGAAGCTTCATAGGAAGTAAAGGAAGAGAAGAGGATACTAAAAGAACAAAATAAACATCTTCTCCAAGCCTTGCAGAAAATGGGCAGTGCACCTCCTACAACTGCCACTGAAACTCCTGAGGCCCTTTGTCAGGAAAAGATAAATGAATATGCCAAGATTGGTGAACAAGGCATGGCAGTATCCACCTGGAGAGACCAGATCCTCAAAGATAGTGAGGAAGTAATCATCAAGTTCACCGAGCTATTTCAAAATATTGGTCAGGCGAACAAGGAACTCCAGGTGATTACAGGACCTATCTCCAAAGAGTTAGACCATGCTAGGTTGCAATATGAGACATTCCAGAAGATGCTTGACTACTCAGTCAATGATTTAGTTAAATTCGACATCTTCAATCACCCTAGAGCACCCAAAAAATTCCTTGCTACTTTGGACTACCGGGTTAATCAGATGGAATTTGTCCTGGAGAAGATTGACAAGGTCAAAGAGGAAGCCTTGGATGCAATGCATCAGATGGAACAAATTGTCCTAAGAATGTCTCTGGGCTTTCTCACTTGATCATTCACCTTGAGGAAGGTAGATGAAACCTTTTGGATCTTCAAAGAGATCATCTCGCAAGGGTTAGGGCCAGAAGCTACTTTTGACGTTGAATCCATCAATAACCTTCTGGCCTACCGTGACTTTGTGGGATACCTGATGGAGGAAGGTAATGAATACTTCAAACTCCCAGAAAAACTCAGAGATGAATGGGAGACTTGTGAAGTCATTAGCGATCACACCAAGGGAAGTGCATAGGATCAACTCTAGCCAATGATCAGACAAATTCATGGAGTACCGGGCCCAATTCTACATTGCCTCTCCTGAGCAGAAGTGGGATACTCCCTTCCAGCCGTGAGATGAAGATGAATAGCCTTCCTCTTCTTGGTTTTCTTTTTGTAATATTTAAAAGTATGTTGGCACAAATGATGACATCATCCATGTTGCACCATGGGATGTTGTTATCCACCAAGTTGCCCAAAGTCAACAGTTGACTTTTAGATATTTTGTAAATATTTTGTAATTAGTGGTTGGTTTCCTTTTTCCTTCTCTCTTCTTCTCCTTCTATATATACTTGAATATTTGTTGTATTCAAAAGGTGGACATTTTTTAGATGAAAAAAATAGAAGTGAGAAGAAAAGGCTTTGTACTTTTTGTAACAAAAGAAAATATTAATACAAATATTGAGACTTTGTGCTGAATACATGTGTTATGCATTAGACCTTTCTTATGTTAGATCTGTATGTTTATTCTGTTAGATCTATCTCTACTTTTTTGTCATTTTCTCATCAGTATTGCTTTGTTCATTTATGCAAGTAGGTTTGGCTCTGTTTACTACCAGCCCAAAACATAAACCCTCTGACCTTTCTACTTTGGAATTCATTTCTTTTCTCCCTTCAGATCTATTCTATCTCCTCTCCCCACTTCATTCCCTTCTTTTCACAGTCGGAAATACCCCAACTGGGATGAGATCCCAAACCCTTGAACGTAGAATACTGTAGGACTTACACAGATTCCTTCTGGTAGAATAGAAATAAACCAATTTTGGTTTGCTGTCTCAAAGAGGGTCTATGCCCTACACACTGTTGGCTTGTCTATCCATAGATCTATCCACCCGAAAGATTTTCAGACCAACAGATCCTGAGTAGTAGCTATAGACTTGCTATGAGAGTGGCTCCTCATCAGGAACTCTATAGTCCTATACCCAGCTAACTCAGTATGGAGGGATGTCACCATCTTGGCTACATGCCAGACAGGAGAAAAAACATCGATATGCCTACTGGCTGCCGAAGGCTCCCCTACATCCACAAATAGTTCGGCACAAGTCTTCTCCATGGGGAGCATCAGGGTATCAGTACATACCCAGCGAATCAAGTCTTGCCACTCATCGGCAGTCTCTACAAGCAAAGGAGAAAACAAATTAGAAAATAATCAAAAGATAAAAACAAAGATGAATAAAAGGAGAGATAACAACTAAGGAAATCCTAGCTAAAAAAAATATTAAAAGAAGAGTGAAAACTCACTCAGATGTCCAGGCCTCCAAGAGGGATCCCTAAGATCAACACCTATCATAGATGTTGCTGCTAACTGATGGCCTCCTCCTATGTCTGGGGAAAGATAGTGTCCTACTACGGACTCATCCTCTCTGCCTAGGTCCTGAGAGGGAAACTCCTCTAAGACTAGGGTCACCCTCTCTACACTCTGCTCTACCCTCTTGGCCTGTAATATCTCCTGAGTTTCATACCACTCGAGATCACTATCCTCCTCTCCACTTGACTCATTGACCTCCATGTCCTCGGTCTCCTCCTCCGTCTCTCCCCCTGTGAACTCCTCAGACTTAGAGTATATGTCAATAGGGTCATCACTGCTATGGGTAGGATCGGTGGCAATCTAAAGTAAAGGTGCCTAAGGAGCACCGACTCTCTCTCGGGCACGTACCACCCGCCTAGCTGCAATAGGGATGCCATGAGTAACAATAGTCCAACCCTGGCCTCTAGGACCTCCCCTAGCCTCCTGAACTAATCTGAAAATAGGCACCATTGGGGGAAGCATATCAACATAAGCAAGGCCGAACTGCTAAGGCACTCGATCAAAAGGATGTGTCTCTACCTTCCCTATCCTATCCACAAGCTGCCCTGTAGTAGAGAAGGAAATCAAAGTGAAGGTCTCCTCACCCCACAACCCTATCATGGCCTGATAAGGTGTGCCTCCATATCATCAGTAGTTAGAGAAGAAACTGGCTGGTGGGGTGCTCTAAGTACCGACATCTATGTCCATCTAGCTGCCCTCACGGCTCTGGGATCCGCCACCTCTATGCCTCTGCCATAAGGGATGATACACTCATAGACCCAGCTCATAACCAAGTTCAGATGGCTTAAAGAATGTCCCTGTAAGCGTACCACCCTGTATAGGTCATGGTAGGTGGTCCCAAGTATATCGGCTCCCCAGGCATAAATCTAGCCATGTGCCTCAATTTGTGTAATAATAGGGGACTAGCAGTAGAGTAAGGTGTCCCCTCCCTTGTCCCTGATCAATCTTGAGGAAAGGATCCCCATAATGGCCTGACGAATCAAAGGGAAAGGCAAGCCTGGCGTCTCCCATATATGTAGCCCATTGAGCTATCTGATCCCGTGACCCCGTTGTCTCAAGTGTAAGTCATCTCTCGATGATAAGGACTCCCAAGATGTGGTAGACATCCTCCAGGGTGATAGTCCACTCACCCCTAACTCCTAGAAATCAAAAAGTGTTCCAATCAGCATCCCAATAAGAAAACAGGTCACATAGTATGTGACTACAAGGTGCGACATGAGGAACCCGTGATATACGTAATATGTCAACCCTCTAAAGAGTATCCTGCTTAGCCTGAGAAAGTGCATCCAACATTGCTGGAAGCCAATCACACTCTCTCTCATGGATCCATCTAATGTACTCTTCCTTCTTCTGCAAAACACACAAAAACATGTAAAAAAGAGTAAGTTAGTATTGGAATCACATTGGAAAAATCATTAAAATAAGTAAAAATACTAAAATTGAAAAAATGAACTCAAATTAATGTAGTTTTAACATTCTGAAGAGAACCGCCACCCTGAGCAGGGCGGTGGTTCCGTAACCACCACCTTGTAAGGTGGCGGTCCTGTAACCATTGCCTTGCTCAGGGTGGCGGTCGTGTCCCGTGTTTCCAATTGGGTCACGTGCCCTAAAACACTCAAAAATGCTAACAAAACAACCATTTTGACTAAAATAAGATCCTACCCATTAGGTGTCCCCCATAAGGACACATTTAAAACTAAAAATTTCAAAAATTTACCCCCCATGGCGAAGATTTCATAATTTTTTACATTTTAGGTATAAAAAGGTAAATCGAGAAGAACTAACCTAAGATCTCACGGGTCGATGTTCTGCTCGTGGAGGCATGATCACTATCTCATCACAAACGTTTCGACTATACTCTCATAAAAAACCATCACCGTGGGTCCCAGAGCTCAAAAATAAATCAAATCAACATGTGTAAATGAATAGGAAAATGGGCCCGTTATATATATATATATATATATTATATATATATATATATAGCATTTTGACTCATTTTGAATGCCCTTTTCGCAGGTTTGGAGCGCCAACGAAGGTAATTTCTTATCCCCACGTAAATGGTAAGTCCTTCATATTATTTTAGTATTTATTTTTTGATCTATTTTATCTATCTGCACTTGAGTCCTATTTTCATTTTTCAGGTAGTGGGAATGTTGGGTGGCATCATTTCGACACACGGACATGTCAGGTATAATTTCTAGCTTCCCATTTCAGGACTGCCATACTCAGACCCACCGTTTTACACCTCTTCGTGGCTAAAACACTTCTCTGAGGGGGCAATATGTACGTACCCAAAATTGTAGGGTATAATACCGCCAGAATGATGTTACACATGCCCCAATAATGATACAGGTCTCCTCACAAGGTGTTCAGGATCTAAAAAAATCTCTCCAAGTGCATGTTAACATCCTGCATGCCCCGATTAGCCTCTGCATGCTCTTTTTTTCTCTTTTCCCCTCTTTTCCTTTGCATTTTTGTCTTCAGTGATGAAATTGCCACCCTGCCTGGGCGGCGGTCCTGTAACCGCCCCCTGCTCAAGGTGGCAATCCTTCACGTGGTTTTTAACACATTTCTTTGAACGCGACTCACGTAAATTTTCAAATTTTACCAGCTTTATCACCCGCTTTGGCTAGTATTTATGATTTTGGTTCCCTGTAATAGTGTTTCTCCATTGTTTAATGGTAAAAGAGTCCTAGTTGGAGTTACCTTTGGGTGAATGGGAATTCTATAAATAGTTGGTTTGATTACAAGAAATGTCCCCTCAAAAAACTACCTCTCATCCTCTCATTTCAATAGCTTAGTATTTTAGTTCCTGCATAGGAATTCAATAGTTTTCATTTGTTGCATGCATAGTTAGTCTTATTTTGCTGTTTAGAAGCCATGTGATCTTCTTGTTCTAGTGTTATTCCTATTTCATACAATCAATTGAGGTAGGATAGTTTCATTTTCAATCTAAAGCCATTAGAGTTGTAGGTTTTGTTCGTCAAGAAGGATAGTTTCAGGTTCTGGATGTTTTGTGTTGCACGACTCACAATAAATCCCACTAGGAATTACATAAGCTAAGCTCTGTTCTCTTGCACTATCCTTCTCCTACTCGCATTATATTCAGTCTACATCCAAATCTACCATTTTTCCAATATCTACTTTTGTTGATGATAGCATTACACACTTTTCTGGATTCACATGAGCACGAAGAAACAAGGAGACTACACTAAGGGGACAAAGCCACACATAATTGGATTTGCCATTGTTCTGTAAAATCCAAGTTCAATTTTTCAAATTTTTAGTTAAAATATACCAAATAGAGTAGTGAATTACTTCATTTCAGTTATGTTCATTTTAGATATTACCGGGGAAGCCATGGGGATCGATAGTTTCTAAGAAACTATGATTCGTTCCTCACTTCTGAGGTAGGATCGAAAATCTTTCAATTAAATTAGATCAGTGATCTAGTTATTTAGAATAGATCCACAACTACACAGATAAGTAGCTATACTCGACTACCTTGTTTTTTTAAATTCTATTATTAGGTTAGTTGTCATTTTTCTACATATATTAAATAGTTGTTATCTTAATTCTGTCAAAAATACAAAAATAGAGAATTTATATATGCTGTGGATATACTTTGCATAATTAGTTTACTTTGCTTTAGTTAGATTTATATTATTTGATATTGTATGACAATCATGGGACCTAGGGAGCCCAGAGAGTATGTATTCGAGCCAATCATGCCCCAACCCAATCTGGTTGAAGCAATAAGTGACATAGAAAAAAATCTCTGAATTCAGGTCTTCTGAACAACAACAGACCTACAAGAAATCATCTCACAACTAAGAGGATTAAACATAGAAGATGAAAAAGTGCATATGTTTTGGTCAAACCAGCCAAACTATAGATTTCCTTAAATAGATATCCACATGAATATAGAAGGGATTGAAAGAGAGAAAACATTCGGTTGTGATTCTCTAGTCCCACAGCCAAACGCAAGAGACGTCCTCATTGATATAGACACTAGCTTAAGAATTTATGTTGCCAGAACATCTGTAAGGTACTCCGAGAACATTGCACAACTTTTAGTTCTAAACATAGAGGCCGAAAAGGCATACGACTACTGGGTATTAGGGATTAGGGATTGATTATTCACATGACCATAGGAGGTCCACAACGACCACAAAATTACGGTTGTGATCCACAAGTCCCACAACCCAATGGGCCCACAGGTCAATCAGACATTGACACTGGTTTACGCACATTAGTATTTAGGTCCTCTCCACTTCCACCAAGCATTATCACATAACTATCCTCACTAGACGTAACAACTAATCAAGCAAAGGATTTCTAGACTAGACCAGAGAATCACCCATAGAATCCACCATACATCCATCATCCATTTTTCATGACCCTGTCGGGGAATATCTACGAAGCACCCACATGTTATCTTCCACGTATCCCACAACCTATAGATCGGATCATGCCAGAGCTCAATATTGATTAGAGCCTTCGAGCAGTCATCCTTGTTGAATGATCTATCACGCCAGTTCAGGTTAGGAGGGCCTTCTTTGCTTTAGATTCGCATATTCCATTAGTTTGCATCGAAGACATAAGATTTCCTAACTATTTTTTCTACGCCCCATGTATATTCCATCCCCACCAGCTGTCTTGGCATGACCTTGGGAGGTCGGGTGCGAGGAAGAGTTACTTGTACATTCCCATGCTCGCTTGTCGCTTTTCCATCATACAGTTTCCCTCAATTAATGTGAGCTAATGCAATAAATCAGAATTGAATGTAATTTCTTTTAAACCCAAATTGAAAATGTGAAATTGGATGACACAATAAGATGAAGAGGAAGAGGGATGCTCTTTCACTACAATGCAGAAAACATGAAGAAATTATTCTTTTTAATTACACCAAAAGAAAAGTTTCCTTTAGAGAAAAATAGAAAGAAGTGGATTACTAAGGAAGAAAATTAGTGTGTACGCTTTTTATAAGAGAAACAAACACACAATTTTTTCCTAGGAATGAATGAAATGAAAGGAACCCCGAATGGGTCCCACTGGGCATGCCAAAATGTTTCACCATTTTCTTAGATTGTTTCTTTGAAGTTTTGACAAAACAGATAGGGTAACGGGTGTAGGAGGAATAACTGTTCAAATGTTTCTTGATGGGTTATTGCATGCGTATGACTTCTGAATCCATAGCTGATTGTGAGAGTTTCCTTTTGGCTAGGAGGAACTGCTTGTAATGAAAACAAGACCACCAGAAGGAATTAAACAATATGGGCAGTGAACTGCCTAGCGTAAGCTAGATCTAAGAAGTATGATACTTCCTAGATGGTTGTCAGTCCATTGTTTTAAACAAATTAATGTTGTAAACAAAGTAAATCCTATTGTTATTTTTAAATGATTTAGGTATCTCACTTAAAAACACAATAAGAAAATAGATCTAATCTAACAGGCTAAGCTAGAATAGAATCCATAGGTCAAATGGTTGGTTCTGGGTCTCTGCAAGTTGATAAAGGTCTTGGGTAGGTCACAGGTGAGTGAGGGTGAGGCAAAATTAGGTGGGTAGGTCTATGTTTAAGGCTGTCTGGGTAAACACAGAGACCGGCGTTGGTTAGGGGTGACCGATAGTGGTTAGGTATAACCAGCACCGGTTACTGTGAGATTTGGAAATGTCACAGAACAGGGTTTTGGTCTCCTTTGTGATTGCACAAAGGATTTTGGTTGGTCAGGATGAGGTATTGGGTGATTGGAGTAGGATTTCTTGAGGTTTTAATGAGTCTATGGAGGTGAAAATGTTGGCTAAGGAAAATAGGGAGTAAGATAAACAATGGACGATAAAATAATGATGAAATGAAATAACCAGGAAAGTATGAGGTTGTACTTACTTGGATTTCATTCTTGAAGGCCTGTGTGTGAAGGACAGAGGTGTTGATGATGATTTTGAAGGCTGCAAGTGATCACCAACTGAAGAAAAGCTTCCGCATGGGCTTCATGCACACTCCTCTTTGCTTGGATAGATCAGGTCATGGCTGGGATGGCTATGTAGGAGAAGATGCTCAATCTCCTTCCTTGGATGTGAGTGTTTGCTGGAATTGGCTCTCTGAAGATGCGTTATCTCTCTGAGATGTGTTCTTTCTCATTCAACTTTCTTACTCCCAACTTCCAAGTTCCAACCTTGAGAATAAGGTTGTTTTGGGTTAAAAGGGGTAACCGATGACGATCCGTCTTAATCGATGACGGTTAGGGGTAACCAACGTCAGTCAAGGTGGGATTTCCTAGGTTTACTTAACTAGGGAGATCCTCCCGATTTCCTTGGATCTCATGTCATTATCCCATGGATTAAACTCAGAACCTCTTGTGAGCATGCGGGAATGTGGTTAGAGGGAATGTAGGCATTGATTTTTAGGGTTTGGGTAAGTCTTAGTTAGTTATGGTAACTTGTTAAGAATGGGTCTTAGGTTGAGTTAACTTGGTGAGGTGTCTAAGTGAACTATATGTGTAGATATTATTTAAATAATATATTTAAATAATAAATATAGTGAGGATAATGCATTAATTTAATTAAATTAATATTAGTGGGGTGAAGGGGGTCATGGCTAGGTAAATGTAATAAAGGGTGCTTATATGTCGAGGGACAAAAGGGGAGTGTGACTTAATTTTAGTGTCTATAGAATGATTCTTATGGTTATAATCAAATCCTTATCGCACTAGAAGACCAACATAAGACATCCTATATCACCCGTGGGGAACCATATGTTATAGTGTAATACCCTTTGGCTTGTAAAATGTAGGATCTACTTATTAGGATGAAATGACCTACATATTCCATGACATCATTCACAAAACCATAGAATACTACATACAAAATCTCTTAGGAAAATATATATACCAAAGAGACCATCTCATTGTCCTTGATATGATATTTACATGTCTACTCCAATTTATTCTCCACCTTAATCTTGTTAGTTGTGTATTTGAGGTCCTCATGGGAAAACACTTGGGATTCATAGTATTTATAATGGAAATTAAATTTGACCTTGCCAAATTCAAATCCATTATCAAAATTCCTCCTCTATCTAATATTAAACAAATTTATAGCCTTGAAGAAAAACTTCAATCTATCCTTCATTTCATCTCTCAATTATCATACCATTTTCAACCTTTTGATCACCTTCTCAGAAAATAAATCCACTTTAAGTGGGATGATGCTTGTAAAAAATCCTTCGATTCCCTTAAATAATACCTCTTATCACCATCAATTCTTACACCTCATTCACTTTGAAGTATAGTTTCAATAAAACATTGTTGGACATGCTAGCACATCACCTAGGAAAACCCTAAGTGCTCACCCAAGGAGCACACAACTCTACCAGGTCCCTCTTTGTGTTTGGATTCCAATATGTATTTCCTACATTCATGTCTATCATAATATAAATAATACCATATGAAGATTATTTACTTATTGTAACATACACATAAATAATAGATCATCAACCAAAAAGAGCTTTATATCCATTATAATAACAATGCATTACAATAATCATTAGCGCAATCCCTTGTTATGCATAATCTATAACTTACAGACAATAATGACAACTGATAGCAATAATAATCATTCTTGGATCTCATCATGCCCCTTTTACATAGATGTGACAGACATATGTATAGGGTGGGAACTTTTCCTTCACCACTCACATTCTTTATTATATAATTAGACCACTCCTAAACATATCTTGTAGACTCCTATAACTCATTATTATAAATAGACATCAGCCTATGGCTCTCCAAAATTTGTGTGCAGTTCGCTACAAATAGCTTATGCTTTATTCGTGTTTCATGTAAAATATATAGATATGCCTCTTCCATGCATACTCAAAGTCTATATTTAGTTTTACATGTCCTTATATATCTAAGATTGATGTGTTCTTGATGATATCCAACCTTTAGAACCTTCAAATCAGCAAATATGGAAACTCCACTATTTCAAACAACCCATTTTATGATCTAAAAGACCATATTTCCATCATTTCATTTCTCTTTTCCATGAATATTTGTAATCATGACTTCATTTCCTCACTAAAATCATCATTTTTAATAGGAGTACCATTTAAATCCACCTCCATACCTTCAAAATAATCCTCTAGATCAATATTATGAGCCTCATTAGGAGGGATATGAATATTAATAAGACCCTTCCGATAATTATGGTTATCCTATTAACCATGGTTATTTCCAAGAACAGGGATATGATGATTGTGAAGGAAATTTCATGCCTAATTCTGATCCTCTACCGTATATTCAAGAAATGGAGGTAATCAAGATTCAGAGAGACGCGGGAGTAATACAACATCATGATAGCTAAACTAACTGGTTTCAATGAACCCTATCTGTGGGGTATACCTTTTCCAATTTGGTACAACCCTCAACATAAGCTAGATGTATTGACTAAAACTCTAAATATAATTGTTGAAACTTTGAATATATTGTTCCAGGTGGTAAAAAAAGGAAATATGATACATCTAGTAATGAGGAACCATGTCTATAGGGTAATGCTTCACCACCACCAAACAAATTATCCATCCCCTCTTTCTAACCTACACCTACTCAACCATAATATCATATACCCAGCTTTCTTAAGAGGCCTTCTACCACCCCTTCTCCTCCATAAAAACAAAATTTTGCATCTTCTACATCATTTGAGCCATTGTAGGATAAACCTAAATCTCGATCATTCCCTTACTTAATGGACCCAAATTATTATGTACTTGAGCCTCATATAGAATCATATTCAAACCATGAAAAATTGCATACCATCTAACAACCTAGATGACCAATTAGTTGGTTATCCCATCACCCATGACTTTCTAAAGAAGAAGCTGAAATATTGTGGGAATGTTAATCATTCTTCTGGGAAATAATATGAAAAAGAAGCCTTAGAGAGGTAGTCCATAAAATATTTAAATAGAGGAAATTAGATGCAAAACCTTATGTATTGGAGCTCAAAGTTTGACTCCAAACAAACCCCGCAACTGTTCAAATATGCAGAAGAGGCTAGGATTGATTAGAACAAGATGGGGGATGATTTTGTAAAATAACAAGAACAAGATGAAGATGATCAACAATATCTCTGCTCTAAATGTAGTGTGTATGATGTCACCATAATCCCAGAGGTTTTTGATTTATCGGAACTTACCAAATCAAATTTGGAGGAGGATAAATTAGTTTTGGAGGGAAATCATAAAGAAAAACCTATTACCCAAATCATTCTTCACGTGGATCTTAAGGATGAGTTTGACATGCCCAAATTCATGTTTGAGGATGAATACAAGGAGAATGATGATCCCATTTTTGAGTTATAAGCCATCAAAGTATGGGAATAATTGTTTATAGAAGTTAGGAAATACATAAATCAATTTGCAAATATGGTTCATGTTTAAGAGGAAGATGAGTTTGAGCCCCTCAAAATTTTGTTTGATGAATAAGAGGCACATGTTACTATGGAAAGGAATGAGATCTTAGAAGAGATAATGTTGTTTACATAAGAACAAGGAACACATATATTTCCAAAAAAGTATAATGATAGAAAATAAAAGTTCTATAAAAACTTCATTCATGAAGTTTTAAGAAAAGAAGATGGGAAAAGTCAAAGGATCTTCCCATTCCCACTCAAATAGTTGGGCAATTTTGATCCAAAAAAGGAGTTACAACCTGTCATGTTTTCTTCATAGCATGAGGAAGAGCTTAAAAATTTCAAGGATCAGTAAAGACACCTTTCAAACCCCAATGAATATCAAACATAGGTATTTTTTCTCTTTTCCTTTGCTTGTTTTAATATAATTTTCCAATATCATTAAAGACCATGTTGATTGCCAAATTAGTTAGATGGTCTAATTTTGTGAGTAAGGGGAGCTATTTCTCTTAACCTATTGTAGTTTTGTTTATATTCCTTTTCCTTTGGTTAGAATATGACTATATAGGGTCTTCTTATTATAAAGCAAGTGCTTATGCACACTTTGCATGTTCAATTTGGGTAATTATGATCTTATATGTTTTCATATGGTTTTTGTGTCCTTTGTTGTTGTTTCATAGTCCATTTGACAACATATTTCATAGCAGACACAAGTTTCTTGGGAAAAATCCAATATGCATTCACTCCATCCATAAATAATATGTAAATATGGAGTTCTTGAATTCCCTTTTCCCTGCTAGAAATTTGATTTTAGGGCTGTCATCAAAGTGCATTCAACTTAGCTCCAACATATAATATGAAATCGAGTGAACTTAGTGCCCATTCTTTAGTCAAAAATTTATTTTTTGACACAATTTGACAATTCATATCCAAAACTCCCAAAAAAATCTTCAAGAGAAGACCAAGGCAATTCCATATCAATGCTAGGTCCATGTAGTGCTTTATACTGATTCAAGGGTAAGATTTTCAAAGTTTTAGATCAGTTTTAAAAAATTTCAAGTTAAATCCATGCCCAATAGATACTCAAAATGCCATTGATATTCTATACAACATGTAGATAACCCCATTAAGTCACCAATGTTTTTCCCAAATTATCTCCCTTGGGCTATTTTGGCAACTTGCATTTCCATCTTAGACTAGGGAAGTGTTAGTAAAGTCAAATAGGTAAGAACCTGGCCAAAATTGGGTTTAAATTGGGCACTTCAATCAAAATCAAATTTTGAAGGAACAAGAGGATCCTGTATTCCTCATGTTCTCCATTTCTCTGCACTCATAAAAAATAATGGGGTAATCAGGTATGCCAGGTTCACATGGCACCTTTGGAACATTTCTTCTTTTCCTGGATTTTCCTTATTAGCCACCTTTTCCACAAGAGGAAGACATGACATCACTAGATTTAATCGTTCACATCATGTTAAGAGGATATGGGTGGAAATTTTCCCTCATTCATTTCATTGTTCACCCATTCTATTTGTCTAACCTAGTGCAAAGTTTTTTAAAGAGGATTGTCATGACCCACATGAAACTCACCTAGTTCTTCCATTTCCTTTGGAATCTACCTAGTAGGCCTATTTTACCTTAGTTATTTCTTTTACTTGACTTTTGTTTACATGGGTTTGTATTTGTTTTATGAAACTGGTGTTTGGGTAGTGAATGACCATAGCAATGGCGTGGGATAAAAGTATCCAAACTTGGAAAAAATTATTTCTTTTATTAAAGTGGAGGGATAAGGGGTTTACTTGGTAAATAAAGCAATAATCAAAGCTTATTGGTAGAGTGCAGAGATATGTTTCTTGTATATGTATATTTTATAGCAATGGTATATTCTTGTGTGGGATTTATAGAGGGATGTATTGTATATTTTATCTGGAAATAATTAATTCCTTTTGCTGGAGTGGAGGGGAAAGGGTTATAGTGAAATTGTTTTATTGGAGGGAGTATGAGATAGATTCTTACAATCTCACTTGGGAGGCATAAGGAGAGTATGGCTACCTCTTTCTCTTTCGAGATTCTAGTGAGAATCCTTTGTGTTTTTCTCTCCCTTTAAATTTAGTTGTTTTGATTGTTTTCTTTTTGTTGTGCTCATTTGGGACAACATGTGGATATTCCTACTTTTTTGGGGATCGAGGATTAATGGGAATTTTTATCTCTTCCATTGAGAAGGCTATGATGAGAGTGTTTTTCCCTCCTCTTTTTAGTTTTTCCATTTTGACATTGGTGGAGATCAAGTGAAGAAGATTATGGTTCTACCCTCCTTATTGTAGATAGTTATTGTTTCCTTGAGCACCTTTTGTGTGGTTTAAAAGAACCTTACAAAGTTGAATCAATATTTAAGAGCTTTATCCTCATATGTATTGTAGTTGAAGTTTTTCTTGAAATTAATCATGTTGTAATTGGAAAAGGAAAGTGTTGTACATGTTATTGAAAATAAATATTAGTTTTAGATCAATTTATTTGAAATATGGAAAAATAAATTTTGCAATTTTCCACCAATTTTCATATATGAGCTTTCATGAAAGAATGAAATGATAGTTGTATTTAATAAGTTCTTTAGTTAAAAAAAAAAATTGAAGGTTATCAAATGTGATTGCAATAAACTCTCTCTTGTCTCAACTCTCTCCCCCTCCATTTGAATGAAGCTTTTGGAAAGGTTTTTTGTAGATAATTGTATTAAGAAAATTAATGCTAATATTTATTTCTCCAACAATGAGTTTTATTCCTTCGTATGAAATCACACACACACACGCGTGCACCCACACCCACACACACACACACACACACACAGGGTTGTGGATATACATTGTATATATATCTATTTCCTTCATCCTCCTTCTCCAAGTCTTGAGCTCCTCCCTGAAAAATTGAAAAATTAAAAAGATAAAATGAAGAAGAAAACAAACTTTATGTTTCCTACATAGATAAAATTATAGGAAATGGGACAATATAAATCCAAGGGTGGAGATGGTTTGTATCTAGTGGTGGAAGATTGATCCCTCAAAACCTTTTTTTCTTTCCACCTTTTAATACTTAAGCTAATTTAGATTTATTTTAACAACTATGGGGTGATAATTAATTGAAGAGACTATTATGGAATGTAAATTTTTTTTTTGCCAAAAAAAAACATATAATTAAAAAGAAATGTATGTGCCTATTTGGTCACATTAATCCATGTTAAAAGTGGGTGAAACTTTATGGGTGTTACATCATCAAGGTTTTCAATAATTGTTAGCCACATAACCATTTGATGACGAGTTTTAGAATTCTTCAAGGCTTTTGTTACATAATTTATAATGTGTTTGTTTACGTCATCTTTGAAAATACTACTTTTCCAATCTACCTTTTATCTCTATAGTTGTAATAGGTTGTGATTGTGTTTATTTACTCTATCCTCATTTCTTAAAGGTTCAAAATTTTTATCTCCTATCTTTGAGTTTTGATATAATTTTGATCCCTCAAGATTCAATGGGCATAGTGTATTATACCTATAAGCAATAGTAACCCATTTTTAGTTCTTACAGACATATTTGTTTAATTTTGATAAAACAAGAGGTTTATCACTATTAAGAGGAAGCTTCCATAAATCTCTTACCAAAATCATAGAAATTTCTCTAGAGATAACATCAGATTTTTCATATAATTCTAAAACGAAGTGGGGAGGCTATGTATTCTATTTTTTCCAATTAACTTCATTTCATCAATCACTATATTTTTTATGTGGTGGATCTCTTCTTGGAAAGGTGTAAGCCTTGTTCATTTCAATTTTGCAAAATTTGTAAAAAGGGATTCAAAGTTGTGAATTGAACATTGAGGGACCAATATTAGATGTTATAGTTCTCCTATTAGTGTAATTACTAGAAGAGGATAAAATTATGGGATTGATGTATCTAGAAGTGTTTGATGAATGACAACACTTGTATTCAATTTTTCATTTCTTATTGTTCCTTGAATTATGGTTAATAATGAAATGGAAATTCGATTTTGATGATAATATTTCATTGTTATACCAAGTTATTATTTTTTTAGCACTCAAAGTTTCATAATTAATATGTGGGGCTAATTCATCGTCTATAACCAACCATTAGGTTTCATGGTGCTTATGAATTTTATTGTTTTTTTGTATTATTCCTGTTTAAATATTCATTATTCCATGGTATTTTCCTATCATTATGTATTCTTCACACCATATATATTTAAGATACTTGCAAATTGTGACCACATTGAAGGTTAGATATGATATCCCATACATGTTCAATTGTTTTTTTGAATAGGTTGATTACTTTCATCTTTAGAATCATGCTACCATTATCAACATATTCTAGAATAATCCTTCGCTTAACATGTCAAGGATTGTAATTGACTGATTACAAATTTTATTTTACTATATCAACAATAACTCCAATATTTCTCTCTCTCATGGAATATCTTGTAAAATAATAAATTTGAAAAAACATTAACCTAATTTTGTGATTCATGTGAAGGGATGGAGGAAAACCTAGGGGATACTCTCATAATAGCTACCAAACCTGTCATCTCTAATTTTATATCTTGTTCTATATGTGGAATATATTTCCAAGATATAAAAGCATCAATAAGTGATTATATTTTGATGAAAAATGACCTTTTTTGTACCCATCAATGAAATATTTTACATGTTCTTCATGGTCATCCTCATGAATTGTACTTAAAATTTTGAACACCTTACACAAAAAATTCAAAATAGCATATATTGTACTGCTCTCTACAAATAGAGGATCCAACAACATGTGACATGTTTCTTGTGTCTCGAATATTTCAATAATTATTCAAGTTATAAGTATCCTATATGTTCAAGTGTCTCTAATTCATCATGATTTTAAATGTTTATAAGCCACATCAACATTTTATAATATGTTTTATAACTCTTTTATGCTTTTGTTGCATTCTTTGCAATGTAGTTCATTATGACATGTTTGCAAAGAACATGTTTCGAATCTACATTAGCTATCCACAATCTAATATGTAGTGATTGTGTGTAATATGATTGTTTTTTTAATGGAAAAGGCATTTGAAGTGATCTAAAGTATAGTATTATTGATTCCCTGTAAAAAATTTAAGTTATCTGGTAAAAATTTAGGTTGATAGTTGAGGGTGAACCTTAAATCTCATCTTTGATGTCTGTCAATAACTTAGCAATATTATCGACAACTTTCCGATGATTTTTGAATCTTGAAACATGTGTTTTATCACTAGTTTCCAGTATAAAAATAGGATTTATCTTAAGATACCATGTATGAGGTGTATTACCCTAAACTCGATGAGATTTTGACATGATCCTAGTTATCAAAATTTTATTTTCTACCAAAAATAAATTATGAAAGACATTTTTCTAATTTTTCATGTGCTATGACGATGCATAAATGTGATTATGGGCAGTTTGCAATCCATGGGCACATATTTTCTTGTTAATACCTATCTTTTTAATCACTTTGTAAGATGTCTTTAATTGTCAATAATGCAAACATGAAAGCAAAAATTTGATGCAACAAGGAAAAAAACTCAAATAGATGCACATAAATATTTAAGTTCTCATAAAATAAATGTCAAATTTTTTTTTATTATTATTATTGGCAAATAGTTTTTTGAAAGGGACTATACCCTTGAGTACAACAGAGGGCCTAGGAGCCAGAATAGGAATGAAAATCAGAGAAAAAAGGATCAGAATCCAAGTATGACAATGAAGCCCAAAGTAGCCAAAAAATAGCTACCCAAACAAGACAAAACAACAAAAACTCTGCACAAAAGCAGCAAAGAAACCGCAAAAAAACAGCAAAAAAACAAACAAGAGCAGCTAAAGCACCTACAACTACTTCTTGGCAGCTTTTTCGATGCTGGTTTTGATGTTCTTCCAGGATCTGAACATTCCCAAAGTTGTCATGTGGGCAGCGTCAGTCTTATCCAGCTGATCAATGGTCCTTTTGCTTTCCTTATCATTGCCCCAAAGTGTTGCCGGAACTCCGCTGAGATTGGAGACACTTCTGACATGTTGCTCAATGAATTCCTCAATCGCACTAAAAATGGCCATATTGTAGTCATGACGAGTTTTGGCCTTCCCTAAACGGGAGTCTAAGGAGTTCAGCTTCTTGTAGATATCTTCAATCTGGCTGTTATCAATATCCACCTCCTCCTCCTTCTTCCTCTTTCCTTTTTGTTTTGCCAAGTTCTTAACCTCATCCTTCAACAACTTCATTTCAGCTTCTAAGGCATCGAGCCTTTTCGTAGAGCTCTCCATATGCACATCTTAGGGACTAGCACTGCTAATATTCAGGAGGTCATGTGCAATTTCAATTTCATGAGGGCCCTTCCCCGCAGCAAGAGTATCGAGGTTAAGCCTTCTAGATGCCCTGGTGACTGGTCTGGCCGAGGTGGAAGCGAGGTGGGGGGCGGGAGCAGTAGCAGGGGGAATGGAAGAAGAAGCCTGGATGGCTGGCAGGGGGTGACAGTAGCGGTGGCGGGGGCAGAGAGTGGAGAAAAGGGGCTAGCAGCAGCAGAACCCGACATAGGGGGAACAGAGCTAGGAGAGGAAGGGAGACCAGGATACCTAAGAAGACAAAATTTATGCAGCAGCAAAATAAGCCCTTGGTGTAAAGGAACCACCCGGGTATGCTTTTGAAACTCCAAAATGGAGCGCTCAAGAGAGTTCAACAAATAATGGGGGAAACAAACCCAGCGATTCCTATGGAAGTGGTTGAGAAAGATAAGGTGCTTAGTAGGTACGGTGACAAACCTCCCTTCCAAAGAAATGAATCGTATCATCATGTGAGTAACCTCATCATAAGGTGGAGGGATTGAGCTAACAAGCAGGCCCGTGGTAATATAGATCAGCTTCTCAGATCCCTCCACAAATCTCCTCTCTTCAACATCTCTGTCGACCCTTTTGTTAAAAAAATGGTAGCCCTCCATGCTAAGACCGGTCGCTTCAGCAATAAGCTCCTCGTTGACCAAGATCTTCTGCCCCCCATATTCCACAGTCTGCTCCTTCCAATCCTTTGCAAAACACAATGAGATGCTTTGATCATGTCCCTGAACCTTCTCCATGAAGTTGGTGATGCCGCCCTTGCTGAGTATATTCCATAACTCAACATTATCCTTCCAGTCCGGGTCCGCACTAGGCTCAATTTGGCAAGGGGGACCCCCCATCTTCACTGTGCTTAACTGTTTGCAACAAATTCCAAAATCCTTGAGAGCACTGAAGCCAGTCTATTTTTTACTGTTGTAATCCGCACAATGTTGAAAATGAGAGCCGTTTCTATTCCCACGAACGTCCGCGTGTCTGCTGATCTGAGCCTGCGGAAATCCACATGTGGGAATAACGGCCTTTTTGCTAGCCCACTCCCTATCATCAATTACCTTATTACTGTCTTCGGTATCCGTGGAGCCTTGTATACAAATTTTAGCAAGCACAGTGCTGCCCGCATGTGCGATTTTCATATCAAAGTAACTCCACTTGGACTTCCCCATATACTTCACACTATCTTGATTATTCGACAGGATTTGCATAATCATAGTTTTTAAGTCAACACGTGTGGGAGTTTTATTGATACTGATCCACACCCAATAATCATATCTCAACTCAAGAAATTACGTGCGTATAGAAATCCGCATGAATGCTGTTTTGAAGCTGCTTAGGGATGCTATTGTTATCCCAAACAATGTGATTAACATTAATGCCATAATTAGCCAGCGCATCTGCCAATTTATTACCCTCCCGGTAAGTATGCATGATCCTGATGTTATTGAATGTTTGACAAATACTTATGGACTCTGAGATAAAATCTTTGATGCTCCAACTTGGAGATGAGCACTGTTTAAGGAGATTAATGATATTCAGGGAGTCCCCTTCAATAATGAGGTTCTGGATATTTTGAGTCTGGGTAATTCTCAGGCCCCATAAAGCAGATAATGCTTCGGTAAAATGATTGGTTTGAATTCCCATTTTCCCAGCATACGCAGCAATCAGACTACCTTTATGATCCCGTATCACTCCTCCCCCTGCCGCAATCCCAAGGTTCCCCTTAGAGGCCCCATCAAAGTTCAACTTAAACCAATTAAAATCAGGAGGATGCCATTTAATCAAAGATCTATCAATGCTATTCCCAGGATTGCTACGACTATTGACAGTTCCAATCTGCCAATTGGATAAGATATATTCTTCATTCTCAGGATATCTCTTGTTCTTGGGGGGTTTAAATCTAGCAATGTTCTCTTTGATACCATTAGAGATTTTACCAATACTAAGTTTATAGTTTTGCTTCTTATTTCTGAAGATAATATCATTTCTATCCTTCCATATCCTCTAGATTAAATGAGGGATAGCCAGCTTCCAGATCCTTTTGACAACACAATGCCTAAAGGGTGGATTCCATTGAGTCCATAGCTGATTTAGATCCTTCGGCACCACCCATAGAGCTTCAAATTTAGAGAGGGAAAAACTCCATATTCTGGTAGCATACTCACAATGTATGAACAGATGACTGATATCCTCAAAATCTTTCTTACAAAGATGACACCTATTAGGCATTATAAATCCTCTTCTCATCAGGTTGTCAGTGGTAAGAATCCTGCCTCTGATAGCCAGCCAAAGGAAAAAATTATTTTAGGAGTTAATTCAGTCATCCAAATCTTATTCTAGTTGAACTCTATTTGACTACTGTGGAAGAAATTATTATAACCAGTTTTGACAGAGTAATTCCCATCATTGGAATTATTCCATACCAGCTCATCCTTGGAATCCAGTTGACTTAAGGGAATAAGATCTAATTGAAATTGAAGGGAGGAAGTAATTTGCATCAGATCATTTCTCTCCACAGAAAGTTTTTTCCAATTCTTGCTGGTACCTTTTTCCTCAATATAGTCCTTGATTTTAATGCCATACTTGCTTACAAGACTGTCCTTAACAATCCCAAATCTATCCATGAGATTTCCATTAAACCAATTATCATCCCAGAAGTTAATGTCCCTACCATCCCCCACTTTCCATTTACTGCCCTGCTTAATGAAATTTCTGCTCTTAACCAGATTGTTCCAAAAGATGGAACCAAAGGGAAGGTGCTCATCTTGCAGGAAAGAGTACACAGATTGATGATTCAGGTATTTTGCTTTGATTAAATCAATCCAAGGTTGTTTCTCAGACAGCATTCTCCAGCCCATTTTAGCAATGAGGGCCTCATTCATTTTCTCAATATCTTTTATACCCAGACCTCCCATAAACTTCGGGGTGCAAACCTTATCCCAAGCCACTAAGTGAAATTTGAACTTCTCTTCCATGCCTTGCCATAAATTTTTTTTCTGAATCCTTTCAATCTTATCTCTGAAGGAAGAGGGGATCTTGTAGAGTGACATGACATAAATGGGCAGATTTTGAAGAGTACTTTTAATGAGCAGGCACTTGCCAGCACTAGATAAAATGGCTCCTTTCCAACCAGCCATTTTTTTTTGGAATCTCTCCAATAAATCATCCCACACCTTGCTAGAGAATTTCCTAGTGCCAAGAGGAAGGCCCAAGTAAGTGGTTAGAAGTGCACTTATTTTACAACCCAGAATTTTAGCAATTTTAAACTGCCTTTCCTCAGGAGTGTTGAAAAAGAAGATGGAGCTTTTATCATAATTGATCTCTTGCCCAGAAGTAGATTCGTAAAGCCATAGTAAATCCTTATTAGCCTTGGCTTCAATGACTGACGCCAGAAGAAGAAGGATATTATCATCCGCAAATTGCTGATGGGAGACAGCTTGACTGATGGAAGTGGGCTTAGAGCCATTTAGAAGACCATCATTAACTACTTTGCCAATTGTTCTACTAAGGCTGTCAGCCAAAAGAATGAAGAGAAAGGGGGAGATAGGGTCCCCTTGTCTAAGCCCTCTGCTACTGGTGAAAAAACCCACAGGCTCACCATTAACCACCACTGAGAATCTGGCCATAGAGATACAAGCCTTAATAATTTTTCCAAATTTGTCCGGAAAACCAAATTTAGTTAAGACTTTGTCAAGGAAAACCCAAGAGACCTTATCAAAGGCTTTATTCATATCAAGCTTGAGGACCATATTTGCCTTATAATTATTTTCCATTTAATGTATGGTCTCATAAACCATAATCACTCCGTCTTGTATAATCTTTCCTTTGATAAAGCCACTCTGCTGCCTTGAGATTAGATCATTCATAATGAGTTGAAGCCTAGTTGTAATAATTTTGGTAAAAATTCTATAGATAGCATTCACAAGGCTGATAGGTCTGAAGTCTTTGAAATCTTTAGCATCCATTTTTTTGGGGGCCAGCACAATGTGAGTTTTGTTTAGCTCTTTCAAAAGATTACCCGTTCTATAAAATTCATTCATCGCTCTGAGAAGATTCTCCAAGCAGATTTCCCAAAAATTCTGGAAAAAAATTATGGAGAACCCATCCAGACTAGGAGCCTTGTCACCCTCTAAAGAAAATACAGCATTTTGCAGCTCTTCAAGTGTGACCGTTGTGGTGATATTTCTAAATTTTTGTTCCTCAATTATATCTTGGGGAATGGCCTCCAACATAAAAGAAATAGCTTCAGAATTGATGTTATTCCTCTCCTCAAGAAGGTTTTATTGAAATCAAGTGCTTCTTTCTTGATGCTATTGGGATCTTTTATGATATTTCCGTTACTTTTAGAAACTTCTAAGATCCTATTACAGGCTCTGTGTTTCAAAGTGGTCATATGAAAGAACTTCGTATTCTTGTCTCCCTCTTTAAGACAAATAGCTCTAGATTTAAGTCTCCATAAAGATTCCTCTCTGCTGCAGATCGTATGACCAAAAATGCTTTTATTCCAAATTTTTTAATGTCAATTTTTTAATAATGACCGACATTCAGTAATTAGTAAAAAATACATGTAGTATGAGAAATGAAAAAGAACATTTGAAAATAATATTACTTGCCATAAATTATGGTTTTTGTAATATAGGATAAATTTCCCATGGTGTGTATAAGTAAAACGTTTACATAAGATTGCTTCTTCCATAGGGAGAGTGGTCTACATTGAACCAAAACGTTTATCACGCTCGTCTATAGAAGAATGTATGTGTTAGAATTTGTGGAAATCTAGATGGGAGATAAGTGTTACTTGCAGTGTATTTTGTATATCAACTTTCCTAATACTTTCTTCTCATGCCAGGAATTTGATCATAAGATCAAGTATTGTCCTCTTTATGTCCCTTGCAATATCACAATAGCCAAAACGGATCCAGAAATAGCCAAACCCCCTCAGGAGGTAGGATGGAAAACATTTGGGGGCTAGAAAAATAGGAATTAAAATAAAAAAATTCTAAAGATTCTAGTTCAAATGGCCCATGTGAGCTAGTTGTTAAGGAACAACCCCATATCTCGCAAGCTATGGAGAAAAATACTGCTACTAAGGAACCAACTATTGTTGCTAACTCGCCATTCCAGTTACCTAAATTATCCAGCAAGCCCAAGGTGGCCTTGATTCTCATGGACAAGACAAATTCTATTTACAATGTCACCATGCCACAACCACAACCATTGCTTTTAACCAATAACTCACAGGGGGCATCCAAAAATGCCCCAAATTATTTCTCACATATCCTAGGATCATATCCCAATACGCAGTGTGGACTCAACAGAAGAGGAGTACAACATCAAATACCAGGTGAAAGAAAATTGATCTGCAGGTTTTTTTTGTAGCATAACACTACTCAATTCCTGTAAAACTAGTTCGATGCCCATGATGGATTGGATGCGGATGGCATGGTTCTTGACCACCATTTCCCATGAATTTTCTATCTTGGAATGTTCAGGGTCTTACAAACTTCAATCGCAAGTATATTGTTTGCGAAGCTCGGAAAATATTTTTCAATTTAGATGTTTTGATTTTTTAGGAGGTGAAAGCTATAGGTTTTCAGTTACAGATGGTTTATAAATCCATTTGGCCTGACAACCTAGCTTTTTATAGTAATCATGAATGGGGAGTTTGGGTTTAATTTCCATTTTTTGCTCCCAAATAGTGGGCCCTTTTGATTTACTATAGCATAGACCCCACCAACCATGTCCATATGGGTCCTCTTTAATGTTGATGGCTTCCCTTTTGGCCTCATTAATATTTATGCCTTTAACGATGCAGCTGAAAGGGTCTATCTTTGGCTGTGGATAGCCTACACAATTCCTGAGGCTTATTAGGTCATAAGTGGTGATTTTAATATGCTTGAGTTACCCAATGAAAAATGCATCCACCTACCTATGAGATGGAAAACTGGTGAAAGGGGGGCATGGTTTTTCATGCGTAATAAATTTGGGTTTTATTACGCTAATGCCTCTCATACTCCCATTTCAGAAGCTTGGTTCAATTGGTCCAACATTTGAGGAGGATCGTATCACATTCTTAAAAGGCTTGATAGAGATATGTTTTCATCTCCCTATTTTTTTGAGTTTGACAACATTTATTTGTTGTTAGTGGAGGTCATGCCTAATTTTTTCCTTTCAGATCATTCCCCCATTCGATTTCATATCACTTGGCATGATAGACACACTTTTATCATAAAGGCCAATTCTTTCTTAATACTTCCTTAATGTACCATGGGCCCAATATCAATCATATCAAGCGTGTGTGGAACCTGGTCCCTCGGCTAAGTCACTGTCAGTGCTTTCATCCACCTATGCATGCTAGCTGGACTCAATAGTGGGAGGATGATATGACTGAAACTATTAGATTCCTTAGAATCTATGGTAGGCAGTTGGCCAAAATTAGACATCACTCATACTCTGCTCTTAGCTGAGTGGTGGTGACACTTCAAGGAAATCCCTTCTCTGAAACTTCAATTTATAACACTTCGCTAGAAAATTCAAATTGTGGAAAATTACAACGCTCAGGGAGCTCAACTACATGCCCACATGCATTGGCTTAAAATTGGTGATCAGGTTTCGAAAGAATTATTTGTTTCTCTTAGAGCCAAAAAACCTTCTCAAAAAATTTATGCCATCTCTGATGGTAGAGTTTGGATCAATGATCCCTAGCTCTTGCTACAAGCATTTATGCTCCATTATAAGTTATTTTTTTAGGCTCAACAACCCTCTTCCGAACAAAAATTAACTCTCGAGCAATGACTTGTCATGCCATGTAAGCTTTGTCTTGCTCAAAAGGTGATCTATGACCGAATGCTCGCCATGGATGACCTCCATAAAGTAGTCATGAAAATGGCCAATGATAAGGATCTTGGATGTGATGGCTTCCTATTTGAATTCTATAAAGCCTTATGGGATACCGTCAGCGTATATCTTCTTCAAGTTTACCTCAAGGGTTTTTAGAACAATTCATTGGGCTCGTGTATCAACAAAGGGAATATTAAATTCATCCCAAAACTAGGGGATCCAGATAAAATTAATTGTTGGTGGCCTATCACTTTATTAAATGTATCCTACAAATTTATTGCCAAAGCTTTGGCTATATGGCTGTGTAATATTTTTTCCATTGTCATCCAACCAAAACAAATTGGGTACATTCAAGGGAATTATATTTTGGAAAAAATCATTGTTGTCTGGGAAGGCATGGAATGGGGTCACCAATCCAAACAATCTTCTATGTTTATTAAAATTGATTTTGAGAAAGCTTATGATCAAATTGAATGGTCGTTTATTCTTTCTATGCTTCAAGCCCTTGGCTTTGGCCCCATATTCATTCAATTCGTCAAAATGCTATTTTTCAATGCCTTTTCCCAGATCAATATTAATGGTCTCAGTTTCGAGTCCTTTGGATTTTTCTAATCCATTCGCTAATGGTTCCCACTAGCACCTACACTCTATGTGCTAGCTGTTGAAGGCTTTGGGTATCTTCAGGCCCACACCAAATCCCAAGGGCTTGTTAAGGGAATAACACTACCTTCTGTGACCAATTCTCAATTGATTAATGGTCATTTTATAAATGATTATTTTCTCACACTCATTGAGGATGAATCCAATATTCGTAATTCCATGCATTACCTCGATATATTCTATTTAGCATCTAGATCTTCCATTCAATGGAGGAAAACCCAGTTTTACTAGAAATCCTTCCTCCCTGCACCCATTTGGCTAGACACTTTTGAGTGGAATATTCTATCCCATGGTGAAATCTTCAAATTTCTTGGCATCCAATTTTCCTTTCAAGCATTACCGACCGAGCTATAACAGTATGTCATTCAACGGGTGGCCAAAAATTTGGGTACTGGATTACCAGACATTTATCTTTGGCAAGAAAATTCCAAATTTGTTGTAAATTCCTTGCGGTCACTCATGTTTACTATTCCTCATGTTGGGAACCTTCCAAATAATCTATTCAGAAGCTAGAGAATCTTCTCAAAGCCTTTCTCTGGGCCAATTCTTCTATTAGAAAAGGTTTCCATTGTGTTACTTAGGAGATATGTTGCCTTCCCCATGAGTCCGGGGGCTGGGCCTCATTGACATTCAGTGCCAAGGGTAGGCACTCTATGAAAAATGGATCATCACATGCATTGAAGGACAAGAAGTGTGGAAATTTATTCTATGTCATGGTGTCGAAGAGGGGTCACCTTACAGCCACCCTGCATGGAAAGGTTTGGGGTTTTTCAATCCCCTTATTGTTCATGTTTCTGTTAAATTTTTTTGGCACTTTTGTGCTTAAAAGCATATGGGATGTATGGGAGCGCATCAAACCATGGATGCAATGAACAGACAATGGATTTCATAATGGTATTTCCATTAACCATCACTCCCTATGGTGGTCATTGATATTTCAAGATTAGGATAAGTGTCTTATAGATATCCCAGTGATCTTTGTGCTCAAGTTTTTCAAATGTAGAATTTGTACTATTAAAGATTTATTCTACAAACACTCTCAATCCTAGTATTCTTGGCCTAAGCTTAAATCATGGTTTTGGCTGACCATCCAGGATCATGTTAGTATTAAGGAAGTTATCAATTTGGTCCCTGACCATACGTTGCACAATATTCATGTGCATTCTTCTTGCCCTTAGTGAACAAACTCGAAATAGCATGTTGATACCCCATTTCACATTTACTCAGCGAGTAAACACTACCATTGTCTCTCCCCTCATTTTCCCATGGTTGAATAGATTAACACTCGATGGGGGATTCATTCTTCTTTGTCTTTTTGGAGAATTTGATTTGGCACTATTTGGTTTGTCTGTGTGGAACCTAAAATTGCCCACTTTTTTTGGGTATTCTACACCATGGTATTTCTGTGGGTTCTCAAATTTTTCATATGGGGTCATGTCTCCCAAGTGTCCATTCTGTGGCCACTTAGAAACTATGATGCACATCTTCTAGTTTTTTCTGAAAGCACAACTTTTTCAAGATTGGATCCATTCCTTTTTATTTCCTCTCAGACCTCAGTGTTTTACTTGGAAGCATATCCTTGTAGGATATAATCCCAAGATTCCCCACATTTTTTCCCATATTTGGCATGTTTTCAGAGGGGAATTTTTGTGGATATGGAAAGAATAGAGTGATTTTTTATTTTCTAATTTTGAAGTTGATAAAAAAAAATTTAGTGTATAAAAAATATGTGGTTATCTCCAATGTGCTTCTGCAGATTCAATTCTAGGCTAATAAAGTTTCGCTGGAGGTGGACCACCTTCAGACCTCACTTCGGCATTGGGGGAACGCCCCATGTAATGTCTCATGGGAGCCACCATTGTCATCTCAATGCTCCTCTCCGCATGGTCGTGGTCATCGACATATCCACCCTCAACCGTATGCTTTCAACTGGGCTTTCCGCTCACCTCACAATCAACAACAAAGGAGTCTTTCACCACCACTTCACCAGTAATGCTAGGGTTCCCCATCTTCTCCTCATCTCATGTGGGGCTCACCTATTACCCCTGATCCACACACCTTGGATGGCTTGAATATTTCCCCACCACCTTCCAAAAATATTCCCCACCTCCATCTCACCATCTCCCCTACTTGGGTGGTGGCAGACAATGCAGAGGAGAACCCCACTGGGTGGGACATTCCAAATGCTTGTAAGGATCTTCCTAGTTTGGGTTTTCCTAAAAATCATGATCCTCCTACTTAGGGGATGTTTGTTGTTGCTTCTTATTTTTGTGTTTTTATGGTTTCCTAGGCTTTGCCTAGTGTGTTTGGCATTTTCCTAGGCTTGGCCTAGTTTTTTTATGGTTTTTGGGTGTGCTCTCATATAACCTACTTTTCTCTTAAAGCTATCTTATATCATATTGAATTAATATAATATAATATAATATTTCTTTTCATCAATTTTTTTTTACAAAATTGCATTAAACTTCTACAAGTGAAGACTCTATTATATGGAATGAATATATGGCACTGAAAACTCTGACGTGTTACAATGAGAGAGATTTCATTGTTTCATAGTGGACGATCAAGTTGTAAGTTTACATTATGTGGATCATGCACTGTAATTTCCTATCAACAAATAAAACGATCATATCATGGTTGTGGTCAGGTACTTAACTTATGAGAAAAAAAACATTTGTAGGGAAGTTGACAGTCTAGTTGCATCTCCACCCACCAAACCAGTGCAACTTTTAATTCCACGTATTTTCACAATTTAGATGGTCATGTTTATTTTGACCCACCAATCTAAATTATTTTTGATACTAAATCACACCAATAACAAATATTTTGATTGATAATTTGATTGTATTAATCTATTTTTGAGTGACACTACATTATTATATTTTTATTCATAAGATTGTGATGTGTGACCATAACTTCTGGAGATCATAATTTTTTATCTGACCATTGGATTTTTAAAAAAAAATTCAAATAAACATATATTGGTTAGTACCATACCATGACCACTCTTTTCATGAAAGGTTTCTTCCATTTGGACATACTTTTAGGGCCAATTCCTTCATCTATTGGTCTAAAATTGGCCTACAATCATTTTTTTAGATTTTATAGAACTTATATTTTTAATTTAGATTTTACTCTAATTTATGGAATAATAAAAAACATGGCATGAGATTTTATTTATGAAGGTATATTTGGCATGCAAAATTTGGGTCCCGTCCTAGGTGTTTTGTTATTTAAATTATGCATTTACCTCCAATTCAACTCATTAAACTAATATGAAAATAATTTTGGATCCTATACTACATAATGGTGTAATTTTTAAATACCAACAAGGTACCTACATAGCCCTTTTACATGTGTAAAATTAGGCACTCATCTATTGATACATCTCTCCTACGTAATATCTCACAGTTAAATGTATTTTTACAAGTCAAATATCTTGTTTTATGTTCTCGGTCAAATTATATGAGACATTAAAAGAGAAAAAATGATGGTAATGACAATGATAGGAAGGAGTAAGAAAAAAACTTGTGAATTATTTAGTGTGTACAAGTGACATACATATTCACTTATTTTTATCATGTGTCTAAAAACCTATTAAATTTAAAAGAAATATATTTTCAAACATGGACATCTATTTGAATGCTCTTTTGTAAAATGAAAGTTTATATAACTAGAAATTGTACTTGAAATGTATGATGGAAACACTGAAGATGATATTTTTAAGGATTCATATTGGAAGGAGAGAAACATTGGGAGAGGAAGAGGGATGAAGATGAAGTGGTTAGATGGTGGAAAAGTGTAGGGGCAACGACAAGAGAAAGAAGAAACTTGATGTAAAACTCCAAATTTGAACAACATGAGGCCTTATATGGAAATCCTTTGAAGGAGAGAAGGGTTGTTAATCAATATGACGTGGAAATAATTTATAGGTATATATGTGAATGTACGGAGTGGTATAAAAATATTGCTAAAGTGAAAATGAGTTTGTAGTTTTATCCTTAGCATTTAGAGACATGAAGATGTGGAGTAGCATCCAGAGGAACTAACTTCATGTGAAGTTCTCCCCATCAATGATTGTGAGGGAATCGATATTCAACAATCACTGAAAAAAATGATAGGTGTGGGTTATCATGGATTTTGATTGGAAAAGGGAAATTAATCATCTGTATGGGCCAAAATGTTTCCATGGATGAGATTATTCCTCCCTAAGGAAAATGGGGTATATGAGCTCAACTATATATTAGATATTTCACATGGAATGTTTTAATCTCACTTGAATTATTTACATGTGTGAAATTGGTGCTTTAGATTTGAATTTTTTGTTATGTGAACTTTTAACACTTGGCATTCAAATTATGAGACATGAAACATTAAAAATGCATACATATTTCACCATCCCATGCAGTTTGATGCACACATTTTCCTTTATTTTGTATTATTATAATGGAAATGAGAAAAAATTGAGTCATTTAGAAAAAATTGATAAGCTCTAGTATCTATGGAGCATATGGTTTGAATGTAAATATAGTTACATGTAAAATATCAAATAAAATACCAATGGTGGTGCATCCACCTATTTTTTCCAAGTTACGTTACTTGTATTCTTCATATCAGTGTTAGAGTAGGTATTTACCTTAGCTCATCTTCACCTAGGTACTTTATTTACCTTTATTGTATTTATCCTCACCCACTTATGTGTGTGGAAATTGCTTTTTATTTATTTAGATATTAGGAGATATTATCTAGTTGCTAGGTATATTTCCTTCCTTGATCTATGGTATTGACTAGTTCTTTCCTTGATTTATGGTATTGACTAGATCCTTCATGTCTAGTTATTTCCTAAATCTATGGACTTAACTAGTTCTTTGAGGACTAGTTCTTTCCTAAATCTATGGAATTGACTAGTTCTTTGATGAATAGTTTTTTCCTTGATTTATGGCTTGATCTACGACCTTGACTAGTTCTTAGATTTTTATTCCTTGCTTATATAAGCAAGGCCCATTCTCATTATATTTCATTGAGTTCCATAATAATATATGATATTGTTGCTAATTTGTTTGCAAAGGTTTATGTAAAGTTATTTTGGTGAATTACTTTCATCTTATCAATCATGGTGTTTGATTAACATCTGAGTTCTTGAATTGGTATGATCTAGTTATCATTCCTTTTATGATATCAGAGTAGGAGATTATTTTTGACATCCGTCTGTAAGTTTTGTTTTGCAAACATTTTTTAATATATTATTACATTCAGGATTTGTATGTATCTTGTTGTTTCCTACATTTTTATGCAAAATAGAGGCTTCTATTAGATCTGGAAGATGGCAAGACCCTAAGATCAACTATACACTCGACCATTTCTAGAGGCAGTCACTTTTTTGGTTTTTTTGTTATTGTAGAGAAATGCACTGGTTTGTTAGTTTGGATTTTTTCCTAGACAGGAAATAAACCTAGGAAATTATTCTATTTTAGTGGCAACTAAAATAAATAGTAGAGCATAATATTTAAAAGCTTGTATCTTTTGATCACTAACTCCATTTTATCCCTCACCGCTATAAATTGCAAAAGTGCTTGTACCCCTTATAATCACTCTTTCCACATGCTCAATAAAGTGTTCCTGTGTGATCCCCGACCTATTGGCCACCCCGTAGAATTAGAATAATTTACATATTAATAACTGGGAGCACTCCATTATACAGTGCCAAGAAGGAAGGGCTTAGCCCTGTGACTGTTTGTGGGAAACACTTAATTTACAACACAACAAATTATTTCACCAACAAGGCCTTAGAAGGTGCCAATATTTTGTATAATGACGTCCACTTAGAGGGACAATATAGATGTTGTAAATGCCATTATTCATGACACATATATTACCAAACATGGAAAACCAATTTCATTTCTTTTTCAATGAATCTAATGGATAGGCTTGTGGGCTTTAAACCTAGGAGAAGCCTCTCACCATCAAATGATTAGAGAAGCATAAAAAATATGGTCAGTATACAATGTTAAATTAGATGACGTCCTATGTTTTTTTTAGGATCTTATTTAACATTGATAGTCTTTCATGTTTCAATAGAAAAACAAATGAGTTGAATCATATTTTTAATGTTTTGAGGGATAAAATCCATTAGAAAACTATCCTTTTTTCTAATTCATCTTGTATTCACTTATGAGAAGAAGAAGTACAACTATGATTTTGAAGAGTCACCTCTCTTAATCCAAAAGGGGTGCTCCCATAATTGTAGAATATAATACCAAGTTAAAGAATTTGTCAACACATTTGAAAATTAGTGGATTATTTTCTAAAAATGAAGTAGTGTGATTTCATTTTGGGAACATTCTATGGTGAAGTTGAAAGGGGACCATTTTCCTACTAATTGTGAGTTGTGGCCATTTCATCCTTTGTGCATGGATGCCTTAGGTGACACATTCAAACTTTGCCCAACTCTAGAAACATTTTAAAGATGAAAAGCCTTACTAGGGAAGAATTTAACCTTGTCTCACCTACGAGTGATCCAATTTTTAACTCAAACATTAGTTGCATTGAATCCCAAGGGTAAGGTGTCAACTGTGCAAAAAAGTTATATCCGGATCCACCTTTTCTCCATTTCAAAGTACTCCTGAAACCCTAAAGAATTAGAAACTCTACATCTAACTTGGAGTCTATGAAGATAATGAACTTGTGAAAAACTGGGGGCAGTGACACAAATAAATATTTACAAAAGTTAAATCATAGCGATACTTCAATTGACATATGTAGAGATGTAGTCAAAACACTTGTTTTGCACAAAAATTTTGTATCTCCTCTCCACCTCCTAATCTAACAAAGATCATAAGGAGTTAATGTTGTTGCGAAATCTTAGTCACCACTGGCTAAGAGAAGTTGGGCTTCTGTATTTTTATGGAACTTATCATCACATGACTTCTTCCAAGGAGTCTTTGGCACACTCATAGGTTTGAGTGATACTTATAGAAAATAGAGGTATGCATATTATTCCTCTTTAAAAATATCAACTCATGATGGAAAAGGTGATATACACCTTGATGGTGGAATTGATCTAAAATGCGCTGTTATGTTCCTGAGGTGTACCAGGATAATTTCTTCATACTGTATGATCACATCTTCCTCATGTCTGGTGAAGGATAAACAATGACTTGTAACAACTCTGACTTGGGATTTGAAGTACGATAGGTATATGATAAGACACCTAAATTTCAAAACTAATGGATTGTCTCCTTTAATTTTCCCATTGTTGATCATTGTGTCCAGACTCCATATACACTTGTAAACACATCTTCATTATTTTTCAAATATAGGGATAGGACTAATGTTCTCCTGCCCATATAGATTCTACAGATTTGGCATGAAAAAATTGGATCATCACAGTCATCCCCAGATATTTGAAAGGATGAAACTATGAAAATTCTCGTAGGTATGGTAGAAGGAAAAGTTCATCTAGAGTTTGTTCATCACATGACATAGTTTCTCATGGCTGAGCCTTAGGGTTTCAACTCCAAGATCCATAGATTCCTAAGAATTATACTAACAGGTCTTCTTCACCACTTCAGCTTGTGCATAGTGACTATCAGATCATATTCTTCCTACCCCCTCTTCCTCAATAGAGCTAACCATGAAGTTACCTTCAATGATGTTTTCTTGCATGCTGTAACTCAAGAGGTTTATTTTCTCAAGTATAATCAGTGCATGATATTCTATTACTCACTGGTCAAATTCTCCAAGGTTTTGGTTGAGAAACAATGGTCTAGGGGCATTAAGAACCTTCATACTGATAGTGGTTGCATTGATTTCAATGCATGAGTTTTCCTAACTTCTTTGGACAACTTCAAGCACATTATCTCACCAGCATGTTTGTTCACTCATACTTTAGATACAGATTGCACCTCTAAATCATCAAGAAATACAATCGTAGGGACTTTCAAGGAAATGGCTTTTGATTATATGATGCATTTCTAAAGACTGATCACCTTTTTACTAGGAAGAATCACTTAATTGTCTCCACCTACTTTGTGCTTAATAACGCACACCCCAACTATGGATTGAACTTGAACATTTGACTCCAGAGGATGCTATGGTCTTACACTAAGCCATATGTCTCATATTTTTTAGTCTTCATGGAAGCCATGTTTGGGCACATTTATCCCAATCTAAGAATAGGGAAATTTCTTGGCTAAGAAGAGAAAATTTTAGCAGTGAATATTCTATAGGGTATTGATGAAGACATGAGAGCTATATCGAAATTTTAGATCCTAATACTCATGACATTTTTTTTGGAGTACACATTTTTAGTTTGATGAGCGCTTTCACTCCTAATGATTCTTCCAGTCTAAAATGTTTTAGGGGTCCAACTTCACCTACATGTTGAAAACTTCTTCCTGTATGAAAAGGGTGATAGTTCGCTTGGTACCTAAAGTATAGTCATTGAGTAATCCTATTCCATTTGATGTTGTCACTAAGCTATAGACGTGAGCTCATAGGAGTTGTTTTCTGAGGTATCACCTTTCATACAGGATGCTTCAAATCCACTAGACGTCGTGATAAGAAGGATTCTAGATGTTGTGGAAATAATAATTAATGTCAGATAGTTTCCAAGGAATTACATATGTCACAACCAAAACTTGTAGACGTCGAATGGGATTTACATGTGTGGCAGGAAAATGTAGATGCACGAATACACTCATCATTGCTTTTCTTGAAGGTGAGTCATACGTGGTTGATTTGGTATCGTCTTCACTACACCATGAAAGATGGTTCAGGTGTAAGTGGGTTGTACCAAACCAAATATGCAGTTGATGGATCCATTCAACCATGTCATGGAAGTGCTTCTAGGATATTGTTTCAGAGAGTTTTTCCATCAAGTCTAAGGTATTCCCCATATGCCTCTTAAAATTTTCCCTGATTGGATTGCCATTGATGGAGCTTACCTCAGGATTCAATGCCTTGTACTCAAAATATCTATTGGCTGCATCACAGGGGTAGCTCTTGATGAGGATATTATTTGATCGTCAAAGAGTGCCTTCTATACATGGATATCCTTACAAGACATTGTAGAATCTACATGTTTAGTTTTCAACCTCCTTGGGATGTTCCTCCAGGATGCATTGTCTTGTTATCATGCTCTAAAGGATCTACTCTACGGTACTTAATCAAGCCACCATCAGGTTTAAATATGAGGATATGTATTATTTTGGTCTAGCCAATAGTTTTTGGCCAAATGGTCACTCCGATTCAAATAGTGCCAACCTAAAAATCATCATGGCATGAGGATATTGTGATACTTAATTGTATTTCAATGATCTTGTATATTTAGTGATAGCTCTTCTGGTCCCAGGGTGGGACTATTCAGGTGGAATACTTTCTACACAATTCTGACAAGACAGATCCAATAAATGGAAAGAGTTATTACATTATTTTCCGTGGTTTTGAGGGCTGCAAGGTTCTCAAATTCTTGAGTGGAAGGATTCATACGAGTCATAGTAAATGATTACACCCATGATAAATGAATAAATAGTACCAAACTACTTTCATCCATGGTCTATTTCAAGCCAATTCTATCATTCTTCTTATGTTTTCTCTCAGTGAATCTTCATCTTCTACATAAAGTACTATATGAGCATGGTGAAACCTCGCCCCGATTGGACAAGGTAATGTAGTTAGAAGTATGCATGTACTTAGGTACCATACTTTTTCAAATCATATCATTTGCAGTAGCCCCTCTATCATCAGTTTGCAAATTCTCCTCATAGTACTTCTATTCACATTCTGTCTAAAATGATTTTTCACTATCTGCATGACACTTCCCATCTTTGGCCTACACTACACTAGGGACTATACTGAGCATGGTTGAATATACCTCGGCCCATTGGACAAGGTTCTATGTGATGACATATGATCCACTTCTAGGTACCATTTTTTCAATCATATATTGTGCCCCTCTTCATGTTATTCTGGGCATGACTTGAATGTAAACAGACTATTTCAAATTCAGGATAAGAGGATGAAGCTACCTGGGCATCAATTATAGTGTAGTCAACATATTCTTTGAAAATGACACTCATTGACAAATTTAGGATACCCATATACATTCAGTGATTGTACTTAGAGCATGTGTAGATAATAATAGGTGTCATATCTATGATATTATCACAACCCAGTTTGAGGTTGATGTAGGACCAAGGATGATTGAGATACACATCCACTTCATTGTTGCACCACATGAGATATGGGGGAAGTTAATTCCAAAAAGGAGTACATGAGTATATTATGTTATCAACAACGAAGTCACAGACACCCTATGGTTTGAAAAGCCTGTGTGTGCTTGAGCTCACTACCTGTGAGTTGTGATGGAATGCATGGGGTACTATCTTCAAGTTGTTCTTGGGGACTGTTTCTACTTGAGATAGATCCTCCAAAGAAAGCTAGTTCTTTCTCTTAAACTACCTGCCACAATCTACTCTAATGCAAGAAAAACTTATAATCTTAATCTAACTTTCCAAGGGGCCATGGATGGAGAGTGCATGAAAACAAAGCCTACACTAAAGTGGAAATACACCAAAAAATGAGGGAATTAGGATAGCCTTCCTCTTAGAGTAGGTATTTACCTTAGCTCATGTTCACTTAGGTACTTTATTAACCTTTAGTGTATTGATCCTCACCCACTCATGTGTGTGGATATTTATTTTTCTTGTTTAGATTTAGGAGATATTATCTAGTTGTTAGGTATAGTTCCTTCCTTGATGTATGGTATTGACTAGATATTTCCTTGATCTATGGTATTGACTAGATCCTTGATGTCTAGTTCTTTCCTAAATCTATGGAATTGAATATTTCTTTGATGACTAGTTCTTTTCTTGATTTATGGCTTGATCTATGACCTTGACTACTTCTTAGATTGTTATTCCTTTCCTATATAAGCAAGGCCCATTCTCATTGTATTTCATTGAGTTCTATGATGATATATGATATTGCTGCTCATTTTTTTTTTGCAAAGGTTTATGTAAAGTTATTTTGACGAATTTATTTCATCTTATTGATTGTGGTGTTTTATTAGCATTTGAGTTATTGACTTGGTACGATCTGGTTATCATTCCTTTTAATCAATTGCAAATTGTGTTAAGATAATTAGGCTCATACAAGCAATAACAAGGTATAGTTTGGAGAAAATGGGAAAGGTGTACATCCTCTCACTGGTGGGGGTTGATGATTACAGGTTCAATCCCACCACTCTTGACGTCATTTCTGATGCCCTTAAATTAGTTGAACAATCCCATGACATGCCATCTCTGGTCACAACCACACAAGCATGCACATCCTTGACAAGGGTGACTGGTGTTGTATATGAGCCAACTTGACCATATCATGCATGTCCCCAAGATCCTCATGGAGGTCATTCGAAGAAACCTACAACTAGCCGTCTTACGCATCATGGTACTGAGCACCTGAAAGCTTAATTCACAAATGCATTTCAAGAGAGGTATTTTGGACTCTTGGACATATGATGTCCTCGATAAATATAGGCGTTTAAAAAATATTTTTGGGAACTGATACATGGAAAAAAATTTAGCCATAGAATTTTATACACCCCTACTAAAATCCTCTCCACCATCTAATTTATGATGGTTGTCAAACTTAGATAGCCTTGTCTCATAGGGAAAACACCTTATGACGTAGTAATCAGTTTTTATTTTAAATCCATAAGAAAGATAGCAAAATTTTAGAAACTCGTCCTAGTGCTCAAAGATGACTTTTTTATTCTCTCAAAAAATGGTTTATAGTATTATAGTGAGAATAATATAGAGAGAAAATCTTCAAATGAATGAAGTGAATGTCTGAAGATATGAATTCACTAATGATAAAATTTACAGAATTCATCCACAAAAAAATGATGTCACAGCAGGTAACTACAAAAAAGAAAGAAATGGCTCCGACCAATATTTTCACTCTAATGATACACATATTATGTGTGTTGCTCACATAAGGCCCAGATGACGATGCAGATGGTCCTAGGGTTTCAGTACTGGGAACTCCGGATGAGGGTGTGGGGTAAACTTTTTGTTGTCATGGAGAGGAAGTAGAGGAAGAAGGTAGCATAACAACAATAACATGAGCGGGTAATAACGGCATTGGCGATACAAACAAGTATTTAACTAGTGATAATTTAGGTGTTTCCACGTGATAACTTGTGGGAGCTTAGCAATACAACATTTTATACAACATTTAATCAACTCATATTATCTTCTTCCTAGCTAAATAATGTATAATATATCTATGTATGTTCATATTGGCGCTGTTGTAAACTATGCCACAGAAAAATAAATGGCTATCCTCAGAATATTAGCTCATTCTATTAGAGAATATTCCATGCTTTATATTGGTTATGCAAAGTTCTAAATTAATTTTCCACATTGTAGCCATCAATTGCTAATTAATAGTGTGATTATTGAAAGAAGGAGTACCCATCCGAGTAAAATGAGTGCCCTCTAACTGAAAACTAGCATCTTATCCCCTCCTGATGACTAGTATCCCCTTCAATGTCAGGTTACTTTTCCTACCCATTATGAATGGTTTGTTTGTAATCTAGTTACTGGTCAAATCTCTCTATAGAGCAAATGACTTAAAAAGGTGTATATTTACTACAACATTGGATTAGTTGTAATATCAATACGTTGCAAACATAGTCCACGAATTCTAACTTCATACTAGATATGGGTATAACTTTACCATTCTTCTCATACCTCTCCGAGAGTTAGGAAATAATCAGCCAATGAAGGTTCCCGCCAACCATGACATAGTCATCAACTTGGTACATTTATATGGTTATGTCCTCAATAGGAAAATCCTTGGTAACCATGTTCACGGTTGGTCGAAGTTGATGATTCTATGAGTAGAATTTCGAGTAGTGGTTATGTCTGGTCCTACTAGTTGAAATCGTAAATTGTGAACATTTTTGTAACTTATAGACTAAATACGTTTGTCCAAATTTTGGTCAAGTTAGCCTATTTAAAACTTGCAGTCAGAACCCTTTCCTAACCAAAATCTTAGTTTGACCTCTCTTTGGTCCATAGGTATAGGCTCTTCAGAAGGTCTCATTATGTTTCTATTGGAAATTCTCGCAAGGTGTGACATAGTTCACAATAAGTCCTTGTATTTATGACCTCAATAGTATCTAAAGTGGAAACAGGTAGAAGAATCCCATCTACCATTTAAAGGCAGCAAAATTGACCCCTATTTTGTCTGGTTGGCCCTTAAACTAAGTCACAGTATTGAATCAATAATGATTCTGTGCAATTTTCAATAATAACCTTCTTCTAGATCAATTAAATATTTACCAATAAGACCCTCAGTGAGATTGACATTCAAATTCTAGAATGCTTGGATTATTGATATAAAAATTTCCAAATAATAACCTTTTAGACCAAAAGGCTTACAGTATATCTAGTGAGTCCCCTCGACCCCACGCTGATATAGAATATGTATTATTTCTTGGAAAGGGAGTACCATCTTGGGAAATCTGCAACCTTAGATACCCAGTGATGGGTACCATTTGAAATGAATATATTTTCATGCATCTAAATCCTTATTGTATGGAAGTGCCTCATGAATTGGATAGGGAAATGGCTCAGTTACAGGGACACATGAAACATTCGGCTTCAGATATAGTCCATTCAATTATAATCTTTCATGTTATGGATACTATCAGTAAAAGTCACTTACACTAAAACCCATTTTGACTCATAAAGGGGCTTGATAATCCTAAATTTTCAACTTATTTGTGTGAATCAATATCTTTCATTGTTACCTATAGAATTTTCAGTTGAAATAGGGTTCAGTTATACCTTTGTAAGTCTCTTTTTTTAACTAGCCAATAACCACGTCTCTAAGCCTTATCATTCATCTCCAACAAAGGATTGCGATTACCCTTTAACATTCATGGTCAACCCCCCCCCTAGTCACAAGTCCATATCCCTAATCCCGCGATTGTGCCATTAAAAACCCTTTTCATATGATTTTCCAATTTTCAAGTCTGACCATTTATCTCCAATTATGTCATTCCTTAGAGCTATTATCTAGACCAGTATTATCAACTGCTTTGTTTTCATCATTTCATATAGAAATGCATGGTCTTATCCACATTGTCTTGGCCAAGACCTTTTGATGCCTTCCCTGTTGAATAAGGCCCTCCTACATCTAGATTTACCCAACTATAAAATCCCAGATATGATTCTTTTGCATCCCTAAGTAGGTAAATATGTGTTTCTTCTTTCTCAAGGAGGAAACCATTATTGAAGTAAAGTTTTGCATCTAGCTAAGGTTCTTCCATCAAGTCATGAGCTATTGATTTTCTCTATTAATAAATATTCTGAATGGGAGTTAACCTTTAGGACCAATTTCCATGTACTGATCCCCATAATCCTAGCAAGCTCGATTATAATTTCAATGCTTTTCTACTCGGAGGCTCTCTATATGGAGAATTATTCAGTCAAACGTCCGAGGTTCCCATTTGTTGAACAATTAAAATTCCGTTTCCCTACCAATTCCTTCATTTCTCTTGGCTTTGATTTTAAATCCCTTACACATACCAAGCACGGTGCACCTTGTAAGGCTGAAACATTTGTGACCTATGCACCTATAGCGAAGGTGGGTAAACCCATTTGAATTCCCTTCTATCCATGGTTCTCACAGTTATGAATGTGGTGCTTAACAGGTTGAAGATACCGTGAAATGTAATGCATATTTGAGTAAGGTGCAGTTACTCCTGAAGAACCTAGTATTATAGGCATTGAGGGAAGAGTCTGAATGCATCTCCACCCTATAAGATTATCCATATGGATCAAATGGTAATCTTGCTGCTCCCATGTCAATGTTATGCTAGGATGGTGCAGTTCTTTCATACAGTGTTGTCAGTATCCAATTTTTCAATGGCAGGATGCAGTAATGAATTCACCATGGGATTCTTGTTTAGCTTTTTGTAATAATATGGTACTTGATTTTCTTACTATCCTCATGACACCCTAAAGTAGTTTGGTAAGAAATCAATATAAGATATGCTCTAGATTACTTCCCTAACTAAATCATGAAAGTTCTGACCCCAATTATCACAACGTGGTGCACACTTGGAGTATCACTAATAGTGATGTGCAACCTCCCCACTGGCAAAGATTAGTCCTTGTGGTTGGTGACAACATCATCTCTTGTATCTCAGAAGCGTTGGCGTACATAAATCCCTATTCAGATCTTCTTTCAATGTAAGGGATATTACAACATAGGGAAAATTTTTTCCAGGATGTTTAAAGGCTAATTAAATATTTACTTTTGAGGGCTTCAAAATATTCAAAACTGGCGGTAATAGCCCGCAGTAGGTACGTGTAGATCAACATTATTTTCAATAGCACTTTCAAGTTATATACCTATTAGAAGTTGGGATGAATCTATCTGACTCTGCCAGCGCTTTAAAATTCAAATTTACCACAGTGTGTACATGAGGTCACATTGGTCATCGCTAGCAGGGATTATCTGGTAATGGATAAATCCTTCAAAACTCTAATGGGAGTGGCCTTAGTCTATTATTTCCCCATGAATAGTACATTAGAGGATGGCTGCAATGATGGTAAGTCTCCCCATTTGTACCCATGCATCCAAGGTAAGAACATTGACTTCTGCACTTGTATCAATCAATATATTACTCAATAGCCACCCATCCACAAAAGAATTTAGAGTGATTTCCTTGTCATAATCTAGGCTATGAGGGGGAAGATTCACATGCAGTATCTTTCATCCAGTCTCAGTACTTAAGCGCAGAGTGTTTCCTTTTAACCAGCTTCCTAATAGTGGAATGATGTTTTCTTGGCACAACATTTTACACACTTCCCTCAAGTCATCTATATCAGTTTGGACCATATCTGATTCTTTCTTCTACTCCTTTAATAATTGTATCTCACCCTAAAGATTCCTTAGAACTTCCATGGTTTCCTAATAAACCTCCTTTCGATACTGTAGCAGATATCTAAATACCTTGCATGCAAGAACTGTCCTCCTTAGTGATGGTATGCTTCTATCCTGTAGTGCTTCTCTAGTGCGTGCCGCATAGCTTTTGCGTGTGTCAGTGATATTCAACTTGTAATTCCTCAAGATTCCTCGGTGCCAACTTTGGCATCCACTGATTTTCTTCAACGTGTTGTATCCTAACCATCCCTGCACCTTTATTCTCTTGTTTATGATGCTTGCTAAGATGCTAATATAGAGTCTGGGCATTCCTCATAGCTATGATTCTTCCCATAGAAAGAACATGTAATATTCTGAGGACATTTGCGCACATGTAGTGGTCAGGTGATCCACATGTATAATCATGTTCCGCAAGGGAATTCGACTTCATCCACTACCACCGTGGCCTTGACCTTTGAATCCACAATGGTATCCTCATGACCTCTATACCATGATCCTCCTTCATAGTGCCCTTCATTCCGATCATAGTGCACGCTTGATTGTGATTCTCAATCCTTGGTGCTCATCCTTTACCTTTATATGAGTTATCTGATACTCTTGTCTTTCGCACACCAATATCTATATCAATCATGGATCTTGATCCAATCAACCTCCAGTTGATAGTCTTCCGTATTGTGAGTCATGGACCTAGAAAATTCTTACAATAGCAAGACACATTCTTCCTTATCGCGCGTTGTAATAATGGGCAACGACTAGCGCCATGGTTCATATGACATATCTCACAATCCATTAGCAATAATGAATGTATTGTTTTACGGGGAACAACTATCCTTTGTTATGAACCTTCCACTTCACAATTTTTACACCAAATCCCTAGTGCATGTCTCATGTTTCTGAGTTCACCGATAGTTTCTCCAACTGCTTTTACCATAGGTGCAATTTGTGCTTCCAAGAATAGGCATGACTCTAGTGTCTATACTGCTTCCAATTGCTTCAGCACACAAGGATTGCTTCAAGTGCTTTCACATGGATCAGTGTCTATCTTATTTGACAACACCCTTCTAAAATGTGTGATAATCAAGCCACCAATGAACCATTGTGTATGCTTGTCTTGCATGAATATCATAAGAACAGCTTAGATAACAAACCTGTTGTCAAAATTTCCCCCCCTGGGTAATTTTGATAACATGCATCAGAATATTCAAGTCCCAGGAAAATTGATTGATTCGGGGCCAAAAATCATGTTGCTAGAGTCCCCTCAAATATTTTCTAAGTTCCCTGTCTGAGAGGAAAAGAGCAAGCTCTGAGAAAATGCAAAAAGAAGTTGCAGAAAGGCAAATAGGTCAATCCAGGAAAAATCATAAAAATCGGCTAAGTCCTAGTCCTAGGGGCAGTCGGGACATTTGGGACAAAAAAGGGCCCGAACCGGCCGGCTCGGCCGAAGTAAGCACAAACAGTCCGCAAAGCAAAGGGACATCTGGGACAAAAGTACGCGGCGGGCATGAAATGCTGATCCAGCCGACCGAGAAAAAATTGGCTAACTGCTGAGAGGGACGCAAATGGGACAATCGGGCCAAAAAACGCGAACCGGCCGAACCGGCCGAAAAGAGTCAAGTCAGTCCGAAGCATAGTGGGACAAGCGGGCCAAAAATGCCCGAACCGGCCGAATCGGCCGAAATGAGTCCCAGGGTCCAAAATCAAATGGGACAGTCTGGGACAAATGGACGCGAAATGCCGAACCGGCCGAAATGAGTCCAAAGGGTCCAAAATCAAATGGGACATCTGGGACAAATGGACGCGAAATGCCCGAACCGGCCGAAATGAGTCACAAAGGGCCCAAAGGTTTCAAATAGGACATCTGGGGAAAATGGAGGTGAAGTACGCGAAGGAGCCGAAGGAGCCGAGGACCAATCAGAAGCTGCCACGTGTCCTCACAGGAGAAAAAGTCAAAAGGTCAAAGGGGCGAGTTATCGAGCGCTGAACCGAACCAATGAAATGGCGCCACGTGTCCAAGTTTAAGGGGCCCACAAGAAATTTCAAAAGGAAAGCCCGTGAAAGATGGAGGACAGAGAATTGCTCATCCAATCAGCACGTGCCACGTGTCGTCCAGACGGTGAAGAGCGGGAAAACATTTTAAAATCCGTTTTGGTCTGCTCCATGCCCTAAATCTTCAGATCGCCATATCTTTTGATCCAGAGCTCGGATTTCCACGTTCTTTATATCAACGGAAAGATCATGAAATTCTCTACATGATTATGGGGTTAATCTTGATTTTTGGTGCAGTTTGGAGAGAGAAAATCAAGAAACGGCTCTGACACATGATACAGCAGAAGTGACGCTTCAACAACCAGCTTTAATGCAGCAGACAGCCCGCCGTTTTGCCAGGATCCGCCGCTTCTACCATAATGAGATGATTTAAAATATGACCTGGAGGTGGTTGGAGTAGATCTGACTTTCCTCTTTCTCCCTTCTCTCATTCTTCCTATATATTGTAAGGAGTGGCAAAATATAAGAGGGTTGTTCATTCTTTCTGCTCTGCCCTCCCTTCTTTTCTTCTCTAGGGTTAAAAATGGAGTTCGGACCTCCTCCCTTTCTCTGTAATGGCGTTCCTGCCTTTTACCATTAATGGAATGATGTTCTGTGCAAACCTCTGGAGCAACAAAACGTGTTCTGTGATGCATCTGTCCATCCTCTCTCGTTTTTGTTTGTCTTCTTCTTGCCTCTCTTCATTGCAGGTGTCTGTGCATGTTTGAATGTTCATTGCAGGTTTGGAGCTGTGTTCATGGAGTTTTGGGACATTTTCTGTGTGAAATCTATCCTTGGGTTTGTGATGCTTCTGTCCATCCTTCCCATTGCTCACCTCTCTTTGTCCCATGGCAGTTTTGATAGATGTTCAACATTCTCCTTCTCTGGTGTATCACCGTTTTAGTGTAGGCTTTTGCTATTTTTTTTTTTCCTTCTCTCTCTCTCTCTCTGTCTCCTTGGCATGGTTAGATTAGGATTAGATTAGCTTGCCTGCACTGGAATAGCTTGTGGCAGGTAGTTTAGGAGCAGGAACCAGCCTTCTCTGGAGATTCCTCTCTCGGTTTTACAAGTCCCACGCTTGGAGAGAGGTTTCCATGTTGTGCAATCACACTGGATGCCTGAGTGATCAACCTAGAAGCCTGATGTGCATCCAGGGGTGCTGTGATTTTGCATCAACAGTTTTGGCACGCCCGGTGGGACCTTAGAGGTCTTTCACTTCATCTTTTGCAGGTTGATGTGTTCCTGTGAAGATTTCAGCCTTTGGAGGCACTTGCAAACACATCTGGCGACTCCATCTGGTCAACAACCCATCTCTGAAGTTGCAGACCTTCCTTTCCATTCATTTTCATTCATTTTCCATTCATCCTTCTTTCCATCTCTTTCATTCTTTTCATTCCATGAAGTTGTGCAATCATGACTTCATTTCCATCATGGATTTCACATCAACAACAGCAGTATATTCCACCTCCAACATGTTTTACAAATCCTCCAAATCCAGATTCAAGATCATGCATACCCATATGAACAGCAGTGCCAAAGTCAGTTTGGCTATGGAGCTTTCCAAGAGCAAGAGTATGCATACAATGAAGACCATCAGATGCAAGATGCTGGTCTGTTGGAGAAAATCCAAAAGATGGAGGTGGGGATGGTGCAGTCCAGGGCTCAGCACAAATGAAAGCTTTTGGAATCGGTTATGGAGCACCCTGTCCATGGGTGGGACCTTTTCCAAGGCATTACAGCCCTCAGGAGAAGCTTGACTTCATGATTGCAATGCTGCCTTTGCTTGCACAAGTGGACAGCAGAAATAGAGGCCTATGAGAGAAGTTGTTGAACAACCTTGTCAATGGGTAAGCTACACCATCATCATGTTTTTCTTTTCCTCTTTCTCAATCTGCATCATTTCAGCAGTGTCAAGTTTAAACTCCTCCATCTGCTGTCCCAAGTGTTGAATCCATGTCTCCACCCCTCAGTCTTCCACCACATCTCGATTCTTCTTTCCTTTTCCCTTCCAAACAGTCATCCCCTCCACAAGAGCTAACAGAAATACCCCCTCCTCCAAAGAAACAAGAGGTTTCACCTGCCTCCACCACCACAAAAAAATTGTAAAATCAGTTGAGTTTCAACCCATTCCTCCTCTTGCATTCCCAATTCCATGTGGGGAAGAAGAAATTGAAAAAATCAGTCATCAAGGACAGCAAGAAGAGGAGCCAACAGAAAAGAAATGACAGATGACTTGAAGGTTTGGGCTACCAAATTTGGGATGACAAAGATCCCCTTGATGGTTAAGCCTACAGAAGAGGCTAAGGTTGAACAAATGGTGGTTAGGACTGATTTGGTTGCAGCAGAAGAAGAAGATCTTGCAGTCCCAACTTGTCCTCTAGAGCAGCAGATTGAAGAGTTTGACTTGACAAACTTCATGCTGGAGAAGGAGTTCAATCAAGAGCAAGATTTCCTTCAAACATTGGAGGAAGGAGAAGCTGCTCCAAATCCAAAAGAAGAGGAGCACATTCTAGCTGTGGAGGAGAAAAGTGCAGATCCAAGGGCTTTGAGCACAAAGCAGGCTACAGGAGAACCTTCAGTTCTTCTTTCCACTTCATCTCTCTCAAGTTCTAGTACTGAAAAGGAGTTTGATCTCTCAAACTCAATATTGGAGAGTGAAGGAAACCATGGTGGTCAAGTTGCAGATCAAGAGGACACCATGGAGGAAGTTGAACACGAGCAGCAGGACAGCAATGAGGCAGTTTACCTGTCAGATTTGGAGGACTGTTTTGATGGAGAAGAGCCGGTTGAGTTTTCACCATTCTCTCTTTCATCATCCACATTCCAAACACAAGAGCCTGCTGCCATGAAGGAGAGCATTCATTTGCAGCAGCCTGCATCTTATAGCAGCTCTTTGGAATCAAGATTGGAAGATTTTAATCTTCCATGTTCTTCATTGGAGGAAGAGAAAGGACAGAAGAATTTCACCATTTCTTCCACATCATCCATTCAAGAAGGTCTACAAGAAGACTCCATTCTTGGAGTTGAAAATCAGAGCTATGGGCATATCAAACGGATCAGACCTTGCCCAATCAGGTATTTGGCTTCATTGGAGCCAAAGGAGAAGCCACAACCAGTCATGCTTGCTTCTGAGCATGAGGATGAGCTACAAAGTACCAAGGATCAGCTGCCATACCTCTCCAATCCAAATGCAGAGCAACTAAAAGAGGTATTGGATTTATTTTCAGTTGATACCTTGATGATTTGGATAGAAGACCAGCTTCTTGTTGATTTTCCATCCATCCAAACAGCCATGATCAGTGCCAAATCAGTTGCATGGCTGCCAATTTTGAAGAAAGGGAGCTATTTTGCACAACCAGTTGCAGGGTTTGTTTAGCTTGCCTTTGCTTCCAGTTAGAGTAGAGTAGGTAGGTTTGCTTTCAGCAGAAGAAGTGCTTGTGCACACTCTGCATGTTCCATTTGGGGCATGTATGATTTTCAGTTTTGTACATAGTTTTGGTGTTGCTGGTTTTGCTCTTGCACAGTTCATTTCAGTGGCATTTTGGTGAGAAGACACTCCAGGTTCAATGGGTTTCCAAGTGGCTCAGAGGGGAGGTTTTCAAAGTTCAGATCAGTTGCAGGTTACAACTCATGACTCCATGCCCAATGGATGCTTCAGGCTACTGATCATTCATCTAGCAGGCAGATGACCCCGCTGAGTCGCCAAACTGTTGTCAAAATTTCCCCCCCTGGGTAATTTTGATAACATGCATCAGAATATTCAAGTCCCAGGAAAATTGATTGATTCGGGGCCAAAAATCATGTTGCTAGAGTCCCCTCAAATATTTTCTAAGTTCCCTGTCTGAGAGGAAAAGAGCAAGCTCTGAGAAAATGTGAAAAAAGGTTGCAGAAGGCAAGTAGGTTGATCCAGGAAAAATCATAAAAATGACTAAGTCCTAGTCCTAGGGGCAGTCGGGACATTTGGGACAAAAGGGCCCGAACCGGCCGGCTCGGCCGAAAAGCACAAACAGCCCGCAAAGCAACAGGGACATCTGGGACAAAAGTACGCGGCGGGTGCGAAAGCCGGTTCGACCGAGAGAGGAAGAAAATTGGCTAACTGCTGAGAGGGGTTTGACAAAGTGGGACAATCGGGCCAGAAAAGGTCGCGAACCGGCCGAACCGGCCGAAAAGAGTCAAGAGGAAGTGAACAAGCAGTCCGCCGAAATGAGTCCAAGTCCAAAGTGGGACAAGCGGGCCAAATGCCCGAACCGGCCTGATCCCGAAACCACCAAAATCAAATGGGGCCGAAATGGAATGAACCGGCCAGAGGGTCCAAAATCAAATGGGACATCTGGGACAAATGGACGCGAAATGCCCGAACCGGCCGAAATGAGTCACAAGGGCCCAAAGTCAAATGGGCAAAGGACATCCGGGACAAATGGAGGTGAAGTACGTGAAGGAGCCGAAGGAGCCGAGGACCAATCAGAAGCTGCCACGTGTCCTCACAGGAGAAAAAGTCAAAAGTCAAAGGGCGAGTTATCGAGCACCTGAACCGAACCAATGAAATGGCGCCACGTGTCCAAGTTTAAGGGGCCCACAAGAAATTTCAAAAGGAAAGCCCACGAAAGATGGAGGAGAGAGAATTGCTCGCATCCAATCAGCACGTGCCACGTGTCATCCAGGTGGTGAAGAGCGGGAAAACATTTTAAAATCCGTTTTGGTCTGCTCCGTGCCCTAAATCTTCAGATCGCCATATCTTTTGATCCAGAGCTCAGATTTCCACGTTCTTTATATCAACGGAAAGCTCATGAAATTCTCTACATGATTCTAGGGTCAATCTTGAATTTTGGTGCAGTTTGGAGAGAGAAAATCAAGAAATGTCTCTGACGCGTGATAATGGCAGAAGTGACGTTTCAACAACCAGCTTTAATGCAGCAGACAGCCCGCGTTTTGCCAGGATCCGCCGCTTCTACCATAATGAGATGATTTAAAATATGCAACCTGGAGGTGGTTGGAGTAGATCTGACTTTCCTCTTTCTCCCTTCTCTCATTCTTCCTATATATTGTAAGGAGTGGCAAAATATAAAGGAGGTTGTTCATTCTTTCTGCTCTGCCCTCCCTTCTTTTCTTCTCTAGGGTTAAAAATGGAGTTCGGACCTCCTCCCTTTCTCTGTAATGGCATTTCCTGCCTTTTACCATTAATGGAATGATGTTCTGTGCAAACCTCTGGAGCAACAAAACGTGTTCTGTGATGCATCTGTCCATCCTCTCTTGTTTTTGTTTGTCTTCTTCTTGCCTCTCTTCATTGCAGGTATCTGTGCATGTTTGAATGTTCATTGCAGGTTCGGAGCTGTGTTCATGGAGTTTTGGGACATTTTCTGTGTGAAATCTATCCTTGGGTTTGTGATGCTTCTGTCCATCCTTCCCATGCTCACCTCTCTTTGTCCCATGGCAGTTTTGATAGATGTCCAACATTCTCCTTCTCTGGTGTATCACCATTTTAGTGTAGGCTTTTGCTGTTTTTTTTTCCTTTCTCTCTCTCTCTCTGTCTCCTTGGCATGGTTAGATTAGGATTAGATTAGCTTGCCTGCACTGGAATAGCTTGTGGCAGGTAGTTTAGGAGCAGGAACCAGCCTTCTCTGGAGATTCCTCTCTCGGTTTTACAAGTCCCACACTTGGAGAGAGGTTTCCATGTTGTGCAATCACACTGGATGCCTGAGTGATCAACCTAGAAGCCTGATGTGCGTCCAGGGGTGCTGTGATTTTGCATCAACAGTAACTCCTCATGGGTTGGAAGATAATTGATCGCGCCTAAACCCATGGATGTGCATCTGGGACTTAGGCCTGACTATGAGTCCCAAATTCAGTGTAGCTGGGGTCAGAATGAGTGATCCAATGTAATTCCATTATGACAAAAATAATATGGGACTTTGGGATTTGAAGAACATTTTTATGACTTTCTGCTTATTTTACTGAGCTTATCATAGTTAAGATATACTTATGTGAGGTTACTGATAATACACATTGAAAAGTGATACTCCCATATAAAAATGAAGGTTATATTTTGATGGGTCATTGTGATTCAATGACTTGAACTCCTACTTTCACGACTTGATGTATTCAACTTTGTACTACATGCTGAGTCCCAGAGGTAGTCATTAGAGGAAAGGTACTTAATGGAATTCTATAAAATTAGCATACCCAGAATTGTAGCATAATTGTAGGAGTGAAGGGAACTTCTGTAGTGAAGCTATTGGAATCATCCCTTTAACATAATTTCCAAGAATCTTTAGTTCCTAATGTTGGCTCCACTATGTGATGACTAACATAGAGTTTTCAACATATTCATGTTATGGCCTTGAACTCAATTCATACTGTCATAATGGTTTATAGAATGTTCCAAACCCTTGTAGTTGCAAGGAGATAACCCTCTCGTAGATATTGGTTCATCCACCTTGGTTTCTTTTGTCTCTTCCAAGCTCTACACAATAGATGTTAAATTTCAACTTGGCAGAGGACCTGCTAGTCCACGATGATGCATTGGTAGAAGTTAAAATTAGATTGAGTTTACTATCTCTAATGGTGAAAATCAAACTTGAATACTGATATAAAGTAAGATATGCCTTTCCTATGGTTGAATGAGCAGTGGCCCATGAGTAAGGTGTAAAACAATGAATTCAGTTTTCTGAAGACAAAGTTAAAGTGGTAAATTGAGACTATCTCCAGATATAATGGTCACAGGATTGATAGTAACCATGGAGATCCACATTTGTGGATGATTTAAATTAAGGTGTCAACATCATGTACTATTTATTGAGCATTGGGGTTCCAAACAGATTGACGTAATACTTTGATAATGTTTCTTAGAAGTATAAGGTTTCAGCTCGCTACAATTGATCATCTATGGTGGACTGTACCAAAGGTCATTTCAAAACGTACCATACATGTTGATTCTGTTGGTCTTAAACTCATGTTCTTATTGTAGTACTACACTTGTTTTCAGAGACATATAACTATCATTTACATTGGTGAATGTACTAATGTAATATATATATTTCATGGAGATAATATATATGGTGAATAAATAAAATGATAATATTATTAAATATGAGAAAATATATCTCATATTAATAGATATAGGTTTTATATATAAGGTATGAGTTTGTTGTATAAACAACTCACATTGGTATTTTTAGGATTAGTTGAGTGTGTTGAGATAACTCCAAGGGATTGAGAGAGATTAGTGGAATGTTTAGAGATATGTGGGATAAAGGATGACTCCTATTTAATAGGAGATCATATAAGAACTATTTATACCTCTCAATGTAAATGAAGACATATCCTAAGGATGAATTGAAAATTATTCTAATATTATTTTATTCAAAATGTTTTTAATTGCTTCAAGATTATTTCCAATAATCTGAACCAACTTTCAAGATTGGTATCAGAGGGATTCCAGGATGTAGTCTTTGTAAAACTTTCTCATCGGTCTTGAAGAAGAGGTTCATATTACCATTGTGAATTGAGCATCCAATTGTAACAAATCCTCATGAGAAAGTCAGGGGTGTACATCGTAACTCCCTCAGAAACCTTTGTAGTCGCCATTCCTATTCTTTAGCACATACATTATCGCCATAAGTTTTTAATTATTTTCCAGAAGAATAATGATAAACAATCATTCCACCATTTTTGAAAGGGTCCAGAAGGAATATGACTACTTGTGTCATTACATAGACAATGTTTTTTTTTGAAAATATATCCCACCATCTTTCTTGACCATGATTTCTGCTAAATAAAAGTAATAGATGACTTTATTGTAAATGCATTTTATGTTTAATCCATAGGGAGCTTAGATCAATCATGATAAAATATAGGTTTATGCGCAAGCAATCAACATCTTGGTCATTGCAAATCACATGGTAATTACTTTATGGAAATTTTAAGTAATCACGGAGGTTCAAGAAAAACTAAAGAAGAAGACATGATTAGTCAAACCTGAAATATGTGGGATAATGTGATGCAATCCTTATTTAATCATGGATTATCATAGGTGTGTACTGAATATGACCTCCTCATTGATCAAAGGACAATGATGAACCATATGGAGACTGAATTGAAGAATTAAACTAAATCATGGCTATAACCCTCTAATGTACAAAGGACTTGTGCAAAAATTATTATCCAATAATCAATGTGATTCAAATTCCAAACAAATGGGAAATATCATTGAAGGGATGAACTTAAAAGGTTCATGATAGGGGTTCTTACCTTGGATTGAGTTTCCATATGTGTACCAAGATCATGAGAAGAATAGGGGTGTATAAGCTGCAGAGAAAGTGTAACTATGGGTTTCTACATTGTTCACATTAGGGGAGTGTAGGGGAAGTAATAATGTAAACAATATGGGAGTGAATGTTAGGAATATTATATTGTTTACATTGGTGAATGTTTTAATGTAATATATATTATCATGGAGATAATATATATGGGTGAATAAATAAAATGTAATATTATTAAATATGAGAAAATATATCTCATATTAATAATATAGGTTTTATATATTAGTTGTAAGTTTGTTGAAAATATAAACAACTCACGTTGGTATTTTTAGGATTACTGTCAGTTGAGTGTGTTGAGATAACTAAGGGATTGAGAGAGAGGTGGAAGGTTGAGAGATATGGAACCATAAATGATGACTCCTATTTAATAGGAGATTCATATGTGTAATTTATACCTCTCAATGTAAATGAAGAGCATATTGTTTATGAATTGAAAATTATTCTAATATTATTTTATTCAGTGTTTTTATTGTGCAAGATTATTTCCAATAATCTGTACCAACTTCAATGAGTGAATTTGGATCCATATGCTGTAGGAATTATATAAAACACTTTCACTAAGGAAGGAATGTCTTCATCAAAAATGAACCCTCTGATTTGCATGAAAAAGGAAAAATCAAATATTGGTCTGTTGTGACAGTGGAATCTCCAAATGATGGGGCAGCCTAAGAATTAAGTAATAAAGCTCTAAAAGACCCTAAAAGACTTTCAATTAGCCAATCCATGAAATAATAAGTTTACTCCTAAAGTTTCACCAAATAAAGCAATTATCTAGGATCCAACCTTTAGAAATGATCTAAGTTGAACCAAGCTATGTTTAGCATGATGAAGACTTAATACCAATTGGTTACTAGCATATTTTCATTCACATAGAAAAGTTGGAGATCTATAAGGGAAAAGGGAGAACATAATGGATAAGGGTATTTGAGTGGGACCATGGTGCGATGAGATTCAAAAGTTCACGAGTGGGAATCATAAGGATATACAAGTTCAAGACTTAGCCATTTTCACATGATACGGGATCTATTTTTGGAGATATGGTGTGTAGAGCACACAAACCCGGATAGAGACATGCATTGACACACATTGGCTATTTTTGGAGGATGGCTACAGATTAAGCTTTGCATGGATGACAAGCTAATGAATAGATCTGCTACTTGCTAGTTAACTAGAAGAGTCTATTATTAGTGCACACTTGCATGTGTGGCTATTTTTGTAAAGGTGCATGGCTATAATAGCATGTGACCTATTTTGGAATAGATAAGTAGTGAAGGGAAAGTCCCCACCCTTATAAATATGTAGTGATTTGCTGTGTAGTAATAGAGTGACTGGTAGAGAATGACATAGTGAGGTTATGCTATTTCAAGATCGTGATACAACATAGCTTTGTATATCTATTGTAATATCCATTCTTATGTGTAATACCATGTTTAATCTATGTTAGAATAATGGATGTATTGGATGAATCTAAGTGTTAGATCCATGAGTATAATTGGTCTTGTATGCTTTAATTCATCATGGTTATTATTTAAGTTTGTTATTCTCCCTTAGATCTAGATCTGATATGCTCTGTAGAATGATTATATTAGTTATGGAATATCTAAATGCATTAAGTCTTCATCATGCTAACATCCTGCAACAAACAACCCTAAAGAGGCTTGGTACCTTTGCACACTTCGGGTGAGCACTCAGTCTAGGTTGAGTGATGTGCCAGCGTGCCTGGGTTATTACTGGTAAATTCTAGGCTACATCATTGGTTCCATTGTTGGGACCTCTTTTTCAGTTGTTTTCAGGATGGTTTGTGATGAAGACATACCAGTTGACCCTAGCAAGTGTTGAGGAGTGGATACATGATCTAGAAGAAGAATACACATGGAGGTTCAACACTGGATCTGAGTTTAACACATGTGCACGTGGGTGGAACAGAATCTGTATGAAGTTTGTATGAGAGATTCTTTGCTATTTTTCCAGTAGAATTGTATGAGTGGCTGATTGCTTATGCATCTAAAAGGAATTGGAGGTATCGCACACTTGTTTGGACGTAGGAAGAATTTCAGGCCCTTTATGATGTTGATCTGATTTGGACTCGCATTATGGATACTTGGTTTCATGGTGTTTTGAATAGCTATATCTTGGAGTACTCAATTTCCACTTATTCTTGCCCAGAGGTAGCATGAATTCCAATTTTTACGATATCCCAAGGGAACTTACCTACAAGGCATTCCACTGGTGATCAAAATCTTGATGGTAACTTTGAACTTGGAGAGAAAACTGATGGCTAACTAAACCCCACCACGTGGGGGTAGGAGTAGGTTTGGTGAAAGATGACAGACCTAGTGGTAGAAGGCAGAGAGAAGAAAGGAAACTTAAGTATAATGATGCATGCGAGAGGGAGATAGAGAAAAATGGGATGTTGCAGAGAAAATGGCATTGAGGAGAGAGATGGCTCATGAAGGATTTGAAGTTCACGTAGAAGATGTGAACCCGAGCATCAAGAACTCCCCCATTTGGGAAAGCATGATAGGGAACCCTCCTTGGCCTCATGTAGAAGCGTGCCAGTAGAGATGACCTGGGCCACGGGTGTGCATCTGAATCCACCTGGAAACCTTGCCCTTGCACTTGGTTTTCTAGTATCTAGTACAAAAAAATAGTCAATAAGCTAATTTAGGTAGTGGGAGAGCAGGAGTGAGTCATATAAAAATCACATCGATGGTAGCACAAATGTCTTCATTTTTGTATGGGAGTAACTTTTCAAGTGTATCATCCACACAGAATTCAGGCACATAGACTTTTGGACTCTCTTCTGGGAGTAGTAACACTTCACAGAATGTAGGGGTACAGTTTCAGTACTACTGTTGGGACACAAGGGAAGTACATCTTCTGGTCTGATCTCCAGCTACAGGTTTGGGATCAGGAGGTATAGGTGGCTCTAGTTCAATCGGTGGATTTGGTGGTTCTAGAGGTAGAGGAAACACATGAGGTTCTGGATCAGGTGGGCAAGGTCTGCACCAACCCCAGAATATTTACATGGAGATGTCTCTTCATCTTCCAGAGTATAGGGGCATAGAAGATGTTGTTGAACATGTGCACATGTGTGAAATACTATGGCACGCAAAAGGAATCATGGATTCTGAGCGTAGGGAAAGTCAATTTGCCACTACATTACAAGGGTGTGCACACAGTTGGTACAAAATTTTGACCCTGATCAGACTTGCGTAGACTATGTAGCTTTAAAAGATGCTTTCCTTAAAGAGTTTCACATCCCTGAGTTTGAGCAGAAGAGTATAAGTGCACTCAAGGATATTAAGCAAGGCACTACTGAGAGTGTCAGAGAGTATGATGCTCATTTCAAAACATTGTTATCTAAGCTTTCTTATGATATTCATGCAAGCCAACATGCACAATGGTTCGTTGGAGGTTTGATTACACCTTTTAGAAGGGTGATATCACATAAGACATACATTGATCCACACGAAGCACTTGAAGCAGCTTTATGTGCTGAGGCAGTTGGAAGTATAGACACTGGGGTGAGCCCATTTTTAGAAGCACAGATCGCAGCTATGGCAAAGTAGTTGGAGAAGCTATCGGAAAATTCAGCACATGAGATGTGCACAGGGATTTGGTGCACAAATTGTGAAGTGGAAGGTCACACCAAGGATAGTTGTCCCCGCAGATCAGTATGCTCATTACTGTTAGACTATGAGATATGCTATTTAAGCCATGATGCTAGTCTGCCCATTATTACAATGTGCAATAAGGAAGAATGTTTCATGCTACTGTAAAATTTGCAGGTCCACAACTCATGACATGGAAGACTACCAGCTGATTGGTCAGATCCATGATGCTATAGATATTGGTGTATGATAGACAAGAGTTTTAGATAACTCTAAAGGAAAGAATGAGCATCAGGATCGAGATCACAATCAGGTGTGCTATGATCAGAATGAAGGGAATTTTGAAGGAGGTCGTGGCAGAGGTCGAGGATACCATGGTGGATTCAGAGGATGAGGCTGTGGTGGTGGAAGAGGTGAGTTCCCTCATGGAACATGTTATACATGTGGATCTCCTGACCACTACAGGCGTGAATGTCCTCATAATATTACATGTTCTTTCTTGCAGAAAGAATCACAGTTATGAGGAATGCCCGGACTTGTATGAGCATCTTAGTAAGCAACATAAACAAGAAAACAAAGGTGCATGGATGGTTAGGATACAATGCACTGTGGAAAATCAGTGGATGCCCAAGTTGGAACCAGAATCTGAGGCATTGCAAGTAAAGATCACTACCCACGCTAAAGCGGTGCGCGCCAAAGAAGCATTGCAGAAGAAGCCTACCATCACTAAGGAGGAGGTTCTACATGCACGGTACCTAGATCCTACCCATCAGAAGGAGGTTTATCAGGAAACCATGGAGGTACTCAGAAATCTTCAGGGTGAAATATAATATTTAAAGGAGCAATCACGGAAGATGGAGCAAAAGAAAGCATCAGAGATGGTCCAAACTGATATGGATGACTTGAGAGAAGTGTGCAAAATGTTACACCAGGAGAATATCATTCCACTATTAGGGAATTGGTTAAAGGGAAACACTCACGCGCAAGTATTGAGACTGGATGACAGATCTTGCATGGAAATCTTCCCCCTCATAGCCTAGATTATGATAAGGAAATCACTCTGATTGTTGTTGTGGATGGGTGGCTTTTGAGTAATATATTGATTGATACAGGCGCAGAAGTCAATGTTCTTACTTTAGATGCATGGGTACAAATGGGGAGACCCCCATTGCAGCCATCCTCTAATGTATTGTTCATGGCTAATCAGACTAAGGCCACTCCCATCGGAGTTTTAAAAGATGCATCCATTACCATACAAGGAGCCAAGTTCACTAGAGATTTTGAGGTTTTAGCGCTGGCAGAGGTAGATAGCTTCCCAGCTCTATTGGGGTGTCCTTGGTGCTATGCAAATAATGTTGATCTTCGGTTCAACAAGGGTTATATCAGTTTTGAAAACAAGGAGGAAAGAGTTATTATCCCTTTAACAGATGGAAAATTTGTGCCCTATGTTGAGCCCTTGAGTGAAAAATACCTTAATAGGATTTATGTATGTGTCATATGGGATCCAGAGGTGCTTGAGCCATGTAAGGAAGGAATCCTTCAGTGGGAGGATGCATAGTCTATTAGCGATACTACAAGTGTTGCTTGTGATAATTGGGCTCATAACACTTATGAGTTGGTAGGGCATGAAGTAAAGAGTATATTCACTAGGGACATTGTAGACCACGTTGTATCAGGAGAATAGGTAACAACTCGGTACCTCGTTACACTGGAGAAGGATACCTATGGTGTTCCTGTGCCATGGAGGAACAATGGATAGACCAGTTGGAGAGAAGGAATATGCTAGCATATACCCTACGTGGGACAACAACGCATGCTGGTGGGTGGTTCCACAAGGATAATCTTGTAGGATGGAATGAAATTAGGATTTCTCTTACTACTAGGTTCTTCAGGAGCAATGCACCTACTCAAATATGCACTTATCATGGTAATCAACCTGTTCAACACCACATTCAGCAGTGTGAGAGACTCTAGATAGAGGGGTAGGAAGCTTTACCACCTTCACTCTGGGTGCACAAATTTTATTCCACTTTACAAGGTTACGTGTGCTTGGTATGTATATGCAGAACTCCATAGAGAGACTAGAAATTGGTAGGATTTAATTGCAGGAATGACCCTAGATGGTTTGACTTCTTCTCTACTAAACCTCTGGTGGAAGAAGCATTAAAGGTCATAAAGCACTTAACTATGGGAGATAGTGCCAAGATGAAGAAGATAAGGTCAAGAGGTGATGAAGGAGATTTGGGATTTATTACATTTTTTTGATGAAGGAGGTTGATGTGCACGTAATTTGTGCTTTCCTGAAGAAGAATGCCAAACTACTTGTGAGACATTCCTTGAGAAAGAAAAAGGAAAAAATGGTCTACTTAGTGGAATGAAGAAGTAGAAAATCTGGATGTAAACCATTCAACAGGTAGCCGTGAGGTGTTGGACAGTGCAAATAAGACCACACAGCACCTATCATGAACCTATGAAGACAAAGAATGGTGAATATTGGATTAGATGTTGAGCCTAAGGAGCTGCCATAATTAGAACTAAATGTGTGACTCTGAAGTGGAAAATATCAAGAGTTACTATGGGATTCATCAAGACTTATTCCCTCGGGGGTACCATCTAACTTAAGCTAGGCATGCATGAATCTTAGGGTCAAGATGAAGATAAAGGCTTAATCCATGAGGGTAACAGGCTAGGTTAGATACAGAAATTTGAAGGTCAAATAGGTGTTCAAGTAAGTCATATGTCAAAGAATTTATGAGGTTCATGTTAAATGTGGGTCAAACAGGTTGTTATTTTGGAGAGATCAAGAATGGAAAATTACTTCCAATAAAACTGATGACAGATTTTACTATAATTAAAGGATCCACCATGACACGCATTGATAAAATTTTATGGGGTTAAGCAAACACCTAGGCGGTGAAATCACAATTCATAGCATAAAGAAATGGAATTTTGCCAAAAAAGTGGATTGGATAGAACATAAAGGATTGATCACAAGATCATGGGAATAGTTGTAGATCAAATGTTTACTTAATTCCTTAGATTCACTAAGGTCAAATTTGAAATTGGGCCAAATTGGAAAGATTACAGGTATGGAACTTGGCTATATTTTGGAGAAGAGGGAATGGACAGAGCTTATCAAATTTTGACTAGGTTCCTTTACCAAAGGTATACAGATGATGATAAGAAATCTTTAATTGGATGGAAGGAGGATACTTGACTCTTTTGTGAGGTTACAGGTCTGAAGAATAATGAAGTTTAAAGTTTTGTGTTAAAGGATTGGCACAAAAGTTTCATATTTGTTGTGCCAGTGATTTGGTTGCCTTTATTGTCACAAATCAGATCAACACATATATTTCTTTGTTTCCATCTAAAGAAAAAAAGATTAGAAAACCACACAGAAAAACACCACTAAGTTACAAAGAATTGTAGTTTTCAATCTAAATTGCTTCATTTGGTCCATTTGTTATACCATTGGTCATGGGCTTATCATTCATTTAAAAATTTACATCGCAGACTTTAGCAAACCCATGCCAAGGAAAAACAGAGATATCTAAGCCTGCAAAAAATTGTGCCCTAGGGAGGCAGTTTCTCCTATTTGGTCCTTTGTCTTCTGAGCCCGCTTGGAGGAAAAAGTCTAACCTTAATTGGAAAATGAAATGACCTGTCTAAAAGCTGAGGGACAGGGGATGCAAATTAGTGGGTGGACACAAGGATAATGTTATAGCCTGAAAATGAAAACCCTCTCATACTAGGTCAGGTTCATTTAGGATAAAGGCACCATTTACTAAATTCATTGTCAGTGTCCTAACAATGTGGTTTAAAATAATTCAATTACTAAAATGTTCAGTTTTGGTAAAAGGTTATTAACGGTGTAAGTTTGAATTCCTTTTAAGTTTTATGGAAAGGTAAATGGCATTAATTTAATTAAAGTAATTAAATTTTAGGCGATTCAAATGAATCATATTTACAGGATTTGCAAATGTTAGCATTATCAAGAACTCCTTTGAGCCTCTAGATCTTTGGAAGTGATTGTAGGGCTTTCTTGCTAACAAAGTTCCAAGACTTTTGTTATTTCTCTACAATTTTCTTTAATACAGAACATTAAAGGTTATAAAGATCTTAATTATGGTTGGATAGTGCTTGGTAGAAGAACTCATTTCAGTGAGTTACTTTGATGAAATCATGACTCATGAGTCATTTTCTTGAAGAAACTCCAGGCAATGCCACACTACATTCGGGTACAACTTGTTTGAGAAAGAAAAATGAAAGATGGATTTTAGTGCCTCTTTGATGAAGAAGTAGAAAATATGGATGTAGACCATTCAACAGGTAGGTGTGAGGTTTTGGACAATTGCAGATAAGACCATTGTGCCTATCATGAACCTATGAAGACAAATCCTTTCCCAAAATATTGGATTAGATGTTGCAAAGCCTAAGGAGGCCATAATTGGAGACTATTGGTATGAATCTGAAGTGGCCAAAAAATCATTGAGTTACTATGATGATTATCATGACTTATTCCCTTAGGGGTACCATGAACTTAAAGGCATGCATGAATCATTAGGAGAGATGAAGATAAATCTTAAGGAACATGCACCCAGTTAGAAAGAGACCCTAAAGGATGAACCCCAACCTGTGTGAAAAGGTTAAGAAAAAGATTGACAAAATGTTAAAGTCTGGAATCATCAAGCCCCTAGATGAATCAAAATGGGTTAGTCCAATGGTGATCAGTATCAAGAAGGATGGTGGATTAGGATCTGTGTGGACTACAGGGAGCTGAATGTTGCATGTGTGACTGATCCCTTTCCTACGTCATTCACTAAGGAAATACTAAAAGGCGTTGCAGGGTGCGAAATCTATTCGTTTACAGATGGGTTCTCTGGGTATCATCAGATTAGGATTTCCCATGAGGATCAAGAAAAGACTAATTTTACTACTGAATGGGGTAGCTTTTCCTATACTGTGATGCCTTTTGGTTTGAAAAATGTGCCTGCTATATTTTTGTGCATAGTTTTTAGGCATTTAAAGATTTTATTCACAACTTCTTACATGTTTATTTAGATGATTGGATGGTGTATGGACTTGTTAAGGATCATTGTGACAATCTACGCTTAATGTTTGAAAGATGTAGATAGTTGAGTATCTCTTTGAACATCAAGAAGTGCATATTTGCTACACCATTTGGAATACTGTTAGGACACATAATCTGCAAGGAAGGTTTGTTGGTTGATCCAGCTAAGGTTGCAGTCATTATTGGCCTAAAAGAGCCTACCAGTCAAAGTGAGGTGTGTGGATTCTTGGGTCACATGGGGTATTATAGGAAATTCATAAAGGGGTATGCCAAGGTTTCCACACCTTTGGAGGAGTTACTAAAAGGAAAAGGTATGTTCTACTGGGGAGAACCACAACAGCGCGCATTTGAGACATTGAAGGAGAAACTTACTACCGCACCTATTCATTGTGCTTTCCTTCATGGGACCAACCATTTCATGTACATGTGGATGCCTCTGGCATGACCATTGGTGTGGTGTTGGCTCATCCTGGAGAAGGTATTATAGATCATCCTATCTATTTTGCTAGTAGAAAGTTGACTCCTGCAGAGCAGAATTACACAACTACAGAGTGAAGCTTTGTCAATGATCTATGCGCTACATAAATTCAGACAATACCTGGTAGCTACACCATTTGTATTTTATACAGATCACATGGCATTGAAGTATTTGGTAAACAAGCCCATTTTACAGGGGCGCATATGTAGATGGGTACTCTTATTTCAAGAATTTGATTTCATAGTTGTGGTAAAACCAGGGAAAAGTAATTTTGGACCAGACCATTTATCTAGAATACAGTCAGGAGAAGAAGCACAGGCAATTGAAGATACCATGCACGATGCACAATTATACAGGTTACAACACATGCCATCAGAATTAGAGGACATTGTTGTCTTTCTATGAATAGGTATGGCACCAGAAGGAATGAAATCCTTAGAGAAGAAACAACTTAGTATACGCGTGGCACCCTATATGGTAATTAGCGGTGACCTGTATAAGTTAGGATGGGATGAAGTATTGTGCCACTGTGTACTAGAACATGAGCACACAGATATCATGGAGGAATACCATGGTAGTATTGTGGGTGGCCACTATGTAGGTGATGCCACTACGCGCAAGATTCTACTCATTGGATTATGGTGGGAGACCCTGTATAAAGATTGTAAGGCATATTGTAAGGCTTGTGATCACTGTCAGCACCTTGGGAAACTAGGTCAATGAGATGAAATGCCTCTAAGACCTATTACTAGTGCAGAACCATTTGAGAAATGGGCTATAGATTTTGTGGGTCCTATTTCACCATCCGCGTGTAGGAGTGGATCATGCTATATCATTACTTACACAAACTATCTAACAAGGTGGGTAGAAGTAGCACCTACAAAGGATTGTACATGGCTACAACAACCAGGTTTCTATGGGAAAATATTAGTACAAGGTATGGATGTCCTTTGAGTTTGACCAGTGATAGGGGCACACATTTTCTGAATGAGACAATCATAATTTTATTGGATGAATTCATGATTGCACACCATAAGAATACACCATATCATCCTCAGGAAAATGGGACTGTTGAGGCTTTCAACAAGATTTTGAGCCAGACATTGACAAAAATTTGTGATGTTGGAAGAAAGGATTGGGATGATAAAGTGTTTGCAGTACTTTGGGCTTATAGAACAACATAAAAGTGGCTAAACAAGGCCACACCTTTTCAATTGGTGTTTGGCACAGAATCAGTTCTTCCTATAGAATTCATGTTACCTTATTTGTGTATTGTGCGCGCTGGAGGTCTAGCTGATGAGCAAGCGTTAGAAGAATGGATTGAAAAATTGATTAAGTTGGATGAGTGATGAGAAATCACACGTTGGAGTCAAAAGAAAGAAAAGCAAGGTAGAAAGCATGGCATGATAGGCACATTAGGGAAAAAAAATCTTGAGATAGGACAAATGGTGCTTCTCTATGATTCTAAGTTTCTACGCCATCCAGGAAAACTCAAAGTACATTGGTTGGGACCATATGTTATCACTCACATACTTGAAATAGGTGCTTGTTAGTTAGAAATGCTTGATGGAATACGGTTACCCGGTTACTTCAACGGGAGTAGGTTGAAGCCCTACTATAAATAAGTCTTCTTGGTGTTTGTAATAAGGTAGTATTGCCATTTAGATTAGGTTTTCAATTATGTATTTCCTTAATGTATTTCCTTCTTTGTCATTATGCTTTGTCAATTTAGTTGGTGTTTTGTGAAATAAGCACTATTGCGCACCAAAAGCAAATTACCATTTGCAGTATTTTTTTATGCACAAAGGACTGCACATACTATTTGTGTGGGGTGGTTATTGAGAAATGGGTACACAAAAAGGAACAAACTGCTATAGGTGTTATTCAAAGTTTGAAGAGCTGGTGAAAAGAAAATTGCTTCCAAATAGGACCACAAATGTAGATAAATGAAGGAACAATATAACGTGAGGTAAGTAACGACCATGGAGACTACCAAGAGAAGGCACAGTGATGAAGTACTTAGGTGCATGGAAGCATGCTGAAGAGAAGCTTGTAGCCAGAAGGTAGGAAGGTGTGCTAAAAGGTTATGACTAAGGTGTGAAGATGTACCGTGCAAAAAATTATCAAAAGGGTCAATTAATGAGGATTGTTGTTAGGTGAAGGAGAAATAAATGCACCAAATTTTTGAAAATATATATAAGGGAGGGATACGAGTTCATTCTTACCATTGTAAATTACAAAAATTGAAAGAGCTAAGTGCAAACTGAGCTGAGCGAAGAGTGTTGAGGTGTGAAGAGTGTGAAACCAGACGTGAAAAGTAGATTTGTGCACAAGGAGAAGCTTATGTCCCCATATTGGTGAAGGGTTTGAGTGAAGTAGAGCATTCGAAAGAGCTAGGGCACATTTTTCAACTAGGGCACGTAGATTATTTGAGCTAGGGTTTGAGGTTACATGTTGCAGAAGATATGTATGTTAGACTTATGTTTTTAAGGAAATCCTCGCACAGTGATGATTTTTGCTAAGGCCAAGGATCTAAAAATTTTCAATTTTTGGACTTCAGGGTTTTTCTCTTTCAGAGTTTTTAAAGCTCAATTTGGAATTACATTTGAGATTTTCTGAAGTCCAAAACTCTGAAAGTCCAAATTTTCAGACTTTGGGTTTTCAGAAATTTGGAACTTTTTGGCTCATTTTGTTTAAATCCGACTCAGACTTCTGAAGTCTGAAACTCTGAAAGTCTGAAAAATTTCAGACTTTCGGGTTTTGATTTTTTAGAGTTCTCCAAGTCATTTTAGGATTTTCACTTGATTTTTTTCCGAAGTACGAAACTTCAAATTTTCAGACTTTCGGGTTTTCAGATTTCAGACTTTTGGTTGCCAATTCATCTTTTTGCTTTTCATTTTTCCGAAGTTTGAAATCCCAAATTTTTATGAATTTTTGGTTTTTCAGGTTTCGAAACTTCAGAGGTTCTATGCGTGATTAATTCTCACCTACCTCTGTACGGATCATATTTTTACCATTAATATCGAGATTTCTATATAAACGTGGATTTTTTACTTTTTATTTTTACCTGACACATTTGCTCTGACATTTCACTCTTGTACTTTTTGACATCCATTTTAAGGTATGTTTTTGGTTTTATTTCCTTTTGGTTTAGGTCATTTCCCCCCTCCTTTTCCCCATTTGGTTTTCTTTTTTTTTTCCCTCTGTTGTTCTTGTAATGTCTTTCTTTTTCACCATGTTTTGTTGTGGAAGTTTTCTCCAGGTTTTCAAGTATGGGGATCTTTCTAAGTCCCTCATACTTCCTCCTGTTTCTCAAAATCCACTTTGGTTTCTTAACACCTCTTTTTTGCAGTTCCTCCAGAGACCATTCAGAGATTCTTTTCAGAAAATTCATTTCAGAGAATTCCTTCAAAAGATCACAAGGCGGGAAACTATTTCGGAGGAACTTTTTGGAAAAAATATTTGAAGTTTTCGGATTTCAGAATTTCGGAGAACTATTGCTTCGGAGATTTCTTTTGGACTTCCTAACTTCTGGAAAAACTTTTCAGAGATTTCAGTTTTGGGTTTTCAGAGATTTCAGTTTCAAGTTTTAGAGAATTTCAGATTTCAGGTTTTGGAGAATCGGGAATTTCAGAACTTTTGGGATCCCTGACTTCGGAAAAAACTTTTCAGAGATTTCTTTCAGTGTTTCCTTTCAGAATTTTTTCAGTTCAGGTTTTCAGAGTTTTCCTGCTCTCAGATTTTTAGTTTCTATAACATTCAAACTCCCAAAACATAGGTTTTGATGTCTACCTCCACTTCAAAGGGGAAAGAAAAGATGAAGTACACATTTCTTGGAGTTTCTCCCCAATCCTGCTTAACCTCTGATTTAGGAAATATCGGGGACACCGATCTCAGGTAGATTGATCTTCCCGAGTTCTGGGAAAGATTAAAGGCCCCAAATAAAAATCCATGGATGCAGGCCATCTTTGACAGTGGTCTTTCCCTTGCCACTAGTTTTCCCGCATCGTGCAATGCCCAAAATTTTTCCTAGCTGTAGCATCTCACTACGACGAGGACTCTATGTCGATAAGAGATAGCGACGATAAGGTAGTAATCCATCTGGACCCAGATTTCTTTAAAGACTTGTTCAAACTTCTAGATGTACAAGATTATGCCACTATCTCACCTGAAATAGTAGTTGAGCACTGGGATAAAAAGTAGGAAGTATGCTCGAAGGTCATGATGAAGTCCTACCTAACTAAGAATTTTTCCAAGTTGCCCAAGACTATACATCGATCAGATTTCATTCAGGAGGTCAACGACCTCATTATACTCTTGAGTAGAGTTTTAGGTCTTCCTTCTGTAAAGGAATTCCAAGAATGGATGTTCTTGTACATAGCAACGATCAAGAAGAATGATGAGTTTATCTGATGGGGTGAACATATCAGTAGCAACATTCACTACCAGTTGGGCAAGGTGGCAGAAACTAAATCCTTCTACATGACATCTTTCCTAGTATATGCAGCTGCTGCCATGGGGGATTTCTCAGGATTGAACACCAGGGGTGTTCGCAGCACATCCCAAATATACAAATTTTATCCCCAGCTTACTCTGGATGAGGGGAGCAAGCACTTCCAAAGAATCAACGACGCTTTCTTCGTTGTTGTCCTCTATCACTTCGACAAGGAGCTATATAATCGATGGATTTCTGATGAGGCTTTCCAAGAGGTGTGAGAATGGGGAGCAATCTACCTTCAGTTTCCCACATTCACCTACCTTCAGATTCTGGGTTTCATAGGTGCCCCCAGCAAGTTGCCAAGGTGCCCCACTGACAAGTGGGTTCTTCTGGAATTGGTTCGGTAGTTGTTGGATTACCACAAAATCCAAAACAAGTGTCACAAGGTGGGAATGCATTTCCCTATTACAATTGGTAGGTATTCTTGCCCAACTATCCACAAGGCAAGAAATGTGGATGCTGAAATGGCTGAGGTAACCCTGCGGACCTTCCATCCATGAACTAACTTTGACTATTGGGGTAAGTTCAGGGAGACAGGGAAATCCAGTGCTCATATGCCCCAATTAGAAGATATATGGATCCATTGTCGAGATGAATTCATCATGTGGAAAAGGGATTACGAAAGATTAACCCTTGATGAAGTGCGGCAGTTTGGGTTGGCTGATGTGCCAAAGGACTTACAGGATAATGATGAGGTCCTAGATGCATCATACAGGGATGATGATGTTGCCAATCAACCACTGCCATGGGTTGATTGGTATGTGGAAGAATGCAGCAATACCAAAGAAAGGGCGGGCCCCATTCTAAAAAGAACTTTCAGTTGGTTGGCCACTTTGGGAATCTCACCCAAAGGGGAAAATCAACCTTTAAATATAGGGTACACATCAGTAGTAAACCAACCAACACCTGCAAAAGGAAAGAGATCGACTCAAAGGGTTCCCACGGTTCCAAAGAAGATCTCATTTGTGGTTGGTGGCTCATCTCTTTCTAGGTCTCCTGCTCCCAGGGTTACAACATCTATAGTACCAGTCACTGAGGTTGTGGAAGTAAGTGATTCCCCTAGTGTCATTCAGGATCCATCCCATCTTCCCCTTCCTCCATTATCACTCCCAATATCAGTTCCCTCCACTTCTACCACCATTTCCTCTTTCCCATCTCCTTCTATGGCCCAGGTATTTTCGTCACTTCCAGTTTTATCAGCTGGGGAAAATATTGGGTCACCCATTTCCTCCTCACTTCCTTTGACACTCCCATTTTCTTCAATCTCAACCCCCAACATCACCTTGTCAATTCCTATGGCTTTCCTCACTCCCACACCTTCCATCATTGCCACCTCTGCTCAGATATCAGCTGGCATTTCTAGCGATCTTTCCTTAACTGGTACTTCAGGTATCAGATCTGCTACTCCATCTTCCTCAGCTCTAGCCATACCAGAGTGGCTGTTTAGACAGACTCCTAAGCAAAAGAAAAAGGTTCCTCTAGGAGATGTGATAGATCTCAGTATATTGGAGTCCATGCCAAAAAGACAGGCCAAGAGACCAAGAACCGTATCAAGTCTAATGGTTAATCCATCAGGAGAGCATGTGATAGAAGTGGCTACCCCTATTGAGGGGAAAACTAAAGAAACCATCACAGCAACAGACTACCAGATCTCAAAGTTCTCATTGGGGAAGGCTACTCATGAAGGAGCCAAGCAGGATGTACACACTGCTCTTGGGGCCCTTTTGGAGAAATACAACAAAGACAAGGCCACCAAGGATGAGCTTAAGGCCAAAGTCGAGCAGCTCAATGCATTACTACGTAGAGTAACTCAGCCCACTCCATCCACTGACATCTCAACAACTACGGCCATGATGATTTTGTCTATAATCGATGATATCTCTTACCATGAGCTCGAGAAGCTAGGCCAGAAAGGGAGAACAGTGAATGGATGGATGGAAAGGATCTTGCAGGAGGCCAATCCTCTGATTAAGGAAGCTGTGGAGATTTATACTGATTTACAGATTGCAAAAGCCACCATTGCTAAGATGGATGAATCTCTCTCCGAAGATAATAATAACTTGAATTTAACTTTGGCAACATGGAATGACATTAGAGGAGAAGATTCTGATTTACTTCTATAGGAAGAGGTAATTGATGATGCCTCAAAATTGTTTGAATATCAAAAAGCTATGGAATTCTGGTGTCAGGTGCTACAAGATCTAATTAAGAAATTGGAGGATAAGTGGGTAGAAATTACGGATGCCCTCAATGATATCTCTGAAGAGTTTGACAATGCCCACTGCAAGTTTTTCAATGAGAATATCGATGCTCTTCTTGAGGACCAGATTAAAGAAAATTTCAAAGATTTAGTGAAGTGGGACGACGATGTTACGAAGACTTTCAATAGTGACTCCATTGATCAACTGGTTCTATGTCAGAACTTCATAGGGAGACTAAAGAAATTCATAAGTAAGCTTTGAAGGTTTCTGGCCAAGATCACGAAAGAGATCGAAACAAGTGGATGTAGTAAATCACTATGCATGTGGACCTGGAGATGAAGAAACTCAGGGTGTTGTTAAGTGTTTCTTCGAATACAGACACCGAATGGCCATATGGGAAGAAGGGAAATAAAAAGATGTAGAGAAAGGAGAGGAGGGTGAACCAGGCCAAAGCTGAGTGGCCATGAAAGGACAGGTTCAAGCTCTGGAAATGGTCAAAGTTGCAGGGTTGACTTGGTCAACCCTCTGCAACAAATTTGCTATTTTTATGGGATCCTGTTCCCTTTTATTAATGACATTACTATTTTTAGTTAAATGTTAGTTAAAGGCCCAGCTATAATGGCTCAGCCTAGGAACTTAAAATAGTGGAGTGCTTTCCATTATTTGGATATACATATTTTTGAGAGATTTGGAGGAAAGTTGCTCTTCAAGCTTAGAAGAGTGCTTTCAGAGTTTTGTTGAAACCTTTTAGTTATATTCAAAGTTATTCCTTGCACTTAAAAAAAAATATTGTGTTAAATGATTAATCATTGCATGCCTTGTGAATGTGATTCCTTAGCATTATTTGATTAATTTACCTTTATTTCAGATTATCTGTTTCATATTGAGAAAAGAATAGTGTGATTACTTCCCATCAGTTGTGAGAAAATATTTTCCTTCTGTTGATCAAGAGTTGCATTATTATTATCATTTAAGTGAATACTGGACATGTGCTTGTGATTATCCCTTTGATAAATTATCTGTGTATCCCATCAAAGCTGATCCCTCTATTGTGTATGTTTAAGGTTTAACAGAGGAACGTGTGCTTCTAGTCTGTGATATTTTATATCCTTTCCAAGTTGCAATAGGTGAAGGTGGTTAATGGTGCAATCATCATACCCACATTAACCCTTCCAAAAGTCAAATACCACTTTTCTTGGTGCATCACCACTTCTAGAATAATTTTTATTTCCTTGTATTCTTCTTTCCCTAATCCCATGAAATGTTAGCATCGGACTATTTAGCCATCTTTCTTACATCAGAAGTAGTGTTTTGTTTAGTCTAGGAATAGGAAACTGGCCTTCTTCAGAGGTTCACCTCGAGCCCAAGTCCCATAGCTTGAGAGGTGATCCCATGTGTCCCAATCACACCGAATTTCATGATTCATATTAGGTCATTCAGGGGGTGTAGCGATTTGGAGACAATAGTTTTTGGCACGCTTGGTGGTACAGAGAGTTGGTACCTCTCTTCTCATTTTATTGACACAAGGTACCTAGTGACTCCATCTCTCTGGATCTCACATTTTAGTACATCAACTCATGTGAAGGATTCACACAATATCTTCTTCAAGGAAGGACAATTATTGTCATACAGAGCTTTCTTTGTCTCCCCCAAGAAGAAGGGGAAGAAACCTTTCAGTACCATCAGCTGCAACTTTACCCCATAGAGGACATTCAACTCCTCCTGAAGGATATTTCCCTCTACCAAGATACAATCAGTTTGTGAATGTCATGGCAGCCAATACTTGTCCTCCATTCAATACCAGCAGTCCTTTGTTGTTAGCACAAAGAGATGCCATACCAAAAGCTGCCTTGAAATGTTTAGCTTTTTTCACTGGGGAGACTAATGTATCACCTTGGGAGCACATACTAGATGTGGCTAGCATCTACACAGTACACAATATTACAGAAGATAACGTGGCGGTTTGACTCCTTACTACTTCATTCAAAGGCATGGCACTTCAATGGTTCTGGAGTTTAGCTGCTGGATCCGTTACCAATTGGAATGATTTAGGCACAAAGTTGTGTAAATAGTTCGAAGATAAAAGTGATAATCTTTCACTTGTGGAGCAATTTCATACTATCAAACAATCTCCCCAAGAGTTTATGAGTGACTTCAATCTCCACTTTGACAGGACTTGGAAATGGATCCCAACACTTGTAAGGCCATCCCCAGAAAGCACATTTCTATATTACTTACGGGCATTGAATAGTGATATCACTGTCATGATTCAATCCATGGGGGGAGTTGTGATCCCTGATGCTTACGAAGTGGCTGTACAAGCTGAAAATTTCCTGATTCAAGCAGGTAAAATTGCTCCTAGACCTCCCATTCCTATTTTTGCAGAGGTTACAGGCCAATAGCCAGTCATTGCCCTAATTCTGGTTGCTTCTACTCCAATAGCTACGCATGTGTCTAATGATTTGGCTGAAGTGAAGTCACTACTTCAAACCTTTGGGAATGAACTCATGGAAATGAAGAGGCAGTAGTCCCAATATGCTCACCCTTTTCAACCCTAATATTAAAAAAACCATCCCCCATTTCAAGGAAATGGTCAGCCGCAGAGCCAAGCCATAACCCAAGCTACAAATGCGAGGCCTTTGAACTTCTAGAATCCCTCAGCTGCCAGCTCATCTAGAGCCATAGTCCCGGTCCAGAACAACCTCATTCAAGACTATGAATGGTGTTATCCTTGTTCTCAGCCCCATAATCAGAATCTCTACCCAAATGGAGTTTTGAGTCAAGCCCTCATGGTTCAAAGCATAACCACTACACCTGAATCACCTGCTAGGCCATCCACTTAAGAAAGTCAAGATCAAGTTCCTGATGAAACCACATTATTAAATTGGAAAGAAGAGTACTTATGTGGTTTGAATAATGATTCCTCCACCGTAGCATCTAACACACGTTCCAAGAAAAGGGAAATAGATTCAGGGTCTTCTAATACTAGATCAGACATCCACTTCTCAGGCCCCAACACAGATACCAGATGATAAAGGCATGAGAATGAAATCACCAGAAATATTCATCAATCAGAATACAAAGAAAGATGGGATATTAGGAATTGCGATACCCAATAATCATTACCCGAAGGAAGACCCCAACATCCCAAAAGGCATTAGCAAAGTGGGAGCAATTCCATTCAGCATAGTGGAACAAATGAAGAAGACCAATTTGAGTGTCACAATGTGGGATGCACTTTCAATTCCTTCTCAAAGGAACTTGCTACGAGAAGCTTTGAACAACTTTGGCACTACTAGCAAACCGTCAGGCTAGGAAGCAGTAGTAGCAACCAGCTTATGCCAACCCGAGACAAAAATTTAGGCTAAGACCAATAAGCCTCCACCATTTTATATCTCACTGATTATTGGTGACCATTTGGTGCACAATTGTATGATCCAATCTAGAGCTAGTAGTTCTGTGATGCCTAAGACAAATCGTGCTGATGTACTACAGATTCCATATGCTCCAATTTCAAGAGGGGTTGTTCAATTGGATGGTACTGTAGTTCAAACTGTAGGGATCATTAAGGGGCTCTAGCTCACTATCCACGCATGTCCTAGTCTAACTTTCACACAAGATATATATGTCATTGATCTCCCTCCCCTCTTCCCCATCTTCCTATCACAGGATTTCACCGCAAAAATGGGAGGATATTTGTCATCAGACTGGTCGCACATGATCTTGAGAACTCATTATGGGATGAAGGTAACTATAAGAGCAGAACCAATTTCTCCTACCCACGTGGAACCATACACATCCCAACCCATAGAGGGTAACTATGTCATTTGTGACCCAGAGGAAGAGGTCATGGATCATGAACCAACTACTCTTGTAGAAGAGGTGCTTGATACAGTGCTAGATGAAGTAAGTATAGACCATCAATACTTAATTTTTATTTCCTATAAATTTTTATTCACTTCTTCCAATTCCACATGTGCTTGTTCATTCACAGTGAATGCAATCATAGAGAGAAATGATTTTATCCTCTTCTCCAACTCACTAGTCTTATTAATTGCCAATTTTCTGTTTTCCTTTCTCATTTTTCAAGTCTTCCTCTAACTTTTGAATTTTATTATTCAACTTATTGTTTTCTTTGTCTGCCTTTAGAAATGATGTGTATACCACATCATTATTTCTTTTTAATACATTTATTTTTTCACAAGGTTTCATTCTTGTAAAATCCATTTGAAGGGTGGTTACATTGTAGTCATTGGAAACCATTTGATTATCTGGTTTTACAACTTTGGGCACATTATACATGTATTCTATGGTATCCTTTTCTAGGTCATATGTAGGAAATACCCTCATTATGGCAGGATTTAAAGTTACAGTAGCATGTATCATTTGTTTCTTGTTTCTTTTTTCTCTTTCTGATTTATGGGAAAACTCATCTCAATAATAAAAACATGAGGTGTTTGGAGGAATGAACTTCTTAAATGGAGAAGGAGTAATTTAATTTTGGGGATAATTTCACTGTGGATTAGTAATTTTTTGAGGGATGACACCGCCTTTTGTAATTAGTTGCCTTGAGGTAATATTACCCTACACAAGAGTAACTATATTTATGTTTGTTTTTTGCCTCTTCTCGGGTCCTTGTTAGATAGTAAGAACTTTGAATGTCTGTATTGGACTCTTTAGAATAATCTGTTGTTTTCATATTTTTGACCACTACTACCACCATCACTAGAAATTCCAATAATAGCAACACTGATCAAAAATATTGTATATATATATTTTTTAAATGCTTCTAATTTTAAAAAAATTGCATGTATAGGTAATTTAAAAAAAAAAGAATGAACACCTTTTGCAAGAGAGTTACATCCAGGTCTGCAAGGGCCTGTGATTTCACTCTAGGTGTTCTTCAACAACAAATCAACCTTGAATCAGGGTGTGGAGCTGGGTAGGAGCTATGAAATGGCTAGGGGCATCTATGGCTCCTCCTAGCTCTGTAATTTCTCCAAATCTCCCTAAACTTCCCTAAAACTTCCTACACTCCTCTCTGGATCATAATACTACTCTGATACCAAATCTTGACAATGAATACTTGAGAAAAAAATTGACACAGAATCTTTGCACATAAACAAAACGGTGCTTGTGTATTTTATTAATATCAAAATCAAGCATTACAGACAAATGAGAGAGATGCAATATTTATAGATATTGGAAAACTTCTATCTCATCCAAAATATATGGAAACAAATCATCTAATCTAAGAAAATATGCCGAAATAGCATATTGCCCCTAACTGCCCCTATTGCCCCTCATGGAAATCATCTGGGAACAAAATATGCAAAATAGAACATGATCCCACAAACATTGGGATGAGAACACTATCACTTATTAATTAACAACTAAGGATAAATAATACATATTTACATAAGTTTAAAGTATTTAAATTAAATACTTTAACTTATTATATTTATTCAAATATCAACTAATGATGAATTAAGCTAAGTTTTATTCATAACAACTAACATATTCACTGTCAACTTCTCCTCTTGAATTTTCAACCTGTGGCTGAAAATTTTGTTGAGGAATTAACTCCAAATAAAAATGCATTAGATTACCACTTATAGTTGTTGTATGCAGTGGTCCTTTCTCCAAAGATGAATCTCCAAGGCATAACCTATCGGAACCTCTTCTTAGGATGTACCTCTGGTGGAAGACCAAATGCCTGTCCAGTTGAACCCAAACCACCACCACTAAAACCCATCTTTTTAGCTGTAACTTCCCCTGTAGAATATGTTTTTTTCAAGCTTTCATTCAGAATTGGTTTATATGAGTTATCCTCTTAGTAGGGGAAGTGTGTAATTCCTCCTCAGAGTCACACCAATCATCACTACTTGCCTCTGCAGAGATGTACTTCATTCCACAATATGCTAAAAATTGTATCTTCTTGGAATAAAATCATACTCTGAAATAGATTTTGGATCACCTAGGTCTTGCTCATAGACCAAAAGGTAGTTATTTTTGACCTTGTCCAATTTTTTCTCTGCATAAAACAAGATCTAGATGCTTTGGCATGGTTTTAAAGAGGAATTTTTATCATTGTTTGTGTAAAACTTGTCATATTTAAATTCATCTTCCTCTTTTTGTGGATGCAATCCCAAAATTTGTGTTGAAAACTCTTGAAAAATAATTCCTTTCTCAATAAAAATTTCATCCATTACTTTTTTTACGTCATCCCAAGAGTTCTTATTTTTCAATTATTCTAGCAGGGTTTTACTTTCATGTTGAATTTTAGTAGCAAAGTTCTTGTTCCCCACTACCCTTACTTTAATCACCTCACATGGGTCATACAACCAGTGAGAGTCAACATCAAACTTAAAAATTTGTAAAATTTCATGTGCCACATTGAATTATTTTCTCTCAAATGTGAACCATCCACATGAAAATGGTAAGGAAATATGCTCCTCTTTTTCTAGGTAATAAAATACAGTTTATCTATTCTTTGCATCTGTTGTATATATTCCAAGGAAAAAACCCTCTCTGTCACATGTATTGGTAATTTGTAAGGTTGTACTCCTGATCCATAAAACCTTAGCACAATATATTCCTCCATGAAGTACGAGTTAGCTAATTGTATTTTTGATCCCAGTTGAATGCAATCTCTACAGGTCATAGGAAATCTAGGCATTGTAATTTTTGAAATTGCTTGATAAATTAGAGTCCAAAAGTAGTCCACAAATTGATTGTAGTCCCTTTGATTATCAAACATCCTTATCTTGGGGGTCCACTCAGTTAATGGATGAAACACTTTTGGCTGGACCTCAACATCATTATAGGCCTGAATTGCAAGCTTCTTTCTCGCAAATGATTCAACAAACTTCCATAGAAATAAATAACACAAGTATGTTATGAACCTAAAGGTATTAGTGTGAGAACCTTATTTGATTCTTAATAATTGTTTATGGATAGATTCTATGATGTGCTTAGTAAATTTGTATGCACAAGGTGGAGAAACGAAATAGATATTGTATACCATTTCGAGGAGGGTTATATCCACTTGTTCATCATTATCGAATCTAAGGAAAAATGCTAGCATATAAATGGTATCCCTAACCCACTGTTTAAACATCACAACTAAATACGGAGGATCTCCTTTTGGTACTATTCCATCAATTGTTAATTTTTGTGAAAACCATCTATATACATTTTGAGTGGTGGCATGATAATCGTTAGCAATTATTTCTAGGTTTATGATGAGGGTTCCTAATTCTTTACTTTCAAACCCCAACACACGATCAAGATTTACCTCTGTAATGGAAAACATTTCTTCTCCAATGCCATTTGCAACAATTTCTTTTTTTCCCATCATAATTCTAGGCATCAAAGAATGACAAATTTAGGGCAGGTTAAAACCTCATGGAGCATCATACGTACCAATCCAACACCCCATGTTAACTAACCTGATGGGTTCAAATGATTATTTACAATTCCTTATTCTCATACATGTATCTAAGTTTTGAGGTTCTTGCGCCAATTACAAGATCATAAATATCAAGGATATTCATCAGTAAAACCAAGGGTTTTATGCAGTTTTTTCGTATGGGATTGGGGTTTTACTTTATTTTGGGCTCCTGTGGAAGTAGACATGCTTGGAATTTTGGATTATGTAAACCCTCAACCCTAATTTGTAAACCCTTATATTGAAATATTTCGAAGCGAAAGGCTTATACAATGCTACTTATAAAAAGATAATATTTAAAGAATCAAATGCAGGATGACACTTACTTGGAAAAATGAATATTTTGAGTCTTACATGGTCCGCAACTTCTATGAATCTATTTATCCTTCAGTTGCAGTATGCCTTCCAGAAATAGAATGCAATGGATGTTAAATATCACCTCACAAGAAGTAGCACATCATTATAAATGATGTATGTATTTCACTGTAGATGTCAAATTTAGTCTCTTTTCAAATTTCATTCAGTGGATGATAGTTATCACTTTGCTAGGCCTATTCCAGAGAACTTCCATTCAAAATGTGAGTGTGTCAAGACCTTCATCCTAGAATTGAGCTTGCGTCATTGATCTTAATATGTCGAATGATGCAGAATATTTAAAATAATTTAATAAAATCATACTTCGCATCATGTATCCATATATATCTTAGTATCTATATGTGGTAACGTCACATGTGGAAGCATTCTGATGTTGTAAAAGAGTCAAGGACACTGTTATCCCAAATTTTTAATTAACCCTCAGATTAATTTGGAATCTAGATAACTTATTTATAATGGACTTAGGAGGATATTTTTTAAAATCCCGTAACAATTACAAATCCATATTTGGAAGCCGCTAAAATACTTCACTAAAACTTTTGATAAGCTGCAACGAATAAGGAGCGGCCAAGTGTCACCCATTCTGGGCACCTAAGCATAAAGGTATGTAAAAGAAGCCTTGATGCCTAGAATTGAATATCAGATGGACACGTGGTGGGATTTTGGGCCTCCTTAAGGTAAAGGCATTTGATGGACTCCAAGCCCATGGAATGAACCGATTCAATAAAGTTTTCCGTGGTGATTTTGAAAAGAGGCATACTGCCATTAGAGGGTGGCAGTAACCAATGAAAAGTTTCCAGGTGATTCTCAGGTAAAATTTCAAAGAGTGGTCCAAGTCTTGCAAAATTGGTCTTTGGCATTCTTTCTTTTAATCTTCAAAGGCAATATAAAATCAGGTTTAGTGACCATATCCCAGTCTCTTCTAATCTACCACGTCTTCCATTCTCATGTTCTTCTCACTATTTAAGTCTTCATCCATTCTGGTCTATAGTTTTCTTCACAAATGAGAGTAAAGGTATGCCAAAAGAATCCCCTTCACTGTTGTACATTCTCCTAGAATTTAATATAAGATGGCCACATGGTTGTGATTTCGAGCCTCCTCAAGGAAAAGGAATTCCTTTAGACTTTAAGCCACATGGGAATGATACCATTTTATTCAATAACATTGTTTTGGGTGCTCTGTGACGGTTAAACCTTTTCATAGTGAGGTGAGGTAGAGTGACACATTGCACACCACTCCCTCGGGGGCACATGTTTCAAAGGAAATCTCATTGACCAATCAGAAGCTGCCACGTGTCATTTCATATTCCTCCCAATATGTAAAATTCCAAATGACCATAACTTTGACTATGCTACTCCAATTATTACAAAATTGGTCTTGTTGGAGAGGTCTACTTGAGCCCTTTAATTTTGCATCATCATATTAAAAACTTAATGAGGTTAGGTGGGATAAAAGGGGGTAAGAAACATATGAATTAATGATACTTAGATATGAAAAATACAAGAAATATGAATCTATGGGAATACATGGTGAATTAGGAAAAGTGGCATATTAAATCTACATCAGTTGTAAAATCCATGAGTATTGGTAGGAAGTAGCTCGAAATGAAGTCATATAATGAATCTTATAATTTATGATAAATTATTTATGAGTGGACCATGGGTTAATAAATAGAATATGGTGTCACACATTTGTCATTATTGTAGCTTCCGATGAATATAATTAATATTGTCTCAAATATAAAATTTTGTCATTATCATTACACTTTTCAATTTTGTTACAGTTCACGATTCAACTGTCGAATACACTTTTCTATTTTTTCACAGTTCACATGAATTTGAATTAAATGCATTAGTGTTTTGATCTTGTAAATGTAGTCATGGTGAATTGTATATAAGGACAAGTTAGAACTGGTATAATTCAAAATTTGTATAAGTGTGCCAATTTGAGCTCTCTCTCTTTTATCATCATGTGTTTCTTAAGCTTTAGAGTTTCCCATTAAAATATGTTATTTATGTTTACCCAGTCACTAGTGACCCACTATGGCTTACATTCTAAGGATCCTTATTGCACAAAATATTTTATGCTGAGTGATGTTAAATTAGACTTTTTCAATCATGTCTTAACCTTTCCTAATCCCATGGAGTCAATGGAGGTTTTTTTCTTCTATTGACAGTGTCCATTTTGGTTTTCTTACTAGGATAGATAGTCTTACCCCTATCTTTTAAATGTATCAGTTCCTCTTTTAGAATATTTTTCTTGAAGGATATTCATCTTTTACTTCTGAGGATGACCTTGGCTTGAATCCTATCTGGGAAAATTTCCACCCAAATGTTATAGTGGGTAGGAGGTGTATGACCTTATGTAGATTCTCTGAAAAAAAATAATGTTTCCAAGTTATCGAAGAAAGTAAGAATATTTCAGTGAAAGGTGTGCAAGGTCGTCAAACAAATAACTGTGATATTGGCATTGCGCTTGAGGGAGAAATCTGAGTCATGATTGTTGGGAGGAAGAGGAAGACAAACCCTTATTCTATGATGGAAAAATGATGCAAGACTGCTTGGTCATGCCTGAAGGGAAGGTTGAGATTCTTAAAGTTTTTAACTGGCCCTCCTCCATCTCGGAGGAGTTTCATTGAAAAGGGGATGCCTGCGTCTCTGCATCAATCAAATTTTGTATGTATTTCAGGCCATGGATGAGTACAAGGAATTTAATGAAAGGATTTTATTTTACCAAACAGCCCAAGACACACTGGCACATCACTCAAGACATATCTGAGGGCTCACCCAAACCACGCAAGGGTATCAGGTCCCTCTTTTATGACAAATTTGTCAAGCAGTTAGCATGATAAACACACATATAATCCATAGATCCATAACACCATTCAAAAGATAAATCATAAACAGATCTAGATCACAACCATATGCAAGAATGAACTAAACAAGAATCAAGATCAGATCTACCATACAAGATCCAGAAACAAATATGTCAATAACCATTATCCAACCACATAGATCCATTGTATTAATCACTACAAAACACAGAAGTTGAATACATATATAAGAGTATCATCATAGGTCATGCACGCCCATAAACCAACAACATAACCTTACAAGCATTCATGGGATACTAAACCATGCAAATCAATACATATATATAGGGGTGGGGAATTTCCCTTCACCACCTATGCATCCTCAAAATAGGTTGCATGCTAAGAATAGCCATGCGCCACTACAAGATAAATACAAAAGCATGCAAGTTTTCTAATAATAGATTATCTAATAATAACTACTGATCTAATCCTATTATTAGCCCAAAAATGTGCATGTCATTTGATCTTCCCTACTTGTCCCAAAATAGCCTTTTCTTAGTCTCCAAGTCTTGATACCTTTGTGTGCTTAGCACTCAATCTATCTTTAGTCCATTCCATGCAAAATAGACTAAGTCTCGACCTCATACTTTCCTGGGAGCACCCTTTTCTTCTACATTTCATGTGTACCTATGTGCCCCATGTCACGCACCCTAACCTTATGCACCTTCAGAACTTAGGTTGTAATTCATCAACCCAACATTACCCCACACTTGCTTCATTACCACCCCTGACAATGGGTAATCATGCCTTATCTCTCCAAAAATAAATAATAAGGAATAAAATAATAATTCTATACATAATGAATGAATAGAATACCACAAATAATGGGTGCCCTATCCTTCTGAAGGCAAAGTAACTTGGGATATTCACTTTTTATTTCTACCTCTAACTCATTCCAATCACCAAGCAATTTATTTGTTTTGTTTGGGATATCTACGAGTACTCCTTCCATTTCATCCATAGTCATGGTTTCTCCCTCATTCTGCAACACTCTAAGAACATTTTCCAGACTCGAGATCATCCCATCCATCACATCCATGTGTCACACTATGATATTTCCCAATTTCCTTGATTCTCTCCTTATGAGGGTCCTGGGATGCTGTAAGTGCATCACACTTTTTCTATACTAAAGTGAGCCTCTCCTCATGCCCAAGTGTCTCATTTTTTTTTCCTGCAAGGATACTGCATTCTCCTCCACCAGAGTTCCTTATCTTGATTATTGCCTCAGGATCTGTACACATATTCAACAGCCAAATCTACCTTTTTCATCTCATCTTTCAAGGTCTGTAAAGAGCATAGAATCATACCCTGTGATTCTTGCGCTATTCATTTCTTTAGTCCTTTCCACCTTGTTGCTACAACATCATTTGGTTTTGACATCCTCACTGTTCCTTCATCCATCATGATATAAACTAGTGTGTGTAAAAAATAAAGAGCATATGGGAACCTCTCCACCACTTTCTCTTCTAGATGCAGCCTTGCCTTCAAAATTTCATCACCTATCTTCTCTGCCATATTAAGTACCACTGCACCTTTGCCTCAGATTTCTCCTTTTCCTCTGTCAGTGCTTAATCTCTACTTCTTTTATCCTTTCTATCTTTTAACAAAGCCTGGATAGTTACCACTTTATCTATATTTCTATGCATAACCTCTGTAGATACTTTTTTCAATGCATTACTTACTTGCTCATCTGACATGTGAGTAGTCTTGATTGTTACATGGTGGGAATGTGGGGATTTCTTCATCCTTCGAGAGACACATGATTCTTCACACACATCAAAATCAGGCTCATCCATGTGAGTCTACATACTCCATGATAATTTCTTTTGGGTGCATGTGGTTTCCATCTCTAGGATCCATCAACTCCCAGCCATAAAGCTCCTTAGGCTCTAAGGTACTTTGGAACCTAGCGTGAATGATCTTGGTAGGATCATTGATATAACCAGTTGTAGGAGTTTTATACATTTCTTCATCCTTATCTCCTCCTGAGCCCTTACCTTTTGGAATATGCACTCCTACATCAAGCACTGGTCCTTCACTGAGTTATGTGTATCAGTAGGTGCACCAGATGGTTCACCCTTATCTTCACTCTTCTTTCATCAACAATGTCATTACCTACTTCCCATTCTTCCAACCCTTCTGCATCATGTTTCAATTATTTTCCCTGAGGTTTCCTTGTATCTATAGTGTCATCAGGAGTTTTATGCACATTCTCGTCTGATTACACACCCTCACTATCCTTAGTGGGGATGTACTTTCGCCTTTTCTTTTCTGGTTCTTCCTTCACAGGAGAATTTCTAGGTGACCTCCTTGGTGGTTGTGATGGCCATGCCTTGAGTCCTTGTTCTCCTCAATACTCTCCTAAATTTCTGGTCCTCACATGCCCTCTTCTAAACCTATCCCTACAACAACTGTTTCCACCCCTTCTTCTTCACCTTCTTCTTTCCTTAGAGGAGTTGGCTTGCACATTCTCTTCTCTCCTATAGTTGGCTACCTTCTTCTGCCATGTTCTAGGCCACCATTATCTTCCCTTAGTTCTTCCTCCTCTTCTCCTTCATCATCATGGGGAAAAGTAGACTCCTCATCCTACAACGTGCCCACGATATGTTTCCCCTTGGGTAAATTCAGGGAGATTGAATTCATTTTCAACGTACTTTCCATTTTCTAACTTTGGCTTTAGGTAGATATATACCTTAGCCACTCCAACCTTCCCAATTTATAAGCTCATCGAATTAATATTGATATCATCTGAAATTAACTTCTCAATATACGCAGACTTATCCGGGTAAACATATGTCTTCCAGAGTGTATGATAGTCACAATCCACTTTATCTGCATTGAAGATCAACCTGCGCATGCATTTGAAAATATGTGTACATATGCCTGAAAATAGTGTGTAATGAAGGCATATGGGAGCTTGCACCAAGGGCTCCACTTTCCATCCTTCATTCCAAAACGCCCTATGTAAAAATGTTGGTAAACGGAAAATTGAACCTGTTTCTCCAGTACCAAAGGAATATCCTTGGGTATTGTCCATTCAAATTCAAATGCAGTCTGTAGGTGCTCATACCAGAGTTTTGTTCCTCTTCTTGTAGGGTCCACTCATGGATCCATCACATGTATACTTACAAAATCTATTTGCAAGGGATCTCTTTTCTTCAGGGTATTACCAAATATTATCTTTTGGCCCATCAGGCACTCCAATATCTACAAACACAATGGATAAAAGGATAGCACCAAAACTTATCTTATCCCCTTGGTGTGCCTCTGTAATGATAGTCTCAATAATGAAGTTAGAAAAATTGTAGATGAATCCTGTCATCTTCTTGGCAACATGTAACCACATTTGTTCACTTGTGACCAAGCGCTCTTGATTTTTCAGCTTGGTGAGGAGGTGTGTTACTACCTAATAATAGGGTATTTCTATAACTTACAGATATCCATTATGTGCCCTCCCTTTACATAAGATATCACTTTTCTGGTTTCTTCTACACCTTCCTTATCAGTAAGATCACTACTGATCTCGGTTCCTGAGCTTCTTAACCCTGTCAATCTCCTAATCAGAGGCATGGTAAGTCTCATTCACCGCCCAAAAAAATAAAAGAAGTCCTCATGGACTCGGCTCATCAGCCACTGGTAAATATTTTCGAGCTTGCCAAAATATGGGAGCTCATAGAGCTGTAAAACTCCCACATTTGACAACAATTTCTCTCTTGCATCATCATAATTCGGCCATGTCATTTTCTGTTCGTAGAGTTGTTTTCACCACTAGAATTTTGTCCAATTCATCCTTATTATCCTTTGTCCTGATGGTTGTAGTCACTCACTTTACTCGTTCCTGAATGATGTGACTCCCAATCACGGCCCACGAGTACCCCTTCTGGGTACTGCATCTCTGAAAATTGACTTTCAGGGGTATCTTCTACCTTCTCTTCTACTTCCTTTTGCTTTTGACCCCTTGTAGTCACTCCAGATGCTCACTTTCATGCCATAATGACTATAAAAGAGTGTTATTGCAATCAAATCGAGCTCTACGTGCCCAACTTAAAACCTATGTGCCCTAGCTTCAAACTTGAACCCTAACTTGTTGATTTGCTTCCGCACACGCCTTTGCTTCACTCAAACACTCTCTCTAATGGAGCAGCCAACCAATCCCATGCACAAATCATCTGGTTCAATCTCTATCACAGTTCTCTTGCACTTTCTCTATGCTCTTAGCTCGCTCTTCAACTCACTCTTTGACTCACTCAAACATTTCACAATGACAAGGTGAAAATGATAACGCAAGCCCACCTTTTATTAATTTTGTAAATTCCTCCACATTTATTACTCTCCACCTACCACCTTACTCATCATTAAATGGAATTTCTTTTCCTTTTCTGAGTGCTGATTTTTCTGTGCCCAGTCATAACCTTCTCGGCATGCCCACTACTTCTTGGCCACGAATTATCTTACGCGTGCCTTTATGCACCGAAGTGCCTATCCAATGCACCTCAAACCAAGTAGTTTCCACTATTGCATCCTACCTTGCATTACACTGTGCATCCATTCATCCACACGTGGTATTTATCTACACCCTTACTTCAAACACCTACACAATATTTCTCTATGCAAACCCATCTTTCCAAAGAACATGTTCAAATTTGACCCATTTATCATGTATATACTCCACCCCACACTAAAAGTATGCGTTGTCCTTTGTGCATGAATTCAATATATAGTAATCAACTTATGGTGCACAAGCACGCTTATTACAATAAAACACACCAAACTAAATTGACAAAGCATAACAATGTTGAAAGGAAACACATATAAAGGAAATGTAGTAAATGAAATCTAATCTAATGGCAATACTTCCTTATTACAAACAAACCAAGAAGACTTATTTATAGTAGGGCTTCAGCCTACTCCTGTTGAAATAACCAAGCAACCGAGTCCCATCCAACACCTGTAACTGGAAAGTGCCTGAATCAAGTATGTAAGTCACAACATATGGTCCCAACCAATGCACTTGGAACTTTCCAGGATGGCACAAAAACTTTGAATCATACAGAAGAACCATCTGTCCAACTTCAATCTGCTTATTCTTAATATGCCTATCATGTCATGCCTTCTGCTTGGCCTTTTCTGTCTTCTGACTCCACCTAGCAATAACGTGCCTTTCATCCAACTACATCAGTTTATCAATGCACTCTTCAAGTACCTTCTCATCATCCAATCCACCTACACGTGTAATACATAGGGAAGGTAACATAAATTCCAGTAGTAAAATAACCTCCGCGCCAAACACCAACTGAAAAGGTGTGGCCTTATTCAACCTCTTATAGGTTGTCCTGTATTCCTAAAGTACAACAGAGATTTTATCATCCCAATCCTTCCTTCCAACATCACAAATCTTTGTCAATGTATGTCCCAATATCTTGTTGAAAGCTTCAACAGTGTCATTTTCTTATGGGTGATAGGGTGTTGTTTTATGGTGTGCCACCATAAATTATGAAATAGTATCCTGATGGTCTCATTAAGAAAATGAGTGCCCCTATCATGACATCCATACCTGTTGATTATGTTCTCCCATAGAAACCTTGTTGTCATAGCTTCCATGTAATCCTTTGTAGGTGTTGTTTCTTCCCACCTTGTAAGATAATTTGTACAAGTTATAATTGTAGCGTGATCCAATCCTGTACACGTGGGTGGGGAGATAGGACCCACAAATTCAATTTCCCACTTTTCAAAAGGTTTTGCACTAGCAATAGGCCTTAAAGTCATTTCATCTCTATGCCAGGCTTTCCAAGGCACTGAAAATGGTCACAGGCCTTACAATATTCTATACAATCCTTGTAAATCATTTCCCACCAAAGGTCTACCAATAAAATCTTACGCACGGTAGCATTCCTTACATAATTTCCACCTGCAATCCCACCATGAGCTTCCTCCATAGTGGTAGTACACTCATGCTCAAGTACATGCCGACGCAAAACCTCATCCTGACCTAACTTGTATAAATTGCCACCAATTAACATGTAACGTGCAACATGTATAGAAAGTTGTTTCTTTTCCAAAGCCTTCATTCCTACAGGTGTGTTGGTCTGAAAATCTGTCGCTTGGGCAGATCTATGGATAAACGAGCCAACAGTGTGCAGGGCATAGCCCCTCTTTGAGTCAGCAAAGTGAAACTGGTTTATTGCTATTCTACCAGCAGGAATCTATGCAAGTCTCACAGATTCTGCCTTCGGGGGTTTGGGATCTCATCCCAGTGGGGTGTTTCCGACTGTGAAAAGAAAGGAAAGGAAGAGGGGATGAGGAAAGAGCAGGTCCGAAGGAAGAAAAGAAATGAATTCCAAAGCAGAAAGGTCAGAAGATTTATGTTTTGGGATTGGTAGTAAACAGAGCCAAACCTACTTGCATAAATAAACAAAGCAATACTGATGATGAATAAATGACAATGAAACAGAAGCAGATTTAACAGAATAAGCACATAGATCAGACATAAGAAATATCTAATGGCGATAACACAGGTATTCAGCACAAAGTCTAAATATTTGTATTACTTACTTCTTCTGTTACAAAAAGCTCAAAGTCTCTTTCTCCTTACTCCTATTTCTCATCTGAAAGATATTCCACTCATGCATCCATGAATACAACAAGTATTCCAATATATATAGAAGAGGAGAAGGGAAAAGAAGGCAAAAAGGAGCCAACCAACTATTTACAAAGATATTTACAAAATATCTAAAAGTCATGTTGACTTTTGACAACTTGATGGATGACATCATCCCATGACGCAACATGGATGATGTCATCATTTGTGCCAACATACTTTAGACATTTCAACAAGAAAGTCAGAGAGAGAGAGAGAAGAAGAAGAAGAAGAAGAAGAAGAAGGAGGAGGAGCAGCTACTCGTCATCATCATCCTGCGGCCGAAAGGGGGTAGCCTGCTTTTGATGCTGCTCAGGTGATGAGATATGGAACTGAGCGCGGTATTCCAAAAACTTGTTAATCATTGGCCCAAATTGATCCTGGGAAGGATCCTTGTGCCGCTCGCTGATCGCCTCACAAGTCTCCCGCTCATCTATGAGCTTCTCTGGGAGTTTGGAATAGTCCTTCTCTGCCTCAATGAGGAACCCGATGAAGTCCCTACAGGCCAGCAGGTTGTTGATAGATTCAGTGTCAAATGTGACCTCTGGCCCCGTTCCTTGAGAAGCGATCTCCTTGAAGATCCGGATGGTTTCATCAGCTGACCTTAAGGTAAAGGAAGGAGTGAGCAACCCTGGAGACATGTTGAGAACAATTCGCTCCATTTGATGCATTGTATCCAGGGCCTCTTCCTTTACCTTGTCAATATTTTCTAGAATAAATTCTAGCTGATCCACCCGGTAGTCCAGAGTGGACATGATTTTGTTGAGGGCCCTTGGATGGCCGAAGACGCTGAACTTGACCAGATCTTCGACTGAACAGTCAAACATTTGTTGGAAGGTCTCGTGTTGCAGTCTGGCATGTTCCAACTCTTCTGATATGGGCCCCGCTAATGCTTGGAGCTCCTTGTATTCGCCTTTCTGATGTTCAGGTACAAATCAGACAAACTCGGTGATCACTTTTTCGCTGTCTTTGAGGATTTGGCTCCTCCAAGCGGAAACGGCCATACCCTGCTCACCGATCTTTGCATATTCGTTGATTTTCTCCTGGCTGAGAAGCTCAGAAGTCTCGGCAGCAGTTGTGGGAGGCGCACTACCCATCTTCTGTAAGGCTTGGAGCAGATATTTGTTTTGCTCTTTTAGTAGCCTTTTCTCTTCTTTTGTCTCTTGAAGCTTTTGACAGAGGGCGTCAACCGCGGAAAGAGCTTCCCCCTGGAGACTTTCAGAAGATGTCCCCATTGTGACTTGGGTCATAGTAAAATCTGTCGGAGACAGATCCTTTTTCTCTTTGAGGGGATCGGGGTATGCAATTTCCATGATTCTCTCACCTGCAGCACTTTTAGAGAAGCGTGTAACAGGCTTCTGCTTCTTCGCCCCTTTGGTTGGGATCACTGAAAAGTCCATCGGAGCGATGGGAACTTTCCTCTTTTGCTGGCTTAGCTGCTGAGAGATCCAGGCTGGTCCTATGGAAGAAGGACCAGAGACAGAGGAGGAGGAAGCTACAGTAGAAGAGGGGAAAAACTTGGAAACACGCGGCGGCGGCATTGAGAGAATAGCCAAAGAAGTGTCCACGGGAGGAAGGGAAACTGCAGCTGCAGAAGACATAGGAAGGGAAGGGAGCCCGGAGATGAGGGAAGAAATGGAGGAGGACAGATCAGTGAGGGAGGAGAAGATAGACGAAGAAGCAGGGGAAAGAGTAGAAGAAGGGACAGAGGACACGACCAAAGGGATGGTCGCTTGAGTCACTCGAGGAGGGGAAGGAAGAGAAGAAGAAGGGATAGAAGGGACCTCTGTTGTGGTAGCAATGCCGACATCCTGAGTGGATGGGCCTATGGGACTATCCTCTGCTGCTTCTTTCTCTGGTGTGACCAGAGATATTACCTGCTCGGGTGCCGTGGAAGGAGGACTCTCAGGGGCTTCTTCTTGGGTGGTGCTGGATTCACCTTCTACACCTTTGCCTTTAAGCTACTTCTTGGATCGTGAAGGTGCGTTTCCCAATGGGGAGGTTGTGAAATCTACCCCGAGGTAGATTAGCCCGTTCATCCGGCACCAGTGCTCTGTCCTACGCAGAGTTTCCTTGACCCTCTCCTCAATTGTCTGAGGGGCTTTAGTTCTATCAATGGCCGGAAAGGGCCAATCGTCCCCATCTGTATCAGTATATACCTTGTCTACTTCATCTTCTGTATGTTTGGTAGCCTTTGGGGACAATGGCTACCCCATATTGGATGATTTCTGCCAATGATAGGTGAGAATGATCCTTTCTTCTGAGCTCTACCTCATGGAGGACGTCAATATAAATATCCTCGATCTGAGGAACATGGATTGGATCAAGCTTTGCCCTTGGCAGGCAGCCCCTTAGGTCGAAGGTAGGCCTGGCTAGGAAATCATGCTTCAAATTAAGTAACTCCAGCTCTGCAAACATTTCCTTCACCTTGTGGTGGGTAGAGCATGTGTATCGGCCCACTGTGAGGGGGAAAGGAGTTCCACCCTTCTTTCTTTTAAGGCATTTTTCGTGGTATGTGACCAGCTGCCTTGATAGCTCTAGTAGAATCAGTTTAGGCCCAGCATACCTTGGTAGCCTGGTTGGCTCTCCCAAAAAGTTGGCAGCCCTTAGATAGGTGAATGTAGGAAACTGGGTGAACAGGGCTCCCCATTTCTCCGTGGCTGCCACTATGTTTTTGGTCGTACGACCATGAGTCATATTCGGCCTCAGTAGGCAGATGATGTGATAGAAAAACACATCGTTAACTTTTGTGAACTGGGAGATGCTATTCTCCAGCCTCAACTCTGGGTAGTACTCGTATATCTTGGCCTGAGGCCAAACTCCACTTCATGTTAGGCCTGGATAATCCCTCTCTGACGCTGCAGCGTAGACCACGTAGGAGTTCATATGGAATACTCCCGTTGTGCTGAATTGTTGTAGCTGCTCGGAGATGGTGCTGCTTATAATTTCCCCCCAGCAAAAGCGCTGATCAGGAAAATTCTTGTTCATTGTTTCCAAGTAGCGCAACATCCATTTATGGAAGTAATGGGCGTCAGAAAGCCCGAAGACCCTGCTCAGGAAGGTAATGGTATCGCTGAGCTCTTCTGAGAAGTCACTGCGGTGGATGATTTGGGGCCACCGGGTTACCACCTTCTTATTTTTCAGATATACTTCATTCATTAGCTGCATACATTGGTCTTCATTTTCTTCCCAGGCCTTGATGCACTCTGCTTGGCTAACGGCCACAAAGTGCTGGTGGTGAGGGATGCCGAGTATGATCTCAAAATGATGGGCAGTGAGGTTAATGACTACCTCGCCCTTGCTATTTTCGACACACCTTGTGTCTTTATTATAAGACTGGGCAACCACCATCATAAATTCATTGTTGACGGCAGCTGACTGGGGATTCCTCCGGTGAAGTGCAGGGCACTGCCTATTAGTTTGTCCATCCATGGACTCCTTGTAACTTTCTGAGTTCTGGCCCAGAATTCCTCCATGTCGATATGCCCCAATTCTGAGTCTCTGACGTCCATGCTACATTCGGCCTGTGACTCGGGCATTCTGACCCTTTGATATTTATACTTCATCTCTTCCTCTGTAAGCTTAGCCTTTCCTTTCGATTTGGTGGGTCTCTTGCTGGATGTAGACATATGTTCTTTCGAACTCAGTTGCTGATCTGCATGAAGAAGAAGCGAGACCCAATCCGAAAAGGTTGAATTAGCAATTTGATCTTCCATGGGAATGTTAGCAGAAGAAAGAGTTAGAGATTTTTAGGCTCAGGGCGCAGGGCGCATGAAAATTGCAGCTTACAGGGCTAAATAGGTAAGGCGCACTGGAAGAGGGTGTTGCAAGGATAAAACTGGTGCCAAAGGCGCATGGCGCATGCATACTGCAGATTGCATTTTATAAAGGGTGCATGAAAAGTGTGTGTTACATAGTGCATGTGCCCTTTGGCGCATGGGGATTTGGTGCACCCTTTGGCGCGTGGATGGTTCGTGTAACAAGAACTTTTCGTGCGCCAAAGGGAGCATGGCGCGGTGCACGAAAGGTTTACACAACATGATGTTATTGTAATCAGGGTATGCGCCTGCGCCTTCAAAGATTTGTACTTAGCGCAGATAAAGCTTGTGTTGCATGGATGCTGGGTGCGCTCATTGGCGCATGGAAATGTGATGCAGCAAGGAAGGATTGTGCGCCAAAGGGGTGCAAGTTTAGCACTTGCAGCATGTGAAAGAGGTGCGCCTTGAGGGCGCAGGAGTTCATGATGCAACAAGTATGAAAGGTGCGCCATTGGCGCGGGTTTTGTTCATGTAACAGGGGTGAGCAGATGCACCGAAGGAAAGAGAGAAACAGTGAACTAAAACACTCTCAAAGGGGTCTTTACATGGTTTAGATTTCTTCTTCTCCTCTTTTCCTTTTTGACAGGTCATTTGGGTAAATGAAATGGTTAAAACCAGGAGGGTTACAAACCATTGTTTCTAGGATGACATCCTCCTCCAGCAGATCTGGAAAGAGGAAGATAAGGAAAGACAGCATGCGGGGGGGGGGGCGGGGGGGGAAAAAGCTCAACACATGCATATCAAAAACCAAACCAGCAAGCAAGAAGCACTATCTAGCAAAACTCACGAAAGAGACAAGAGCACTTACCCGGATAAATAGCAAAAATCTGGAAAACGGGTCCACAACGCGTTGAAAACGACGAGGCAGGGGCTGACAGGCTCAGAGAAAGGAAATCACGTGCTCTGCGAATAGTGAAAATGACATTTGGGCGCGCAAACACATATATATATAGGTGAGCTGGTCATAAATGCGCCACCCACTTTTTAAAGGGCGCATGAGAGTTGCTGTCAACAGGGAAAAGCGTGCGCCCTTTGGCGCATGAAAACGTTTGCCAGCAAGAAATTAAACGCGCCTTTGGCGCACCAAAAGCTATGTCGACATGAAGTTATGTGCGCCCTTTGGCGCACCAAAACATGGCGCAACAAAAGTTGTGCCAACACAAAGGCGCATGCGCCTTGGCGCATGCAGGGAAGGCTCAACATACTTTGGCACACCAAAAGGTGTGTTGACACTGAAGATCATGCGCCAAAGGTTTTTTTAAAGGGGGCACACCAAAAGTTGGTGTTACATAGCAATTTCATGCGCCCAGCCAAAAAAGGCTCAAAAGACTAAGTTCGAAAAACCAGATTTCCCGGGAAGGGATTTTACAACGTTTCGAACGCAAGGGATCCCTAACGAGGGATCAGAACAAAATTTCGGTATGGTTATCGGTAAAATTGCCCTTGTCAATTTTATAGGATAACAAGGTGCCACACCTTTGCACAAAACTACAAAAATATTATTGAAATAGGATGGTGTGAGGTTCAATCTAAATAGATATGCATCATAAATTTTTTCCTTAATGCTCTACACATCCTCATTGGATTTAATCCTTGACAAATGATTTGGTCCTGAGTTACTCTTTCCTGGATTCACCACTACAGTAAAGTCAAATTCTTGGAACAACAAAATTTGACGACATATGTACCCCTACAAAATGGGCTTGTTCACAAAATACTTAAGTTTCATGTGATCTGTATAGAAAATAAAACGTATTGCTAGCAAGTATTGTCGAAACTTATGTAGCACGTAAATCATAGAAAACACTTTTCACTCTATAGTTATATAATTATGTTCAGCTAGGGTCACTTTACTGCTTACAAAGAAAATAGGATGATCAACAATACCTTCTCCAAGCTAGGCTAATATTGTGCCAATGGTCATGCTAAGAGGCTTCCACATGCACATGGAATGCTTTGGTCCAAGAAGGAAAGCCCATAAGTAAGCCTTTCCTTCAATGTATCAAACGTGCGTTGTTATGCTTTTCCTCAATGGAACTTTCCCTTACTCTTCAACAATTCTTCCAAGGGTATGGCTTTCCTATCATAACCTTTTATAAACTTCTTGTAATAACCCGTGTGCCCTGGGAATCTATGCACCTCGCTCTGGTTAGTAGGTTCCTCTAAGCTCAAGATGACAACAACCTTAGAAGGATCTACTAACAAGCCTTCTTTACCGATAATATGTCCCAAAAAAAGTCCCAAAGGGTGTAGTGAAAATGCACTTCTTAATGTTTAAGGAGATGCTCAATTTTCGGCACCTCTTAAACATAAGTCTTAAATTATCACGGTGGTCCTTTACGAGCCCATAAACTATACAATCATCCAAGTAAACTTGTTAAAATTTATGAATCAAGTCAAGTCTTAGAGTGCTTACACAATAATGCGTGAAAATACTATAGGCACATTCTTCAATCCAAAAGGCATGACCATGTATATAAAAACTTCTCAACTCAGTGGTGACTTTTTTTTCCTAGTCTTTTTTAACAATTCTCACCTGATGATATCCAAAAAATCCATCAATAAAGGATTAGATCTCGTGCCCTACAATGTCCTCGAAAATCCCCTTTGTAAATGGTGTAGGAAAGGGATCTATTACACACGTAGCATTCAACTCCCTATAATCCACATAGGTCCTTATCCTATCATATTTATTCATGCTTATCACCATAGGGCTAACCCACTGTAACTCCTCAATGGGTTTAATGCTCCCATACTTCAACATCTGATCAATCTCTTCCTTTACCTTCATGTGCAGATTGGGATTCATCCTATAAGGCCTATTCCTAACCGAGCGTGTACCTTCCTTTAACTTTATCCGCATCCCACCCAAAGAGTGATGCATACCTTTCAACTCATGATAACCTCTAGGAAATAAGTCCTAGAAGTCTTACAGCAACTCAATTATCTTTGTAACCTCTAAGTCAAACAAATAATCTCTAATGATGACCTCCTTAGGTTTTGCATCTATCACAATGTTGACCTTCTTTGTTTCCATAGGCTCATGATACGCGTGTGTACCTACTCATCTGTATTGTCTAAGACCTAGTGTGGTGTACCCACAGTATGATCAAAATCCTAATTTTCCATTTCTTTCTTCATCAATCATGTAAACCAACTTTCCTTTTTATTTTTTAGGTAGATGCGCCCAAGTTGTTCTTTTTTGTCTCTTATTCTTCAAAGCATGCATACAGATTTAACTCACCTAGTAATTCCTAAATAAGTTCCTCAACCTTTCACTATCTCCCATAGTCAAGAACTTCATAACTATAGTTAATTATTGCCAATTCCCTGTCTCTCGATTTAATTTTGCATAAACATACCATTCGCATGTACAGCCCCACAAAGTGAAGTAGAAATTTTGCACCCATAGTGAAGGTGGTAAGGCCTCCTGCCTCTCTTTCTAGAGTCTCTCACACTACTGAATGTGGTGAGAAGCAAAATCCTTCTCATGAAATTCACATGTCTTGGTAGGCGCATTGCTCCAAATAAATCTAGTAGAGAAGGAAATTCTCACCTCTCGCCAATCTAACAGACTATCTCCGTGTGTAATCCACCAGTGGTTTGTTATCCCACGTAAGGTGTATATCAACGTATTCCTTCTTTCCATTGATCTTCCATAGCACACAAAAATACATCAGGATTGCCTTCGCCATTGTACCTTGGTACCTGGCTGCTTCCCAAGCACCTAACATAGCTCAGTCTGCTTACGCGAGTAACTACACTCTTCATCCCATGCCCAACCATTTCATAAGTCCCATGTGCCCAGTTGTCACAAGAAACATTGGTTGTATCACTCATAGATTGTGCATCATCACATTGAATAAATCCTTCATTTGATGGCTCAAGCACTTCAGGATCTCTAATGGTGTGCACATAAATTTTTTTCAAACATTCTTCACCCAAGGGTTCTACATAAGGCACAATTTTTTCATATGTTAAAGGAATGATCATGTACTCTTCCTTATTCTCAAAACTGATATATCCCTTATTAAAGCATAAATCAACATTATTCAGTTCACACAACACCATGGGTACCCAAGCAAGGCTGGAAAACTATCTTCTTCTGTAAGCGCCAAGACTTCAAAGCCCCCAGTAAACTTGGCCCCTTGTATAGTAATAGTGGCATCCTTCAAAACTCCCATGGGCATGGCTTTAGTTTTGCTCGCCATATACAACACATTTGAAGATGGCTGTAATGGTGGCCTCCCCTTTTGATTCCATGAGTCCAATGTGAGTACATTCACTTCTGCACCCATATCAATCAAAATGTTACTTAGTAGCCATCCATCAACAACTTCATTCAAAGTGATCTCTTTGTCATAATCAAGACTATGAGGAGGTAAGTTTGCATGTAATATCTATCTCTCACACTTAACACATGCGCACGTTATCTTCACCCTTAACCATTCCCCTCATAAAGGAATGATATTTTCTTGGCATAAAAACTTACAAATCTCGTTCAATTCATCAATATGTTTATGTGGATCTTAACTGCTTTAGCCTACTCTAGCTTTTGTGATTGATCCTTCAAGCATTATATCTCACCCTAAAAGTTTCTAATAACCTCCATAGTTTCTTGATATACTTCCTTCTTATGAGTAGGATATGGATACTTTGCATGTAATACCTCCTATTTTTTAATAATAGGTTTTTGCTTTGGGGTATCATGAGTGCACGCAGCCTCAGTGCATGTAGTAACCAACACCAGGATTATCTCACGGTCAAGTGCTAACTTTGGCATCCACTGATCTTCCATAGTGCACTATACTCTAACCATTCCTACACCCTTATCTTGATTATGTTGTTTTCTCATATCCTCATTGTTCAAATATGGCCTCAAACTTTTGATTCTTTCTAGTCACTAGGAGAAAATAATGTTCTGAGGGGATTCATGCTTATAATCATTAGGGGATCTGCATGTAGAACATGTTCCACATGGTAATTTAGCTCTTCCACTGCCCCTTGGCCTCTAAATCCTCCACGGTAGCCTCTACCTCTACCACCTCCATCAGAGCACCATTCATTATGATTATGATTATGATTATGATGGTCACCTTGTTCCTTGGAATTGTTTGCAACACTGGTTTGACTTACACTAGTTTCAATGGCATCATGAATATGATCAATCAATTTGAAATTATTTGTATCATGAGTGGTAGACTTATAAATATAATAGTAACAAAACACATTCTTCCTAATCACACATTGCAACAGGGGGAACCTACTTGAATCATGATCCAAATGACATATCTCATAATCCATCAACATGGTGCGCACTGATTTACGAGGAAAACTATCCTTAGTTTATCCTTTCACCTCTTAATCCATACACAAAATACCACTACATGTCCCATGGGCTGAATTAGCTTAAAATTCTCCAACTGTTTTGCCACAAATGCAATATGAGCTTTAAAAAATGGGCTAACTCCAGTGTCTATGCTCTCAACTTCCTCAGTGAGTAGAGCTACTTCAAGTGCCTCATGCAGATTTGTAAAAGTGTTATGTGAGAATGCACTTTTGAAATGTGTAATCAATCCTGTAACAAACCACTATGCATGTTGACTGGGGTGAATATTATAAGACAAATTTGATAGCAAAGTTTTAAAGCATGCATCATACCCCCTTATGCTCTCAGCCATGCCCTGTTTAATATCTTTAAGCACGTTGATGCTCTTCTATTCAAATTTAGGCATATGGAACTCTTCTAAGAAAGCATCATGAAGTGTGGTATAGTTTACACAATTCTTTTTAGGATCATACTTCATGTACCAACTACGTGCTCGCCCTTACAAAGTAATAACAAAATAACTTTTCTTGCGCTCAGGAGTTATGATCCCCATAGTGCGCCATAGTATATCACACATATGCATGTGCTTAGCTACATATTCGATTCCTCTATATTCTGGTAGGTGAAGATACATTTTGTAATAAACTTGTTGGGATTGGTACGAACCATGCCCACAGATCCATAACCTGTATTACCTCATGTATTCCCTCCACCTCTAGAACCACCTGATCCTCCTCCCATGGTAGGAACTAGACCATAGGATGTGCTTCCTTGTATTCCAATAGTTTTTTTACTAAATTGAACGCCCACGGTCTATGAATTTATGCTACTCTTAGACATGTTACCAATGTTTTGTGTTGCCCAAGTTCTGTGCTGATGGCGTGCCAAAAAATACACCTCCAACCGAGCCCCCAAATAAAAAATATGATGTTTGTGCTACCTTAGATGAATGTGTTATCTTATTAACTCCTGAAATTAATGTAAAATTAAATCTACTTGTCACTATTGAAGCACCTACACTATCCTGATTCTCAATAACTATCTCAAAAAATAGAACACCAAGTGCAAGGGATAGGTCACTAGGTGGGATCGGATGCACGCCCACATTTCTTAGTCTTTCCTCGGATGTGCTCTCATCTAAAACCAAAGAGGTTTATCTACCATTTTTACCCAAATGGGGGAGTTCCAGATGATCTGGCTCCACAAATTCCATGTGAGCTCCAAATCCTTCACGAGCCATCTCTCTCCATAACACCATACGTTCCACAACATCACATTGTTTTGCCAAGTACCTCTCGTGCTCTTCATTAAACATAAGCCACATTTCTTCTCTATGCCTTTCTGCTACCAGGTCTACCATATTTCACCACGCCTACTCCTACCCTTGTGTGAGGTGAGATTTAGCTATCCATAGGTCATTCCTCTAAATCCAGAGTTACAATCAAGATCTTAATTTCTAAAGGGATAACACGTAAATAGGATCCTCTAGGTTCGCATAAGAACTATAACTCAGTAACATATGGACATGAATAAGTAGAAATAACGTACTCCAAAGTGTAACTTTGTAAAACCCACTCCACCAATGATCTATAGTGTGTATCAAATTCAAATCAGCATCATGTAAATTTTGGTAGTCTTACTGCATCCAAAAAAGTGCTTTATACCTCTAACTTCTCTTTGATGTGTATACTACAAGCCACTCGTACAACTCTATAGGGAAATAGGAAAAAAAAATCATGGAGCTTATGATACAGGTTCTATACAACCCACGCGCATGCATCAAATTTAGGTCCAGTGTCAAATTTGTGATCAAACTCTTCCTCTAAATTCTCTACCTAATCCTCAATACTGGTCAAAGTCAACCGGTACATCTTCATCATGAAACATCCTTGCAAATATCTTGAAAAGAGGGTCCCATTAATGGAACAAAAAAGTAATATTTTATTTTACTAAGCATCCCAAGATGCATTGACACATCACCCAGACAAATCTGAGTGATCACCCGAATCGCGCAAGGGTACTAGGTCCCTCTTTTAGGGTAACTTTTTCAAGGAGTTAGTATGATAAACACACATTTAGTCTAGATCTGTGATAACCATTCAAAAGTAAAGCATAAACATATCTATATCACAACCATATGCAATAATGAACTAAATAATAATCAAGATTAGGTTTACCATGTAAAATCCAGTAGCAAAGATATCAAGAACAAGAATCCATCCACATAACTCCATTATATTAATCACCATATAAAACACAGAAGTTGAATACATACATAAGATTGTCATCATAGGTTATGCGCACCCATAACCAGTAGCATAACCTTACAAGAATTCATGGATTATATGATCAAGGGATCATTTTTTATATCAAAATTTCCCTTTAAAATCCCTAAATTATTTAAGTGCAGAAGATCTTCTTGAGATATTTCTGATGACTATTTGAACGTCGAAAACGGAGTTCGTATGCACATTTGGTGGCTGGTCAAAGTTGTGGTCAACCCTAGGTGGGACCAAGTCAACTAGAAAATCATGAAATAGTGGCAATTTTGATCGTGTGAAGAGGATGTATTCAGGTTTATACCTCCAGTTTTCATAACTTGAATTCATCTTCATCTTCATATAAAATCGATAAAAAATTACCATGTGGTGGGTCCTCAGGCCACCACGTGGCCTACCACCACCTGATCCACTTTGGTCCAGTCACATCGAGTGAGTTTTTTGGAATAGCTCAATGAGCTATTAATAGATTCACATTGAGATTAGCTCACCAAGATACCTTCGTTGGTACCAAGTTAACAGTGTCTACATGGCTCGTGGCACATTGTTTGGGGGGATAAGAATTATCTCCCATTGTGTGACTTGATGGGCTACATGAATGGGTAGACTTAGCAAGGACTCGTGGGTGACTCGGTGCAATTGTGTGACTTGACAAGAGAGGAATAGATGGACGATGCAATGGTGGACTCGAGGAAAGCTACATGTGACTTGGAAGTGGTGAGGGAACGTGGACTTGGTGGATAGCTCGCCAAGGTGTATGCTTGCAACGGACTCAGAAGAGTCGGTAAGGTGGATGGTGTAGTGGGCTCGATGAAACACGGTGAAGAGGGCTCGCAATATCAGAAGGTTTGGAGATAGAAAAGCACGAACGTGGCAAGTGGGGAGGTCTCCAATGCAGTGACAGTGGGTAGCTCAATCAGGCTACTCAACAGCCAAAGAAAAATCTACCCCCCCTTCACAACTCGGTGACCCTAACCAACTCAGCTAGCGAGTTGGTTGAGTGGTGAGTTGGCCAATAAGGCCTTAAAAAAAATTTAGGGACTCATTTTTACAATAAAAGGGACCTCTCCCTCATTGTAAATACACACCCCGAGCTTGTCCTTTCTGAAGCTTATTTGTGGGATTTTGTAGTAATTGGGATTTTTTTTAAAATATAGTTTTCTGCACTATATTTAAATCCTAAAATTACTATAGGAAAATATTGTTTATTGGCCTATTATTTTTAGGAAATATTACATGAAATATTTTTGATTGGGAGTATTTGCAAACTACCCAATAGGCCCATTGAGCCACAATATTTATCACTTGCGAAGCCTGGAGTATTGACTAGAGTGTCGAAGGACGTAGGGAAGTGTTGGGAAGGCCGATTGAGTTCTGAAAGAGTTTTACATCAGGTTGGTGGAGAAAAATTTGACTGATCATCAGAAGTTCTTCGAAGGACTGGCATACTACTAGGCAAGTGGAAATTTTATTAGGTTTTTTTTATAAGAAATAACATTGTACTTACATTTTTTACTAGTGGAACGGTTCGATAAGAACCCGAAGATGTAGGATATTTCTAGACTCCGTAATCAATCGTGTGTAATTTTCATTACATTCTCGCATTTATTTTAAATTGATTACTTAAAAGGATCAAATTTTTGACAAATAAAATAAGCCTATAAGGGTCCAAGATCAAGTAGATAAAAACTTGATCATTTTTCAGATCATTAGATCCTTTAAATCGTGTAAATCAATACATATATATAGGAGTGGGGGACTTTCCCTTCACCACCTATGCATTCTCAAAATAGGTTGCATGCTAATAATAGCCATGTGCCACTATAAGATAAATACAAAATCATGCAAGCTCACCCATAATAGATTATCTAATAATAACTACATATCTAAACCTATTATTAGCCCAAAACTATACATGTCGCTTGATCTCCCACTCATCCCAAATAGTATTTTCTTAGTCTCCAAGTCTTCGTACCTTTGCATTCTCCGCACACAAACCTATCTTTAGCCTATCCAAAAAAAATGACTAAGTCTATACCTCATAATTTCTTGGGTGTGCCCTTTTCTGCTACTCCTCCGTGCGTACCTATGTTCCCCATCTACATGCGCCCTATCCTTATGTGCCTTCAAAACTTAGGTTGTTATTCATCATCCCAATAATAGTTGCATAACATTTATCTATTTTGTCGATTTCTATGTGTTTATGTCAATATGTGTTGTTTCCTCTTACATGATATGTTTTGTAACTTCGAGAAGTATAGTTATATGGATTTAATTTGTACTTTGATGTTATACTATATATCTATAAGTTCCAAGGGTGAGTGCCCCCCCATAGATCCCTCTTCTATTATGCAAAAAACAAAACAATAACATATGAAACATTGAAATATAACTTGGTTCATAGCCTAGTCTCTATTGGGGCCTTTCTTTTTGTTAATGTTTAATTTTGTGATTTCTGTAACATTTTATTATTAATAGAAGCATTCTTAGTTTTATAAAAAAACTAAAACTACTCTTTTTACTTGTCAATATTTGGTGGTTGGAATAATTTTTAAAATTAAATTACTCTTAATTATCTCATCCTCTATAAGACTGTAACATGTTCCACTCTTCATCTATTGGAATTACATTTTTGTAAATCAAAGTGACATGTAACTTTGTTTGTTGTTTATTGGTTACTTCTTAAGAAATGACAATTTTTGGGTCTTATTTCAGTCAAACTTTTTTGTAAGTTTTAAATCCAAAAATTCTTGTAGTGACACATATATTGACATGCAAACTTCACTTTATAAAATAGTTGAGTATTAACTAGTCACATCAATTGTTGAAAAGGGGATTTAGCCTTTGCTTTCAATTAAAAAAAAAAAATCCAACATTTAATACATATGCCAAGACAATATTTATTATTAAGATTTTATTAGATATATGAGAAAATAATTTTCAACTACTGGCAATTTTTGATATTTTGTAATTATATTTTCATATTTAATAAATTATCAAGATTTCATTAGATAATATTGACATGACAAGGCAATATTTATTATTAAGATTTTATTAGATATATGAGAAGACAATTTCAACTATTGATAATTTTTGATATTTTGTAATTATATTTTTATATTTAATAAATGATTAAGATTTCATTAGATAATACTACAAATTAAATATATATAATAATGGCATATATAATATATAAAATTATCAAGATTTCATTAGATAATACTGACATGACAACTTCACTTTATGAAATAGTTGAGCATTAACTAGTCACATCAGTTTTTGAAAAAAAGATTTAACCTTGGATTTTAATTTAAAAAGAAAGAAAATCCAACATTTAATACGTATGACAAGACAATATTTATTATTAAGATAGATTTTATTAAATATATATGAGAAGACAATTTTCGTCTATTGACAATTTTTGATATTTTGTAATAGTTAATAAATTATCTATAGTGATGATGTTTGTTATTAATAGTGTTGGCATTAATTGGAATTTTTTCTATAAATTATTTCCCATGTTAAACCCATTATGCTTTCAAGTATACACTTTTCCATTGCACTCATTAGCTTAAACAAATTTCATCTTAGACACTTTCATTGTAAAAATTATATATACTCAGATATGCATTACATGTTTTAGAATATTTGACAAAAAATAATCTTTAGTAATGTCACCCTGAAATATTAACTTTATCCCTGAAAATGTCTCTGTCACATTTGTTATATCATCCTCTAATTTTTGCCCACCCATCTCCTACCACATAGATAGGAACTTTCCACTTTGCGGCGATAAACTTGAAAAAATTGGAGCAATTGTAGATATGCAATGTTCTCAACTTCTTAATCTCTGAAAATAGCAATGTTGTTATACTCACTTTTTCTTGGTAATTGATAAAAAACTCCAAATTACTTAACAATTCATAATTTCAATCCTTTGATAACCTTTTATTTTATCAACCAATAAGAATATTCCACGCTACTTTATTTTTTGCATAACCAATCTATGTTAAGACTTTGTCAAAAATAGTCTAAAGCGAGCCAATAAAACATCTCCACATTATTTTGTATGTTGTTTTCATTTGTAAGAACCATGTCACATTGTGAAAGGTGGGCCAATATGAAGGATCCATGTATGTATGGTTTTAAAAGACCGTTTTATATTAAATGATCTTTCTGTCATGTATGTTTCATTGTGAAGTACGAACCAATAACAAAACATCACGTACATACATATTTCGCGGTGTCACACTCTACATATCATCTCTTAATCACCCCGAAGTGTAAACCAACAAGAAATCTCCACGCTTATAATCATAATTATTTCATACTTCGGTAAGTTTTTGATAACAATGGTATAGCTTTGATACGAAATGATAGAATAGAATAAGATTGCAATGACCAAAGAGGGACGGAAGCTTCACAAATATTATTGATCATGAAATCAGATTACATAACAATGCAAGAGTTGTAATATTTATATATATTAGACAACCTCATATGGATAGACATGACACCCTATCAGGCACCAACTATGAGATGATAAGACCCATCTCACATGCACATGTAATTACTACTAATACCAATATTGAATGTTATCCAACATAAGAATATTGAATGCAAGTCACTAGACTAGAGTGCACATGTTGCACATTATTAAATAAAAGACAATGTAATAAAATGCAATAAATATGCCTATGCTAAATTATGCTAACATTTCCCCCCTTAATTTTGCATAGTTTCTAATGACGTGGAGAGGAACTCTTTGAACAGTGTGAATTTTTCACGTGCAAGTGACTTAGTGAAAACATTTGCCTTATGTTCAGCTATAGGACAAAAGTGGAGTTGTATGTTGTGCTTCAAGACATGCTCACGTATGAAATGAACCTATACTTCAATATGCTTGGTTCTCTCATGAAATACTGTATTGTGAACAAGCTTCAGAACTCCTTCATTATCAACATATACTAGAGTAGATTTATGTTGTGGTAGACCAATTCCTTCCAGTATTTGACATAGCCATATTGCTTCACAAACAGCTTCACCTACAACTCGATACTCTGCTTCTGTAGAAGAGTGAGAAACAAAGTTCTATTTCTTTCTTCCCCATGATATCGGTCCAGATCCCATAAAGAAGATGAAGCCTGATGGACATATTTTTGGTTCTTGCATGAAGCATGATAAATAGCTGACTACAAAGCTAATATTTGGTCTAGTATATGTCAGGTAAATGAGAATCCCGAACAACTGCTGATAGAGAGTTGCATTCACCGGTGGTGATGGATCAGAACAAGATAACTGAAGTCTTGCTTCCATAGGTGTAGCAATAGGAGTGTAGTCCATTATCCTAAATTTCTCGAGCATTGTCTTGGTGTATTTCAACTGTGACACAAAGATATGATTCTCTTTTTGCCATACTTCCAACCCAAGACAATAGTGCATGAGCCCGAGATCTATCATGTTGAACGATTGATTAAAATCCTTATCTATTACATCGATCATCTTCACAAAACTACATGTAATGACTAAATCGTCGACATAAAAAACCAAAATGACAATCTCCCCCCTTGATTTTTGAGGTAGAGATTGGGGTCATAAGGATTCCTTTCGAATCCATGACTTATGAGATGCTCATCAATTTTGACGTACCATGCTCGGGGTGCCTGTTTTAGGCCATATAGATATTTTATGAGTCTGCATACCATCATCTCTTTTCCTGGTATTACATAACCCTCTGGCTGTGTCATATAGACTTCTTCTTACAAATATCCATTAAGAAAGGCACTTTTCACATCCATTTGGTGGACTTTCCAACCAAATTGTGCAGCTAGAGTAAAGATCATCTTGATTGTCTTGATCTTGGCTGTGGGAGAAAATGTCTCCTCATAATCAATGCCTTCTTGTTGTGCATGCCCCTTTGCTACAATCCTTGCTTTATACTTGTCAATAGTCCCATCTAATTTGTACTTAGTCTTGAATATCCATTTGCATCCAATGGGTTTCTTCCCTAGTGGAAGGTCGACCAGTTGCCATGTGTTTTTCTTCATCACTGACTGATACTCTAAATCCATGGCATCTTTCCAAGATTTTGATTGTAGGGCTTCCTTAACTATAGATGGCTCAATTGTTTCAATAACTCTACTCATTAGGGCATAATTGACCTCTTCACGAGCTTGACTATGAGTTCTAGGTCCAAGATTGGATGATGTGCTACGTGGTTCATCCAAATTTGTATCTCTTATTACTTGAGTATACCATTTAGGTAACTTCTTAGCTGTTCCATTGGCTTGTGGTGAATCCAAGTTTTCACCATCATCCAATTCATCACTGTCATCTTTAGTGGGAACATCAAATTTTATGTCCTCACAAGAGGTGTATTCTGCATGTTTGTTGAGTCGTTGAGTGGAGCATCTGCTTGTTTCTTCTCAAAGAACTCAACATTCCTACTTGTGTATACTTTCTTTTCTTTTAGATCCCATAATCTGTACCCAAGTGCTTCTTCACTGTATCTAATGAATATCAGTTTCTCAGCTTTCATAGCCAACTTGTTCATGTTCTTCTTGGGTATGTGTATGCTAGCTTTGCACTCAAATACTCTTAGGTGTGAAATTGATGGTTTCCGATTTGACCATGCTTCTTGAGGTGTCACTCCTTCAAGAGCTACTGTGCGCACTCTGTTCAACAAATAGACTGCAGTTCTTGCAGCTTCTGCCCAAAATGTCTTTTTAAACCTGAGTCGTCAATCATACATCGCACCATTTCCATGATAGTACAATTCCTTCTCTCAACTATACCATTCTACTGTGGTGTGTGAGTAGGAGGCATTTGTTGATGAATCCCATTAGCTTCCAGGTAAGTCTTGAACTCATTTCTTGTGAATTCCCCCCTCGATCTGAGTGGAGAGTTTTGATCTTGCGACCAACTTCATTCTCAACAAGTTCTTTGAACTTCTAAAATGTGTCAAAGGATTGACTCTTGTCTCTTACACAATATATCCACATCTTTCTTGAGTATTCATCAACACAAAGCATGAATTATTTACATCCAGAATGACTTGGTTGCATGGGCCCATAAAGATCGGTGTGCACCAAATCAAGCTTTCCCTTAGCTCTATATGTGTTCTTCTGGAAGGGTACTTTGTGTTGCTTTCCAGCTAGGCAATTGTGACACTTGTCAGTGTTGTGCTTGAGTGTAGGAAATCCTTTCACCATGTTTCCCTTTTGAAGTGTTTGGAGATAGCCAAAACTGATGTGACCATATCTGCGATGCCATAGTTCTGTAGATTGTGTGTCTTTGTCCACTAGAGCTTGATCATCCTTGTGGACAAAATCAAGTTGGAACATGTGTCCCACATTGGAGGCTCTTGCTACAATCTTGGAACCTCTTGACTTATCTCTTATCAAGCAAACATTTTCTCCATTATTACTGTCAAAATCCAACTTCAAGTTGTGATCAAGGAGTTGACTAACTGATAACAACTTCTTGGTCAACCTAGGTACATATAATACATCTGTGATTTTACAGTCATGCTTTCCAAGAGGTAGTGAAATTTTTCCAATCCCCTTGAAACTATATCATGAGTCATCACCTAATGAAAAATGCTTCTTGTTAGGTGAGTCACGTAGTGTGTAGAACCAATCCTTGCATCCAGTCATGTGTCAAGTTGTACCTGAGTCAACATACTAGATATCTTGTGTGGACTTGGTTTCTTCATCAAATTGAGTAGAATACATGTGGTGTCCTTCATCTGAATCATCTTCATGTTCAGCAATGTACCCTTGTTGTTTGGGTTTTCTTTTCCAATTACCATTTTTGTGCCCTTGATTGTTGTTGTTGTTGGACTTCCCTTGATTTGAATTGTTGTTACCTTGTTGGTTATTTGGTTTTGAATTGTTTGATGAACCCTTTTTGTAGGAATTGTACCAAAAATCTTTGATGGCATGTCCCCCTCTATTGAAAATGGGACACTTCTTGGTGTTGTCTCTTTGACTTTGGTCCCTTTGTTGATGTTGATTTTGTTGGGACTTCTTGTGATTGGACTGAAATTTCCCCTTTCCTTTATGATTGGAAGATGGTGCTTGCTCATCTTCATGATCTTTGTTGTTCATTGCCTCCTCTTGTTGGAGTAGATTGACCAACTTCTCAAAGGTGACTATGTGTTCACTTATATTGATATTTTTCACAAAGATTTTGTAGGAATGAGGAAGTGATCACAACACAATTGGTATGAGGTCCTCATCACTTATCTCTTTTTCCAATGCTAGTAGAGATGCCCTCAAAGTAGCAACTTGTCTCAAATAATCTTCAACCTTCTTATTGTGCTTGAACTTGAGAGTATGCAGTTGTGATAGTAGGTTGAGGATGGAATTCTTGTTCTTTGCCTCGTAAATTGTGCTCAACTTATCCCATGCATCCTTGTCCGATTTAGCATCTCTAATGTGGGATTGTACATCATTCGTTACACCAAACAAGATGATTAACTTATCCTTTTGATTGGCCCTGTCAAATTGAACATGTTGTCTTCCATCATCAAGTGATCTTGTTGTTGTTCCATCTACAACTGTCCATAGGTCTTCAAACTCAAGTAACATCTTGATCTTCAGTTTCCATGTAGCATAGTTGTCTCCTCTAAGCAATTGTGAATATATCAAGAAGAACTTTGGTTCTTGTGCACCCATTTCTGCAATCTAAATTTCTAACAAAGAGTAAGGCTCTTATCACCCCAATTTTATGGTCTCCCTCTCAATATACCGTCAGGCCGATATACTAAACCTTTCTATATACGCTCCCTTCCGATATACCCGTCGATACGTGGAAGAAGATCACCCTTTCAATATACCCTTCAGTACAGAAAGAGGTGTTAACGCACGTGAAAGAATTTAGTATGTGGTACGTAGACAGTACGGAGAGGGGTTTGTGCAAGCACAAACAGATGGGAGGGCTCAAATGTGTGTGTATTGTGTCCTTATTACTCCCCGTCGATTTTATAGGGTCGATGCCCAAACGACATTTAGGCAGCTGTGTTAGGCATTAAGTGTAGTAGTAGTCATGATGGCATCACCTGTAAGCACTTCCCAGAGGCACCGTATATACCGAACACTGCTATGAGATCAAAGATCTCGTGTGATAGAACCAAACATAAAATAAAAAATTATTTTCACCTTTTCTCATAAACCGTGACCTAGGTTTTTCTAAAATTTTGACAGCAACATCATACAATATTTTCCTTGAAACCCCAAAAAATTTCAGAAGAATCAAATCTTGGTTTTTGAGATCTTACCAATTTACGAGCTAGATCTGATTTTTTTAGAAAAAAATGACCCGACTTACACAGACTTTTCATCACATGTAGAGGCCGAATCTGAAGATGATGTAAACTGCAAAGTTGTGTGCCTCCTTATCTTTCTAGCAAAAAAATGGCACATCAATCTGACATTATATGAAAAAATTATGTCCTTTTTTCTGAGAGCTATCTGCTGGAATTTTGTTGACAGGACATCTTCAACCTTTGCTCTCGAATTCTTCACACCTCCACTTTCAGATCTGATTTTTTTTTTTTAGATCTGATTTTTTTTCACTCTTTTTTTAGATCTGCAATTTTTTTCAAGATCTTTCTCCTTTTTTGTCAATATTTTTTTTTTTACCCCAAATCCTTAGATCTTTTTTTTTTTGGTAAAGATCTCCAAATTTGAAATATTCCACCAATATGTTGGATCAATTGGCTATACCAATGACTAATAAAAAAAAATTACCTTCCAAATAAGTGGATAGGTCAAATTTTAGTTGAGGGATGCTTGGAAGGAATGGAGGCTGCGGGATGCTTCAATGGCTCTCCTTTGATGCAGATTTTCTTCTCCAATGGATCCTCTCCAATAGTGCTCATCTTCAACCTTGCTTAGATAGAACCTGGCTCTGATACCAAATGATAACAATGGTATAGCTCTGATACCAAATGATAGAATAGAATAAGATTACAATGACCAAAGAGGGACGGAAGCCTCACAAATATTATTGATCATGAAATCAGATTACATAATAATGCAAGAGCTGTAACATTTATAGATATAGACAACCTCATATGGATAGACATGACACCCTATCAGGCACCAATTACGAGATGATAAGACCCATCTCACATGCACATGTAATTACTACTAATACCAATATTGAATGTTATCCAACATAACAATATTGAATGCAAGTCACTAGACTAGAGTGCACATGTTGCACATTATTAAATAAAGACAATGCAATAAAATGCAATAAATATGCCTATGCTAAATTATGCGTGCAGTACTGGTGATGTTTATGATTTCATAGATTTAATTAGTGGGAATTGATGTGCTTGTGCAAAAATCAAGTCTAGGTGGTAATAGAGTAGCCTTAGTTGAGATAGGCAAAAATATATTGTCTTGGAGGATTTTGGAGGAAAATCATTATACAACTGGATTGTATTACCAGTAAGAAATATTTGGGTCAGATTACACAAAATTTGAAACGTAAATTCAGGAGTATTTTAAATAGAGCTCAAGTAAAACCGTCAATTTACCTTAGTCAAAAGTTGATTTAAGTTATCTTTTGGTTACTCCCTATTGCTTAATGAAAAACAAGCTCATAAAGGAACTGGTTTGTGGGAATTGTAAAAACCTCAAACCTCCTTAAGTCTAACAACCCAGTTTGGACCAAGAATTTCATTTTGCACATGAAACCTTATAACCTTTAAACCCCAAGTTAAAGGCTCCATTTAACTTGAATTCGGACTTGTAAGAGCTGAAGTCAATTTGGGATTTTAAGCCCCAAAGGTAAATCACTTCAAATCTTGAAGTCCTTCAACAGTATAGTAGACTTGCCGTTTCGCATTGGAATTCATTAAGTTTTTTCCAGATGAGGTAGTTAACAATTTTCAAATTTTTTTCCAAAACTTAATTCCACATCCATGTGAGTTGGAACTATGAACAGTTAATCTTTCATCAACAGATCTTTAATTCACCTATCACACCCCAAATGGGTATTTCGCAGTCCCAATGGCATCCTCCCCCTAGTCTTATAAAGTGCATGTCATGATTAAAGGACAGTTAAGGAAGAACCCCTGACATTTGGAAAATAAATGGTAAGATTTTTGGAAATAGTTTCAAATCATTACATTATTGTGAAAGAGCTAAGCATTTGTCTTAATTCTAGAATTTATAATTAGCTTAAAATGACCCATGAACAACACTAGATTTACAATTAAGCCTACTGGGTGAAAGTACCAAATTTACATAAGACCTATTTGATGAATGAGGTATGGGGTCATCTTAAGTACCCAGGATTGATAATACATGGAGTATGTTTTTAGTCATCTATGTACAGGAATCCATCAGCATTGCAGTTTGTTTGTAACCATTTCCATGGACTTTGACTTTTTTCACCGCACAAAAGTTCATGATTTCTGAGGATTCCCAATTTTATAGCCCTTTATTCTTCTTTGGAACCTTGTAATCATGTTCAGCTTTTTAGTCAATAACACATGGACAAATGGAAATATCTATCCAAGGATAACAATATTGATTGCAACATCACTTGCATCTGCTAAGTTAGAGGAATGCGCCACCACACTAACCTTACATTATTACTTGCAAATAGTTCAATGTGTGCCCACATATGATGACATATTGAGCTGGATTTGTCTAAAAATTATGTGAAATTTCATGCTTATACTCTTTTAACAAACGACTTGTGTGCATAACAAGGTTAAATCTCCTACTATTTTAGGGAGCATGCAAGGTTTCTGTACTAAATCACACAAATTCCTTTATTCTCACATGTTAAACCGTTACTTGTGTTTCGATAGTAAGGCTCTAACATGGTCCCTAACTCTCATCTTCACATGTCTCACCAGTGTCCTGAAATAGGGGTTCTTACATTTTCAGTACAATTGCTTTTTCTATCTTTTATTTCCTCCAGTGGAACACCTTAACCGTATTGAATAGGGAATTCAACTCAACAATTAAATTCATTTTTAGACTGTAACTATTACACTAGTATATATAGGACACCTTATCCCAAGCTATGATTACCCGATTACATTGCCCCCACGTCTTTTGGAAAACTGGTCTCATGTTAATGTAGCATTCGTTAGATGAGCTTCTTATCAATCTCCTAACCTCACCATCTATGGGTTATTCAATGTTCCTGCTCAAGCATAGCTTCCAGATCTATTGCGATGCCAATAAAGTGATACCTTCATGAACCCATTCTTTGTTTGATCTACTTAAAATGATTCCCAGATACACTGCGCAATAATAGTTTTGTGTAAGCGGATATGCTCTTGGAAAAGTAAAAAACAGTTGAATTCATCGAGCTAAGATTCCCAGCAATAGCGAAATAGTTCCTGAATGATATTTGGTCTAAACTATAATTTGCAAGGTGAATGGCAGTTTATTTTTGATCATGGGAAATTGAACAATAAGCCATGCTTGAATTGTAACTTTTAAATTATATATGGAGAAAATTATGAGCAATTTACATAAACCGGCTTGTGGAAGCATATGTTCACAGGAATTCCCTTGCTGAAATTGTATAAATTTATGTCTTATGGATCATTCTGCGGATCAGATTCCAAAAATATTGTTGTAGAAATAAAAGTATCTTAAATTCAACTTATTGGTGGAGATTAAGTGCCCTTGTACATGTAGTTCTAGAATGATTGAATCAAGTTTGGATTTGTGAGATAACTGGTAAAAACATAGACACTAAATTTTTCATTGTTTCACTATGAAGTAAAATCCTAAGATTGATCTCTACCTCTGGTATATAGTTCTCACACCCCTCCATTGTATAGCTAAAGTTGAGGCTAGTAAACATTACCATTCATTCCACATAAAGAGAAGCTCTTGGAACAAACTATTTACCAACAAAAGACTGGAAACTTGTCAATTTAAAATCAGTAACTGGAATGATGCTAAACAACATTTATCTTATAGCTTTTCTATCACGAAAAGATCCTTAATCCTCCAAAAGAGAACTGATTAAAATCATAAAACCAGAAACCAGATGTAGAACCGTAACAAGTCGTCAGTTCAAAAATAGCCACACATATCAAATGTTGAAAGGTTTAGAAGAACATTTAATTATCTTGATAGCATGTAAAACATAGAAAAGCAATTAGTGGCATGCTGTGGATTCTTGTATATGGTTGAGTAGAAATAGCCAGATATTGTCTTTACTAGTGATTTGCCGCATAATGTTTAATTCAAGGCCCCAACTTTATGCTGCATTAATGAAACATGTTGATTCAATAAATTACTGTAAAATGATTTATAGATATACAGCAATATTGCAATCAGTTGCAAAACCTTTCTCTATCAGTCCCCATCTCAAATTACATTATAAGGACCATGTACTTCTTTTTGACCATAATGTTTATCTTGATACCGTTTTCTTCATGATCAATTTGAAGGTAATTTATACTTTTCCCTTCTCTTTTCACATATGGTATGCATTTTAATATAAGCCGACATAAATTATTGACTTCTTGAATCTCACTTTTTTTATTTCACGAACTAGTTAGTTCCTACTATTTCAATGAATCCTCGCCACAAAAGGCTCAGCTAGCGATCATGGGTCAATATGAGTAAGACTCAAAGGAAATAGAAGTGCAAGTTGAACGCCAATAGGACAATAATAAAAGGGATTTTAAGATGTTTTCCGCTATGTAATGCCATCTCACCTTCAGTTGGTTGGAGAGGCGATAGCACTAGCTCCAATCATCTTTAAATCATCATTTTTGGGAATGGAGGGGTTCTGGTCGAACATGACCACCGGTTCATAACCTCCTTTTCACGCACGTTCATTGTTCCTTTGTCCACCTACAATTTCTTAAATAATCTTTCATCAGCTTTCCCTTTAATACCGTACCTACGATTCCTATTAAATTGAATCAAAATCATCCCCATTTCCTTGAGGGGGGTATGTCCTCCGTAAACGATTAACATATCACACACATTGGAAATGTACTCCAGAAGATTAACGGAGGTCCAAATCCTATCCGGGGAACCTAGGGTCCAAATCTGAAAACCAAAATCATGAAGTTACTCACACTAAAAAACTTCCTTACAATGAGACAATTTTAGTGCCCACCAGAATTTTAAATTTACTTGTGGATCTTCAAAGACTTCAAATGAGACCTGATGAAAGGAATAGGTCTACCTGATAAGAAAACCATTTCCAGAGACTTTGGGGGACGCCCTCTCCATCTGTAACGATTCTGATAACTTGAGACCAACACCCCAACGACTTCAGGAACTACTCCCCCTCCTAGACCTAAGCAAGCTAATTAGCTACACCATACATCGCCCTCCAAGGGAAGGTGGGCATCATTCCATTTCCATCTGTTATGCCAGTGAATTTAAAAAACAGAGAACAGAGTTCCTCAAGTTAGGTTGTTTGATTCTCCTATATGGACCTAGATCTGATTTATAATCATAGATTTTTCAAAAAACGGAAAAATAGTCGAAGTTTCTACAACGTTTATTTAAACCAAATTCTACTATTTGAAGATTTGTAAAATTTTTCACTCCCAACTGTGGTTCGTCCCACAGAGACCATTAAAAGTCAATGTTCCTAACATAAATGTGCATTAAGGATGTTGTTGTGAAGACGGTTTTGAATAGGTTAGGGATGACATTTCAACATGATTTAGGAGGGGTACATATTACTTTCATTCCAAATGAGTGAGAGTATGTCAAGAATGGCGTTGTTAAAGGGATAGGTCGCAAAATTCCTCATACATAAGGATTCATCCTGTAGGAGTTCACATTACGTTTTAAAGAGGTTGTTAAACACCATATTCTGAGACACTTTTTGAATTCGGGGTTGTTACAGAAACGGCCATTTTCATTGACGAAAATTGTTATGGGGAGTCCTTAAAAATCACCACAATAAGGGTAACTTGTCATTGGAATTTAGTGAAAAACATCCCCAGAAAACATTCTATTGTTCTGCTCAATATTGCCCCATAGTTGATCTAATCCCTGAAGGCTATTAAAGATTTCTTTGAAGCTGTCCATGCTTCTCAAGCAGAAAATTGGAAATTTGAAAAAACCTATAAAGTCCCTGTCTTTCCCGAAGATTTCACGGTCCTAAGAGCCCCAAAGACCTGAAGAACTTCCATGAGAGACGCAAAGATAGATAGGGCTTACTATGCAGGGGGTTGTTCATAAAGTCTATGGAATGGATAAGAGTAAATCTTGGCTGAAAGTTTATTTAGTTTTGAGGAAGGGCCCAAGGAGGAAAAGGAGTGATTCACAACAGCGTGGAATCAAGGCGTTTGGTATCTAATAGGAGATACAAGAGCTCAAGGGACTATAAAAAATTACATGGAAAGAGCTAAGTGAAAAGAATTCTTCAATTGATGATGAATCAAGAGTGTTTATTGCTGAAATTCTTCAAGAAGTTACAGTCCTTGGATGGCAGAATGGGGAATGTAAAAAGTTGCAATGAATGCATATTATCTGCCCTTAAAATCATTTATAATTTCACTGAACAACATGTTCATAGTGTCTGCAGTTTAAGTGGGGTTAATGAGAACATTTGGGGCCCTAAAGAGAAAAGGGATATTGCAATTGCTCAGGCGGATATGAGAGAATCCTCTCAGGCCACTACCATTGCTTTCTTCATGTCGCTACAGGCTATCAAGACCAAGATTGATAGGGCTATCAAGTAACGGGTTGATGTGTTGCTATTTTTTGGCTGCGAAGTTGCTGTTATCTGGTGGTTCTGGCGCTGCTTTTTGGCAGAGTTCTATATGTTGTTTCTCTTTTGGTTGATTTTTGATCTTTTCTGCTTCTTTTTGGATCATTGTTCGTTTAGATCATTTCTTCACTTGTATTTTCATATTTGGCTGTTGAGCCCTCTTTGGTTGGCCGTTTTTCCCTTCTTTGGGCTGATTCTCTCAACTTTGCTATCTGGCTTTTGAGCCCTTTTGTATACAGGGTATAGTCCCTTCAAAACTATTTACTCTTAATAAAAAAACAATAACAAAACAATTACCTCTTTTTTGCCCATTTATTTTGTAATTCCAATAACGTTTTTAGCTCATTTCTAGAACAATGTACTAAGAGCACTGATGAATAATTTAAATTTATTGGAGCTCATTTACTAATGTTTTTTTTTATTCTTATCGCCTATGATAGAAAAATTTAACTTATTTTCCAAAAAAATTCCCTTGCAATCAACAATAACAAAACTATTAGCTCTTTATTGAGAATTTATATCGGGTAATGCCAATTATTTTCCTGTTTCATTTCCAAAGAAAATATACTTAAAATGCAAATGAATATTTTGAATCTAATTGTAGATAATTTTCTATTTTTATTACGATGAATTTGTTTTTTCTACTTCCAAGAGCATTCGCTGCAAGTTCTATTATTTGGGTGGTATCATCTTTTCATAACTAAATTACATATTCAAATTTTATATTTCTTTCAATAGATAATGTTGATGCATAATCACAACACCCCAGATTGTTTTCAAATCAATAGATTGAAACTGTCACTATGATTGCATAACATGGATCTTTTCCCAAAGTGTGGGACTTTGTAATCGGGAAAGCTCTCCAGATGAAGGTTAGTTTCCTATCCTATCCTAGTGCCAACTACTACAGAATGTAAAGAGTTGAAGATCTAACCCTAATCTAATATTTCCAAGGAGACAAAGATAGAAAAAATGTGTGAAAATAAAACCTACTCTAAGGGAAGGTGATGCACGAAGATGGATGTTGAACCACCTAGATAATAAACACAACACTACCATAAACATGTAAGGAAGAAAAAACAATACACAATAACCTTGCATGCAATGAATTATCAAAAAGTTGCAATATAAAAAAGAATTGATGCATCCCCATATTTGATTTAATTACTCTCAAAGTTGATACAATACATCATATTTAGGGCAAAATGCACTGATTTTGCATTACTATGTTCAATAAGGAGTTTAGAAATCTCCACAAATCTCTTACAGACAAGAAATAAGGGATGGTCATATAAAAGTTTTCCAACCATTTGAAATGAGCCACATCCTTACAATATATATGAAGAATAAGAGAAGGGAGAGAGAAGGAATTCGAAATATTGCTTCAACCACCAAAAAATGCATTAAAATCACCTGCAATAATTATGGGTACTACTACAAAACCCATACCTCCATGTAATTTTCAATTTTGGAGAATAAATGAGGCCCATACCTCATCATTTACATAGGCAAGAAATTTGGAAACACCCTATAAAATGGTGGATTGTATTTCTTCATTTTCAAATACTTATCCTTACTAAAATTAAGAAAAGTCAAAAGTCATAATGTGTAGAGGACTCTGAGAGATTTCCAAAAAGTCCATTTTTTTTTGCAAATTTGAGCTCCCAATAAAACATTATGATCATATGAAGATGGGGGTGCCATTCTGCGATAAATGCGGGTGGTTGATTTTCTTTTTGATTTATGAAATTTTAGATTTTGGGATTTGGGAATTTAAGATTTTTGATTTTGGAGTATGGGTTACTATTCATCACTAACGAATTCATGAAACCTCTAAAACATCGAAGTCTGAAATTAAGACTTCAAGTTTTGATTTTTACGCATTGGGGCTTCAACATTCCAAAATGCCAAAACCACGAAGTCTGAAAGTCAGAATTCAGGTTTTGGACCTTTGCATTTTTTGGGGGTTCGGGTTTTGGTGTTTTGGGGATTCTGGGTTTCGAGACTTTGAGTTTTGGGTTTTTAGGACTTCAAGTTTCATTGTTAGATTATTCATTCAGCACATAAAACCACCAAAATCCTGAAACCCCGAAGTCTTAATTTTGGACTTCGGGTTTCATACTTTCGACTCCCTTTTTTCACGTTTCTTTTTGCCGAGTCCCCAAATTTCTATTCGGCCTAACTCCAAAAAAAACCCACCTCTAAAGTTTGAATTTCAAACTTCAGAGCTTCTTCATTACCCAAAATCCTTTGCAATGTGCTTGGCCCTCTTCAACCTATTTGACCAATCCTGAATTATGGTCTCCCCTGGCAGAATTGATCCCTCATTTTTTCTTTGTACAAGGTCATGTTTATTCAATTTCTCATCAGGGGAAAAATTGGATAACATATAATTAGAAATATTATTTGTTGGATTCTTTGTCATTATAAAGTCCTTTAAAACTGTTAGCATAATTTAGCATAGGCATATTTATTACATTTTATTCCATTGTCTTTTATTTAATAATGTGCAACATGTGCACTCTAGTCTAGTGACTTGCATTCAATCTTGTTATGTTGGATAACATTCAATATTGGTATTAGTAGTAATTACATGTGCATGTTAGATGGGTCTTATCATCTCATGGTTGGTGCCTGATAGGGTTCCATGTCTATCCATATGAGGCTGTAAAAATATCTATAAATATTACAGCTCTTGTATTGTTATGTAATCTGATTTCATGATTAATAATATTTGTGAGGCTTCCATCCCTCTTTGGTCATTGAAATCTAATTATATTCTATCATTTGATATCAGAGTAGGTTTTATCCAAGCAAGGTTGAAGAGGAGCACTATTGGAGATGATCCATTGGAGAAGAAGATCTACATCAAACGAGAGTCATTGAAGCATCTCGCAACCTCCATTCCTTCCAAGCATCTCTCAACTAAAATTTGATCTATCCACTTATTTAGAAGGTTTTTTTTTTTTTTTATTAGTCATTTGGCATAGCCAATTGATCCAACATATTGGCGGAATATTTCAGATTTGGAGATCTTTAAAAAAAAGATCTTGAAAAAAAAAGGAGAAATATCTTGGAAAAAAATTACAGATCTAAAAAAAGAGTGAAATAAAAAATCATATCTAAAAAAAAATCAGATCTAAAAGTGGAGGTGTGAAGATTTCAGGAGCAAACATTGAAGTAGTCCCGTCAACAAAATTCCAGAAGATACCTCTCAAAAAAAAAAAACGTAAAGTTTTCATAAAATTTCGGATTGATGTAACATTTTTTTTCTAGAAATATAAGAATGAGGTGCACAACTTTACATTTTACATCATCTTCAAATTCAACCTCTACATATGACGAAAAATCTGTGCAAGTCAGGTAATGTTTTCTGAAAAAAAAAATCAGATCTAGCTGGTAAATTGGTAAGATATCAAAACCTAAGATTCTGATTCTTCTAAAAAATTTTGGGTGTTAATAAAAATATTTTATGATGTTGATGTCAAAATTTTAGAAAAACCCAGATCACGGTTTAAGAGAAAAGGTGAAAACAATATTCAAATTGTTTGTTTGGATCTTGGGAACAAACATGTCAGCAGTTCAATTCCCACTCTCTTCATATTTTTTATTAAATTATTTTTTTTAGAAAATTTGGAGAAATTACTAATTTTTATGGGATTTCCAAATTTATAAGCCCACCAAACACATTTAGAGCCACCGCTAAATTTATCGGAAAAACACGTATTGGGGGTAAAAAATATTTTTGGCCTAAATTGTGTATTTTGTGATTCTTGACCCTTTTTGGTAAAGAGGGGGGACACAAAAACTTCATTTTGATGTACTTTTCAAGCATTTTGTACTAATATTGATGCATAAAGTGTAAAGAAAAGAGAAAAAAATAAGTGTAAATTTTTTATTTTATGTTTGGTTTTATCACACGAGATCTTTGATCTCATAGTAATGTTCGGTATATACGGTGCCTTTGGGAAGTGCTTACGGGTGATGCCATCGCGACTACTAATGCACTTAATGCCTAATACAGCTGCCTAAATTTCGTCTAGGCATCGACCCTATAAAATCGACCGATAGTAATAAGAACACAATACACACACATTTGAGCCCTCGCATATGTTTTTGCTTGCAAAAACCCCTCTCTGTACTGTCTACGTACCACATACTAAATTATTTCACGTGCATTAACACTTGTTTCCATACTGGGAGGTATATTGAAAGGGTAATCTTCTTCCACGTACCAATGGGTATATCAGAAGGGAGCATATATATAAAGGTTTGGTATATCATCTTGATGGTATATTGAGAGGGAGACCATAATCCTGGAGTGATAAGAGTCGTACCCTTTGTCAGAAATTCAGAGTTTCAGAAATTTAGATTGCATAAATGGGTGAACAAGCACCAAAGTTCTTCTTACCAGGTTCACAACTTCTTAGAGGGTGACAACTATGTTGTTGTATGGAAACCGAAGATCAAGATGTTACTTAAGTTTTAAGACCTATAGACAGTTGTAGATGGAACAACAACAAGATCACTTGATGATTAAAGACAACAAGTTCAATTTGACAGGGAAAATCAAAAGCCCAAGTTGATCATCTTGTTTGGTGTAACAGACCATGTGCAATCCCACATTAGAGATGCCACATCGGCCAAGGATGCATGGGATAAGTTGAGCACGGTCTATGAGTTAAAGAATAAGAATGCCATCCTCAATCTACTATCACAACTGCATACTCTCAAGTTCAAACACAATGAGAAGGTTAAAGCTTTTTTGAGACAAGTTGCTACTTTGAGGGCATCTCTACTGGCATTGGAAAAAGAGATAAGTGATGAGAACCTCGTAACAATTGTGTAGTGAGCACTTCCTCCTTCCTAGAGAATCTTTGTGACAACTATCAATATGAGTGAACACAAAGTCACCTCTGAGAAGTTTTTCAATCTACTCCAACAAGAAGAGGCAATGAACAACAAAGATCATGAAGATGAGCAAGCACTATCTTCCAATCATAAAGGAAAGGGGAAATTTTAGTCAAATCATAAGAAGTACCAACAAAATCAAAGTCAACAAAGGGACCAAAGTCAAAGAGACAACACCAAAAAGTGTTTCATTTGCAATAGAGGGGGACATGACATCAAAGATTGTTGGTACAATTTCTACACAAAGGGTTCATAAAGCAATTCAAAACCCAACAACCAACATGGTAACAACAATTCAAATCAAGGGAACTCCAACAAAACCAACAATCAAGGGTAGAAAAATGGTAATTGGCAAAGAAAACCCAAATAACAAGGGTACATTTCAAAACATGAGGATGATTCAGATGAAGGACACCACATATATTCTACTCAATTTGATGAAGAAACCAAGTCAACACAAGATATCTGGTATGTTAACTCGGGTGCAACTCGCCACATGACTGGATGCAAGGATTGGTTCTACACACTACGTGACTCACCTAATAAGAACCATGTGTCATTAGGTGATGACTCATCATATATTGTAAAGGGGATTGGAAACATTTCACTACCTCTTGGAAAACATAACTACAAAATCATAGATGTATTGTACGTACCTGGGTTGACCAAGAATTTGCTATCAGTTAGTCAACTCCTTGATCACAACTTGAAGTTGTATTTTGACAGTAATAATGGAGAAAAAGTGTGCTTGATAAGAGATAAGTCAAGAGGTTCCAAGATTGTAGAAAGAGCCTCCAATGTGGGACGCATGTTCCAACTTGATTTTGTACACAAGGATGATCAAGCTCTAGTGGCCAAAAACACACAATCTGCAGAACCATGGCATCAGAGATATGGTCACATAAGTTTTGGCTATATCTAAACACTTCAAAAGAGAAACATGGTGAAAGGATTGCCTACACTCAATTACAACACTGACAAGTGTCACAATAGCCTAGCTAGAAAGTAACACAAAGTACCATTCCTGAAGAACACATATAGAGCTAAGGGAAAACTTGATTTGGTGCACATCGATCTTTGCGGGCCCATGCAACCAAGTCATTATTTATGTCAATACTTCATGCTTTGTGTTGATGACTACTCAAGAAAGATGTGGATATATTGTCTAAGAAACAAGAGTCAAGCCTTTGGGACATTTCAAAAATTTAAAGCACTTGTTGAGAATGAAGTTGGTCACAAGATCAAAACTCTCCGCTCAGATCAAGGGGGGTGAATTCACAATCAATGAGTTCAAGACTTACCTGGAAGCTCATGGGATTCATCGACAAATGCTTCCTACTCACACATCATAGCAGAATGGTATAGTTGAGAGAAGGAATCATACTATCATGGAAATGGTGTGATGTATGATTGATGACTCAGGTTTAACAAAGACATTTTGGGTAGAAGCTACAAGAACTACAGTTTATTTGTTGAACAGAGTGCCCACAGTACGTCTTGAAGGAGTGACACCTCAAGAAGCATGGTCAAATTGAAAACCATCAATTACACACCTAAGAGTATTTGGGTGTAAAGCTAGCATGCAAATACCCAAGAAGAACAAGTACAAGTTCGATATGAAAGCTAAGAAACTGATATTCATTGGATACAGTGAAGAAGCACTTGGGTATAGATTATGGGATTTGAAAGAAAAGAAAGTATACATAAGTAGGGATGTTTATTTCTTTGAGAAGAAACAAGTAGATGCTCCACTGAATGACTCAAAAAACATGCAGAATACACCTCTTTTGAAGATAGAATTTGATGTTCCCACTAAAGATGAAAGTGATGTATTGGATGATGGTGAAAACTTGGATCCACCAGAAGCCAATGGAATAACCAAGAAATTACCTAAATGGTATACTCAATTAATAAGGGATGTAAATTTAGATGAAGCACCTAGCACATCATCCAATCCTGGACCTAGAACTCACAGTCAAGCTCGTGAAGAGGTCAATTATGCCCTATTGAGTAGATTTGTTGAAACAGTTGAGCCATCTATAGTTCAGGAAGCCCTACAATCAAAAGCTTGGAAAGATGCCATGGATTCAAAGTATCAGTTAGTGATGAAGAACAACACATGCCAACTTATCAACCTTCCACCAGGGAAGAAACCCAGTAGATGCAGATGGATATTCAAGACTAAGTACAAATCAGATGGGACTATTGACAAGTATAAAGCAAGGCTTGTAGCAAATGGGTATGCACAATAAGAAGGCATTGATTATGAGGAGACATTTTCTCCCACAGCCAAGATCAAGACAATCAAGATGATCTTTGCTCTAGCTGCACAATTTAGTTGGAAATTCCACCAAATGGATGTGAAAAGTGCCTTTCTTAATGGAGATTTGAAAGAAGAAGTCTATATGACTCAGCCAAAGGGTTATGTAATACTAGGAAAAGAGATGATGGTATGCAAACTCATAAAATCTCTATATGGCCTAAAACAAGCAACCCAGGAATGGTACATCAAAATTGATGAGCATCTTATCAATCATGGATTCGAAAGGAATTCCTATGACCCCAATCTCTACCTAAAAAAGATAGGGGAGAGATTGTCATTTTGGTTGTTTATGTTGATGATCTAGTCATTACAGGCAGTTCTGTGAAGATGGTCGATGCAACAAAGAAGGATTTTAATCGATCGTTTGACATGACAGATCTCGGGCTCATGCACTATTGTCTTGGGTTGGAAGTATGGAAAAAAGAGAATCATATCTTTGTGTCGCAGTTGAAATACACCAAGACAACACTCAAGAAATTTAAGATGTTGGACTACACTCCTATAGCTACACCTGTGGAAGTGAGACTTCAGTTATCTCGTTCTGATCCATCACCATTGGTGAATGCAGCTCTCTATCAACAATTGATTGGGAGTCTCATTTACCTGACATATACTAGACCAGATATCAAATTTACAGTTAGCTATTTATCACGCTTCATATAAGAACCAAAAATATGTCATTGGAAAGCAACAAAGAGAATGCTGAGATATCTGAAGGGTACAGTTGACCTTGGTCTAGAGTACAAGAATAATGAAAACTTCTTCTTGATATGATATTCAGATTCAGATCATGCAGGAAGCATGGATGATAGGAAGTCAACATCAAGCTTTATCTTCTTTATGGGATCTGGACTGATATCATGGGGAAGCAAAGAAACATAAATTTATTTCTCACTCTTCAACAGAAGCAGAGTAATGAGCTGCAGGTGAAGCTATTTGTGAAGCAATATGGCTACACCAAATACTGGAAGGAATTGGTCTACCACAATAGAAATCTACTCCAGTATATGTTGATAATGAAGGAGTCATGAAGCGTGTTCGCATTTAGTATTTGAGAGAACCAAGCATATTGAAGTACATGTTCATTTCATACGTGAGCATGTCTTGAAGTTCAACATACCGCTCCAGTTCTGTCCTATAGCTGAACAGAAGGTAAATGTTTTCACTAAGTCACTTACACGTGACAAATTTATAATGTTCAGAGAGTTCCTCTCCACTTCATTGGAAACTATGAAAAATTAAGGGGGGGAATGTTAGCATAAATTAGCATAGGCATATTTATTGCATTGTCTTTTATTTAATAATGTGCAACATATGCACTCTAGTCTAGTGACTTGCATTCAATATTGTTATGTTGGATAACATTCAATATTGGTATTAGTAGTAATTACATGTGCATGTGAGATGGGTCTTATCATCTCGTAGTTGGTGCCTGATAGGGTGTCATGTCTATCCATATGAGGCTATCTAATATCTATAAATATTAAAGCTCTTGTATTGTTATGTAATATGATTTCATGATTAATAATATTTGTGAGGCTTCCATCCCTCTTTGTTCATTGCAATCTAATTCTATTCTATCATTTGGTATTAGAGCTATACCATTGTTATCAAACACCTTCTATCCCTTTGAAATTAATTTTATGTACAAAGAATTATAATTCTACCCAATATAGTAACGAACCATCATCCACTAAACCATGCAAAACATGTATTCCTTTTCTTAAATAATTTTGGACTCTCACTCATGCCCATCTGTTCTTTAATGCTATGACCAAGCCATTCTTAAGGGATGTGTTCTTGAATGTTACAATTGATCCATTCTTTATGGCTGTATTCTAAGGCTTTGGAATTTGTATTAAAATCCTATCTATGTATTCTCATACATAAGGGAGATGGTTAAATGCACGTTAACTCAACTTACAAATCAAGTTTCCTTGTTGGAACCTTGTTGTTGAGTCGTTGAATACCGCTTAGTTAAGATAGTTTATCACATTGTAAAACATGATAAAAACATGCCTTAGAAGCTTTAACATTTTCTATGCCAACTCTGAGGATTTAGTAAGTGGATATAGATTGAAGATTTAAAATATTACTATCATAAATCTATGTCAGAGTCTTGATTCCACCTTAATGTTTTTGGAGCTTTCTATTTTCTCGAATTTGGAAAATAAGATATGTGTTGTGTTATAACATATCAATTTCAAAATTTATTCTTCTAATGTTTGTAAAAAATATGCTAGATCCATATAATCATATTTTTTAAAAAATTCCCTACCATACTTAATGTTATCTCACACCTCTTATTATGTAGTTGAATTTTTACTTACATATTTGCAAAAAATATATGTTGAAGGGGAAAAACATTTCATGGGTTACCTATGATTGTATGCATCGTAATCTTATCACTTGAAATTTTGATGAGGAATATGGAAACTGTTTCATGTAACTGAATTGCAATTGCTATTTTTCCAGTTTTCCTTTTGTTTTGCTGCTAATTCGATGAATATGATTTTTTTAGACATTTTTTCTTCCATAAATTACTTTGTTTTTAGATTCCATAAAATAGATGTGGAAGTGTAAGGGCTTTCTCAAATTTTCTTATAGATACACTATGCATTGATATTCTTAATGGCCTTCATTCTTTCTTTCCAATATAGTTCCATTATTATGCTATATATACTATTTGGAGTTATTTCATCTATATATTATTAATAAAATTATGTCTTTGAAAAAATACTCATGTGTGCCACAATACCACCACTCTAGCTTTCACCCCATTATTAAGATTTGCAAACCTCACTAATAATAATTTGTAAGATTTATAACCTCACTTATGCTCAATGCACCCCTTAATCAATATAGTACTACAAAACTTAAATGAAAAATTTAAGATTTTCTAGCCTTCGTATGGCTCAATTGTACCCGTTTATCATTTTAGAAACAACCTAGAATAGACTGCACTTCTAAATATTTGTGTACCTCGATTATAAATGAATGTTCCCCGAAATAAATACATACTAATTGTGGTCATGTATGATTGTACATCCTAATCATTAAAATGCATTGTACATCCTAATCATTAAAATGCATACTTATGAACGTACATGAATGTGTCCTTGAATGTGCTCATACTTACACCTAAACGAATAAACCAATGTGGAGGTGAACACCAAATACATGACAACCAACATTGGGAGATGTAGCATAGCTTATATTTTAGGTGTGTTTGTTTTATATTATTCCTTTATTCTCTCTTAACTGTTGTATTTCATTATTCTCTCATCTTCATTCATATCTTCCTCCTCCAATTTAGGGAAATTTTTTTTGTTGTTTCTCCTATAAATTGTGTGTGCTTCTCCATAATAAATAAGATGTGTTGAGATTTATTTACTCCACATTCTTCTGATCTATTTGCTTCCCACATTTTGGTATCAGAGCATCAATATCTCTGACCTGTGTGTGTGCGTCTGAAAGAAATTATTCCATCCAACTTCAAAGGAGGCTGCATGATACACTTGCATGTAATTCAGTGTACCTGGATATTTTTCTTTGGATTCTTTTACAACCTACGTGGAGAGGAGAGGCGTAGTGAAGATTTGTGGAACCTGCTTGGAAAACCAAAATCTACATGCAAAGTGGTAAATAATAGACCAAAATTTGTTGGTCACGGTGTTACGTTGAAGAATCCACGTGGAGTTTTTTTTGCATGTCAATATTTTTTCCCAGTAGAAAACTTCAAAAATTTTTGCATGGAATATATTTGTTATTTTGTCTTTGTTATTTAAGATTGCATGGAAGGAGTTGCGTGGATCCATTAGCAGCCAGCAAAGCTACCTAGTGTAAATTTCAACATAAAAGGTTAGATCACTTGCACATGCGTTTAACACAAATAATGGATAAAAAATTGCTGCTACGTGGAATCTTACTGGAGTTTTATTCTTGCCGCTCATAAAAGCCTTTCCGTGGGGAATAGAAGAATTACATGGAAAAGCTATTCAATAGAAGAATTGTTTGAAGATCAAATGGAGTGGAAGATTCTTCATGAATCAACATGGAGTGACTATTTTTCTCTGTGTGGAAGTCTATTAACAAGTGAACCGCTAAAGAGCAGAATACCGAGGAATTCTCCATTCAAAGCTGCAAATCAAATAAAAAGCTTTGTATGTGAGAGAAAATTTTACTGCTACATGGAATAACATAAAAAATTCTGTGAGGCCTATCTTAAATACATAAAACATGGATATTCTACAACACTTACGCTGAATTTCGAGTGTAGATAACTTGATTGATAGTGTGAATAACACAATAGACACTGCCGAAAGCTGAAACATCAACTCGCAAGCTAGAGAACACCATGAAGAAGCTCCTGAGAGCTCTGGGTTCTACTTTGCTTTGCTGAATGAGCTTCGAAACACCAGAAATCTAGTCTTCGACGAGCTAGTTTGACAAGGACTTCTTGAATATTTCCTTTTCAATGTCAGCTGCCAAGAAAAGTGAGTACGGGAAGAATTAGAAGCCAGGTATGATGCTGACTGTGAAGACAAAGAAGAACCCCACCAAGCATCATCGTCTCTTAGCACGCGAGTATCGAGAGAATCTATGAGCTAGTACTACACAGCAGTGAGTCATTATTGTAATATCTCTTGAAATAAATAAATAAAAAGTTTTTTTTATTATTATTTTATAAAAAAATTATGCTCCAAAGTTGCTCCTCTCTGATGCTCAGTTGCTTAAAGGGCCTAATTTTTTGGCCTAGAAAACCAAGATGCGGACAATCCTTTAGTTTAAGGATTATGGGGCATCGTGACCGGATCTGTGCCTGTTCCCACTACTCCTAATGAATTAATAAAGTATGAGATGGCTAGTGCCAAAGCCTTGATGCTGATAATGCTTAGTATTAGTGATGATGTGCAAACACATGTTCAAATGCAGAGAAACCAAAGGAGGCCTGGGACAAGCTGGCAAAATTTATCAAGCCAAAAATCAGACTAAGATCCTTCATCTTCAGTCAAAGCTGCACACCCTCTCTATGGGTTCAGATGAGAAAGTTGAGGAGTTCTTACATTGTGTGGCTGAGCTTTGATCGGAGCTATTAGTGCTCGGTGAAATAGTGGATGACAAAATTCTCATACTGATCACCTTGAGAGCACTCCCTTCTCAATTCCAAGTGTTTGTTATGACACTGAATGTATCTAAACAAACAGTGGCATTCAAAGAACTTGTGAATTTTTTGTAGCAGGAAGAGGCCATCAATTCATCCCAAGAGGAGTCTCAGGATAAATCCCTGTTCTCAAAGCCATACTGTGGCCATAAGAATTGGAAGGGTCCCCCAGAGAAGAAAAATCAAGCACAACCAAAACAACAGTAGAAAGATCAAAATTCAAAGAGGTGGTGTCACATTTACAGAACCAAAACTCATGACACTGATCACTGCTGGTACAATAGCTTGAAACAAGGGTCTTCAAGTCAAACAAGCACATCAGGGTGCAAATATTTTCAAAATTCCAAATGATGTCCCCACTAGAGAAAGAAAAAGGGGCATCTCGCAGCCCAAGAAGATAATGAGTCTGATGAAGAGACATCAAAAGGAGCACATTCTGGTAAGAATCTTGTACTTGTCTCTCAGATTTCATAGACCACAAAGAGAGTCTGGTTGATAGACTCTAGTGTAAGTAAGCACATGTCAGGTGAGAAGGAGCTATTTGATTCACTCAATGAAGAACCCACTGGAGATCAGGTTTGGATAGATGATGACAAAGAGTACGTTGCAGAAGGAATAGGAAGAGTCACCATTCCTCTGGGACCATGAAAATGTACACTTACAAAGGTACTATATGTTCCTGGCTTGACTAGCAACCTCCTATCAGTAACTCAACTATTAAATCATCACCTGAAGGTAGAATTTCTTGTCCAAAATGGCATCAAATCATGTTTGATCTTGTGAAAAGGTAAGATTATTGCTAGATCATTTCTAAAAGATAAGTTATTTTCTTTAGATACTATTTCATCTTCTACAATAAGCTTTATCTACATCAAAAGTACAATCTACTGCACTCTTGGCATTTTAGATATGGACACTTGTCTGCTAGTTCATTGCATCATATGAGTTCAAAAGAAATGGTTCATGGACTACCAAAATTGTCCAGTTCCTTGCCTATTTACCCTGGTTATCTTGCAGGAAAACAACACAGGGATTCATTTCAGACAAGCACCTTCCATGCCAAGAAGCATCTAGAGGTAGTTCATACCAATTTGAATGGCCCCCTACCTGCTTTGTTTTTAGGATACAAGTACTTTCAACTGTTCATGGATGACCACTCCCACAAGATGTGGGTGTTTTTCTTGAAGAAGAAAAGTGAGGCTCTTCAACATTTCCAAAACTTCTATCATCGTGTTGTGAAAGAGACCAGACAACCTCTTCTTCTACTTCACTCAGATCGAGGGGGGAATTCACATCAAATAATTTCTTGGCATTTCTAAACCAACAAGGCATAAAGAAACACCTGACTGCTCCCTGCATGCCCCAGTAGAATGGCATTGTTGAGCATCGCAATCGCACAGTGATGGAGATGGCTCACTGCATGCTAATAACTGTACAAAGCTAGAAGAACGCTATTGGGATGAAGCAATACAGACAACTGTATATCTTCTCAATAGGGCACTGACAAAGATTCTACAAAATAAAATGCCAGAAGAGGTATGGAGTGGTAGAAAGCCATCAATTTCTCATTTGCGAGTATTTGGTTACACAACATACATGCATGTCCCATCTCAGAAGAGAAAGAAGGTTTGAGATAAAGACACTACTGTGTATCCTACTTGGCTACAACACTACCTCGAAGGCATATTGTCTCATGGATCCTGAGACAAAGAAAATATACGAGAGTCAGGATGTGGTTTGTGATGAGTCATCCTTTGACTCAATAGTATCAATAGAAGATCCACTTCCTACCACCTCTCACCAACTAGTCTCTAATCAAATGATGAGCCAGAGGAGACTACTCAAGGAAAATAAATGTTGCAAGGAGAGCTATTTGTTGACCTTGGAGAACTAGAGAATGTGACTCCACATCAATCCACATGGCAACATCATAGTTCTTCTCAAAAGCAGCCAAGTTCTCATCTTAAGTGGGTACAAAGCACCATCAAGGACTCACATTTGCAACAACTCCTAGATACATCATCCGAAGTCAAAACAAGGAGTCAAACAAGAAATGAGGTAAAATTTACACTCATGAGTTCACTGATTAATAGCTTCGAGCTAGATAATGTTCGTGAAGCACTCAGTCAACCTCAGTGGAAGGAAGCCATGGATACAGAATATGACTCACTTATGAAAAATCAGACATGGGAACTTGTCGATCTACCTACAGGAAAGAAACCCATAGGCTGCAAATGGGTTTTCAAGACAAAATATAAGGCAGATGGATCCATCAAAAAACATAAAGCACGTCTTGTAGCAAAAGGATATGCTCAGAAAGAGGGCATCGACTATGAAGAAACCTTTGCACCCACTGCGAAGATCAAGACCATCAGAGTTGTTTACTCACTGGCAGCACAAAAAGGATGGAGACTTCAACAGATGGACATCAAGAGTGTTTTCCTAAATGGTGATCTAAAAGAAGAAGTGTACATGACCCAACCTGAAGGATTTGTTGATGAAAATCATCCTAAGAAGGTATGTCGTCTCATCAAATCACTGTATGGACTGAAACAAGCTCCAAGGGCATGGTATATCAAGATCGACGATCACCTTTTACAGCATGGGTTCACTCGTAGCCCCTCAGATTCAAATTTGTATATAAATAAGGTAGGAAAAGAAATTGTCATTCTTGTTGTATATGTAGATGATCTTGTGATCACTGGCAGTTTAGAAGATCAGGTTGATATTGTGAAGAATGATCTCAAAAGAACCTTCGACATGACAGATTTGGGGCTACTACATTACTGTCTTGGCTTGGAAATATGGAAAAAGGAGCATCACATTTTTGTCTCCCAGATAAAGTATGCCAAGACACTCTTGGAAAAATACAGAATGTCTGATTGTAAACCTATATCCACTCCCATGGAAAAAGGCTTGCAACTTTCAAGATTCTAGGACTCACCTCAAGTAGATGCTACACTCTATAGGCAACTTATTGGAGGGCTCATCTACTTGACATATACCAGACCAGATCTATGCTTTTCCGTCAGCTATCTTTCCAGGTTCATGCAGGAGCCAAAGTAATGTCACTGGACAACAACAAAGCATGTATTGAGATATGTTCTGAGGAACATTTGATTATGGTCTAGAATATAAGAAGAATGATCAATTCTTCTTACAAGGATACGTCGACTCAGACCACATCGGATCTATTGATGACAGGAAGTCAACTACAAGATACATATTTCATCTCGGATCTAGACCCATCTCATGGATAAGAAAGAAGCAAAATATTGTTTCTATCTCATCCACAGAGGTAGAATATCATGCCACATGAGGAGCTGTGTGCAAAGTGATATGGTTACGTCGTATTTTAGATGATATGGGAATTCTTGAAAAACATTCACCTATTCTCTATTGTGACAATCAAAGTGTGTTGAAGCTCGTGCAGAATCCTTTTTTTCGTGAACGAACAAAGCATATTGAGATTGATTGTCATTTCATTCAAGAGCATGTCTTGAACCATCACATTCAGCTCCAGTACTATCCTACAGAAGCACAAGTAGCTGACATTCTCACAAAATCTCTTGGAAAAGTGAAATTTGAACTTTTCAGGGGTCACATTTGCAAGAATAATGTAATAAGGGGGGAATGTTAGCATATGTAGCATAGCTTATATTTTAGGTGTGTTTGTTTTATATTATCCCTTTATTCTCTCCTAACTATTGTATTCCATTATTCTCTCATCTTCATTCATATCTTCCTCCTCCACTTTAGGGGAATGTTGTTTCCTATTTCTACCTATAAATGTGTACGTGCTTCTCCATAGAAGTACATGGATTAGTATATTCAACCATTGATCAAGAGGTGAATTAGATTCTATGAGTCTGACACACTCAAAATATATCGTGTCAACAACATACAAACACCTTATTATATCATTATCGATAAAGGTTAAAGTGGAAACTGATAATATTGATATGGCTAAAATTTACAGATATCTCATCATGGAAATGTTAGGTAGTCAACAAAAACCTTCAAAAGGTTTCTGCATTTTTTTCAGATTTTCCACCTCCAGTGTAGGTTATAACTAGTGTGGATACCAATTTCAATTCATTGATTATTTTCCCCTTTCACATGATTCATCTTGGTTCGTTGGTGAATTCCTTATGAATCAGTTCACATTTTTACACTCAATTCCAGTAAGAAATTTTTTCCTTCCAATTCAATACTTTGCACTTTTGCCTCCACTCTTCATTCCTCTTCTTGATCCCTTTTGGAGTTTACATTCTCAGAAGCTTGTGTGAAGGGATAGCTAGTACTAGATATATCAACCACAAACACTTTTAAAATAAAGAGTTTGAAAACAATTATTTGTCTGAAAGTAACTTTGATTTATAATTTATTTTTTGATTAAAATATCATAACTGCTCACATTAGACTACATTTATTCTTCTCAATTCTGTAGGATTGAGGGTATCATTTACAACAATAAAATAAAAATAGTATGCTTAATAAAAATGTTAAATCATTAGTGTTCCAAAATTATGGGTAATTTAGATATTTATCACAATATTTAGCCCAAAGCTTTCTTTATTGTTGTCTTTGAAAACTCTGTTAAAGATATGAGATGCTATCAATAAGACCTATTGGGATATGGGGTGATCACTTCTTCAGAATGACAAAACCATGGTAGTTTTCAACTTTTGACCCCTTAAGAGATTCTTTCGACTGGAAAATATATTTTTGGGGTAGGTTTCCTAGGTCTACCTTTACAAATTTGGTCTGAATTGTTTCTTGAAAGTATTTGTGATGTATTGGGAGATTATGTTTCCACATATGAGTGTTGTCCACTCAATTGGTGCATCTTTCATTATGCTCTTTTTTTGGTGGACATGGATGTTCCTCTTGATCTACCAGATAAAATTGAGATGCAAATAGGAGAAATGGTTTGGATTCAAAGATTGGATTATGGAAGATTATCCTTTTATTGCCATAGATGTTTCCAAATAGGAATTTTAATTGATGAGTGTGGGAAACCTAAATGAAAGAATAGAGAATGAACTCCTCATGGTGGAAGGATTCTCTTCCTTCTCACCATATCAATTGATGCCCCTTTAGATTGTGAGGAATATTCATTCTAAATGAGGAAGAGCATTTTGAGGGTTGAGTGTACTCCTGTAGTTGAGAAATATTCTAAAGAGCCTTAGTTTGGATCTTCAAAGGAAATTCAGTAGGTTTGACAACAGGTGGTTATGGAGACGGTTTCTTCCCCTCCCAATGCATTTGTGAGATATATCAGACCTATTTCTTTGATTGATGTTTGTCATCCCATATGAAGCAAATGTAGAATAATGAAATAAGAGTGAATGGACATTGTCCTCTAGAATAAAAAACGTGGTTATTCGGAGCAGGTGGTTAGTTCCAACACATATGAGTTTAAGATCTCTATCTTGAGCTTAGAGAAGCTGATTTTATGTTCTTTTTGTTTAGTTTTATGTATGAGCCAAGTTTGTTTGGCTCTTTGCTAGCTTTTTTTAATTCCATAGTGAACTTCATTGTAAAATAATTGAAACTTGTATAATGGCCCTCATAGCCTTTCATTCAGTAATTTTATCAATAAAAACATTGTTGAATTAGATAATAAAAAAATCATTTGTAATGTAAAATGCCCAACTAAAAACAACCGCTAGAGACCCAAGAAAAACATAGAGTTTAGTTAGCCAAAATTGAGGAATATTTTTTTTTTGAGTGTTCCCAACAAAATTCAACTCAAGTCCATTGGAATAGTTATTGAATCATGATTTACTTAACACTAAGAGAGTAGAAATTTCATTCCCGAGCATAGCCATAGGTTAATATTCTTACAAGTGCGCACGGAAGAGATATCCCCACTGAGGACAGAAGAGAGGTGTAGAAATAAACTCATTTTCTCCCGAGTGTGCAAGGTACAATCTGCATAAGAGACTCCTCAATTTTCATCCCAGGCACGCAAGAGGGTACATCTTTCCGGAAGAGATTCTTTCTTATCCCAGGTGTGCATAGTTTCAATTGAAGCTACAAATGAGTCTCTAGACACGTAAGATGGGCGCAAAAGAGGATTTTCCTCTTTGCATTAACTTCAGAAGGCCATAACTGATTTTTGATAGGGAACTCCGGTTTTGGAAAACGAGGACTTTTCATAAAGCTCTTGACATCCTCTTCAGAAAAAAGACTTAATAATTTAATTTGGATAAATTTTTAAGGGTAAATTTTGAGAAAATGGCTCTCACTACTACAAGGGGGGTCATTTGAGACAATAATAGACATTAATATTTGACTAAATTGTTTCAAATAGTGACAATAAAAAAGTTGCATATCGTCTCTATTATTGTCTCAAAGCGGGTGTCTCTAATATTGTCTCTAATTATTGTCTGTCAAGAGACAATAATGATTGATACATATTTTGTCTCTTGAGAGACAATATCATTTTCGTCTCTCTAGAGACAATATCATTATTGTTTCTCTTAGAGACAAATACTAGAGAAATACTAACATTTTGTCTCTCTGGAGACAATACTAATTTCAATTTTTATTGTCTCTCTAGAGATGATACGAATTTAAAGAATGAAAAATATGAATTTTAAAACTACATAATAACCAAATATCAGTAGTGAATTTACATATCATCTATGATGTCGAAGTGGACTGGTAATTAATATTATAAATTAACAACAATTTGATTTAAATCTTGTGCCCAATAAATGGGTCTAAAAATATTTTATTAATATCAAATAAGATAAGATACAAAAGGGTGTCTGAATTTTGTTAACCCTTGAAATACACTGATAAAATACAAAAGGGTGTCTGAATTCCATTAACCCTTGATATACAATATTAACACCTTCTCTCCACCATGAACTTCAAGTGATCCATATGATTCCCTAGTGCTACTTTGAAGTTATTTTTCTTAACTTCAATTTTGAGCAACTTCCTTTTTGAGCAATTGTCTCTCCATCGGCAGCAGTCATCTTCATGTTCTTCGCTCTGATTGTCTCAACTTTGATCCAATTCTCTACTTATCATTAGCAACGAAGGTGCATTGGATTCTAAGAAATTATGATCACATATTTTACTCCAATTCTGCCAAAAGTATTCACAAATTGCATTTAAATTAGGACATTAATTAGTTTTTACTAAATTGACCTGATCTTTACATTTTGTTGTAAAAAATTAGTTATCACTAACTCATTACTATCAATCCATTTTCATAACTTATACCAAGGACTAACCTCAGACATTATAATCCCTGGAATTCCACACATGCCTAGTGAAAATGTTTCGATATAAGCCTGCACAAAAAAACAAAAAAGAATCCATTATTCATCTATTTTTTCTTTAGAGGATATTCTACACTACATGCATGAAAATTGAGTAAAAACGTACAAGCATTATATACAAAAAATGCCCAGTGAAACCATTGAGGCACAACACTCACCAATAGACCAATTAAAGCTACCTTGCTTCAAATCAATTTCAAAGCAAATTGATCAATGGGATGTGGCTAGCTATAGATGAGGCAAAGCAACATGATAGGTTTATGATTTTGATCTCTGGCTAGCTATAGATGACTGTTATAATGGATATAATTTCTCTGTTGTGCAACGATATGATTTCTTACAAAAAGGCTTGTAAGTTTATGTTTTCGATCTAAAGGTAGCTAAAGGGACTACCATAATGGGTGTAACTGCACTGCCATATAAGAAGTTGATTTCTTACAGAAGGTTAACAATCTCATTCTTATGTATAGCATTTATCACAGGATGTGGTAGTACGGATAGTGCCATCAATATTTTTAGCAAGTTATGTTTTTTATCTCTAGGCAACCATAGATGACAGTTATAATGGGTGTAACAATGACTTGATTTCCTACAGAATGTCTAGAATCTTATTTTTCAAGTGTGTGTTGGGTTTATTACAATGGGTGTGGCAATGATTTGATTTCCTGCAAAGAATACAACGTTTGTGATTTTTTTAGTCTGTAATCAGCTACACTGTGACACAAGGATATGATCTCCTCCGAATGGTTTAGAATGTCATTCTTATATTTCTCATATGGGTTGCTGTTAAGATGATGAAAGAAATATTGTATTCATGCATTAGGGATTCCTTACTAGAATGATGTACTAGTTCAGATTAGGCTTTTCATATATTACCAGTGCAGGTCAGGTATCTTCGTACATGACTCCAAACATGATTATGGTGATACATAACTTATTGGACTGATTTGACAGAAACATTGTGATACCCAGTAAACTATGGACCCTAACATTAATTTTTTCATACACAAACATTTTTATAGAATGGGCCCTAACGTTTGTTTTTTCATGTATAATTTTGTTGCAAAATGACATCAGAAGAGCTTGAGTAGTCAGTCAGAAGTCATGAAATCTGAAGCAATTATGAATGCGAACAACAATAATCAGAAACACCCAAAGCTGGAAGATTTCTTGGGAGGAGAATTTGTCGGTGTTCAATTTTTAGATGATGCAGAAACTCATGACATTCATACATTAGAACTAGATCAAATTTATGGCAAGGCACCTACACCTGCATTCAGTAGAGGTTCAGATCACAGCTCAGCAATGAATACTAGCATTGTGGGAGATCATATGCACATCAATGGATTCTCATACTTAACCAATGATTCATCTAAGCACTCCCAAGATCAGTCTAACCAAGCTCATGCTTCGACTGCAATGCAGGACATATACAACAATAATGGGGATCAGGCCTACAACATGTTTTTAGATTGCAACGTCTAGCTTTTTCAAAGCTCAGTAAATAACAATAATAATATGCATGCGCTCTAAGATTTTAGGACATGGCTAAGAATCCAATCATCTGAAGAACACAAGATGACCAATAATAACAACAAATTTCTTAGCAGTAATGTTCCAACTACTACAGAACCCATTGCAAATAAAGATTATTTTGTTTTTCTATACCATCTCTATAAATATAAAAATCACCCTACAAATGCAACCCTCCTCAACAGGGGCCATGATATTATGGTTAATACTTACACTGATTAACCCTCTTTCTTTTTAATCAGGATTTTGTGATTGCTGCTATATTTTGCTAATGATTAGATAAAGTGGAGCACAGGCGGTGGCAGTATTGAAATAGAGGGAAAAAGATATAGCCACCGACACACCCTAGCTAAGCAAACTATCTATGGCACAAGGTAATATAATTATTCTTATAAAAATTGAAGCTATGCCAAGAAAACAAAATCTAATTAATAAGTATATCGGTGCAGGTATCCTCTGGAATGCATCTGGTGCACTAATCAGAAGACAGTAAGATTGTGGTAGTTTCAATCCTATACACCTTTGGAAGGCCTGATCCGTTTCTTGCAGAGGTACCCATTTTCTAAGAATCTGGAAGATCTTACAGTTTACTAAATACATCAGAAACCCCTTGCCATCTAAAATAGGAATGCTAAGCAAAGATCTAATATCAGAAAGATCTAAAAAAAGGTACTTAAGAAAGATTCCCTAGTAGCTGCCACAAAATATACCCTCGAATCCTGTAAGAGACAAGTCGAAAACCAAACCATCACCATTTCTGTGCACAAATCTCAGAAATACTCAATAAAATAGTACCAGCTAAAAAATAAAATAGGGGGAAATGGTGGATACCTACTCATCCTCCTCCTCTGCTGAAATCCGCACCATCTGCATGTAACACGAATAAATTTCCCTCCCACCGAAGCTTGTTTTCCATATTCCACACATTCAGGATTTTTCCCTCAGTTTGCCTACTTTGCAATCCGCCTCAAATTATATAGAGTTTTTTTCATTAAAAAAATACATTAAAGGTATTAGAGACAAAAGTATGAGGGGTGTATTAATTAGAGACAAATATATATTTTTGTCTCTAATTAATGTCTCAAATGACCCCCCCTTGGAGTAGTGTCTACAGGCTTTTAAAATGAAAACTTGTAACATTTGACTTATAAAATTTTGTTCAATTCGACCTCCTTCCTATCTCAACATGAAAAACAGAAATGGAGGGTTGCTCTTAGAGGAATTTAGGATGGATTGCAAGGTATAATTTTTTTTATTGAAGATCAATTCGAAAATTGCAACCTTTGATAGAAAAACAATTGCAGTTTTTCCTTTGTTCGATTTGAAAGGTTCTTAATATTTTCTTAAATGTTTTGGTTTTTTTGGGGTCATTTTAATCATATTAAGTTAAATTTAATGTATCATTATATTGTTCATTGTTACATATTTCTTTCTATACATTTTGAATAAAATATTTTCCATTTTGAAAAACATCTAACATTGATCCAATTCAAATAGATTTATTTACATCTACCAACTTCAATAATAAATTCATTCCAAAATGCTCAAACCTATCAAGTTGATTCAAAAAAGGTATTCAAATGCCAATTTACAACTTCAGATCTTTCCAAACATTCATTTCTTCATAACAGAGCATTATGACATTTCATCATTATTCACTTTTCATATTTTCAATAGAGATTTCAAAATACATTTCAGACAAAGACTTCCAAAAAACACCAAATTATTTGAAAAAGGTAAACAACTTCCATTGATTCAAAAATGATTTCTTTACATCTTTCTTCTTTCATTCCTCAATTTCAATATACAGAATACAATTTTTTTAACATTCATGCAAAGACAGAAAATAGAGTGTAACTCTTTAACATTCCAAAGGAAATTTTGTTTCTAAACATAGTAAATTTTTAACATGAAATATATTACATTGTAATCCACATGAAGTGGGAAATGGTTCACAAAAATAAGTCTCTCAAAGGACTGTCATAACTGTCATTTCCTTTGCTCTAGAACAACGACATGAAAATCCATCATTCTCCAATTTTGATCACAACAAAGGTAGGGGAAAGGAAATGCTCTCCACCCAACCAAGACATCCAATGAAAGGATAAGTCATCCTTTTCATTGGCCCCCAAGACCCAACCACATTATAATAAGAAATGTGACTCAACTCATAACAACAACATGCTTCCACATCACAAAGGAAATCTTTCAATAGGCACATTTCATATTAAAACACAATTAAAAATAAAACAATAGTTTTACAACCACATGAAAGACAAAAAATAAAACTCAGGCTTCTTTATGCAAGCCAAAGGAGGAAGAAACTATGGGGGATGCTACTTATGCCTCACAAAGGGGAAATGGGTATCACCACCTGATTACAAACCACAAAAATATAGTATATGAAAACCCTGACATGCCCTTATGCCTCCCCGAAGTACCCCTTATTCCTCAAATTTCCTTATGCCTCCCCAACCTCTTATATCACCCCATAACGAGTAACTAAATGCAATCTATTTCTTTTTAAGGTGGAACCCAAATCCCAACTCCCTCCACACTTATACCTCCCCAAAAGAACTTATTCCTCCCACAAGAATACCCCACAGTCTTCTCCTACATCGTTCCTAGGCCATCTACCCGAGAAGCCAACAAATAAAACAAAACATTCAGACATTCAACCATACACATAAGCATAAAAATGAAAGAAGAGCATTTCAAGAGACAAGCTCCTACCTCTCCATAATGAAATTTTTTCCAAGGTTGTAAAACAAAATGATTTCCAATGCAAAATAGTCCAAGAGATTAATAGTCTACAAGCATGCAACCATCTCCAATCTTCTCCAAAAGTAAGAGCTCTCAAAACTCCCAAAATAAGTCTCCCAAAAATAATGTAGGGAATTTTAATAAATAGAAGAGGGAAGAGAAGAGGATGAGTTGGATCCATGTGGGATTTTACATCACACATCGTCAACCCAACAGAAAATTCAACTTCATTCTATAATGCATAATCAATAGGTGGGTGAATAATATGACAGTTTTATTTACACACTCAAATCAAGCCCACACCCCATAAGGACTGAAATTAAAACATGTAAGAAAAGTGCAATAAAAACATTCAACATGACTTACAAAAATGCATAAAGAAGGTCTAATTTTAACTCTCCAACTATAAGTAAGGTTGGTAAATAAATTTAAGAGGCATGGGACAATTTTAACTTGTCCCACAAGCCTCCAAGGATAAATTTGAATTTCAAAGAAGATGAAGTGTTTCATACTCCAAAATCAAATTACATGTGTCTTACACATCACTTACACATTTCTTATAACACTTTAATTTAAGGCCAACAACTCTATTAATTACCTTCTTATGACAGATTTTAATTAATTAACTTAAAAACATGATTACTCACAATATTACACACCATTTAATAAATAATGAAAGGGTCAATGCACCACAAAATAAACACATGGAAACATTAACAAAGGGACCAAATAAAATAAAAATAAAGTCCCTTGGTCACATTTAAAGGTGATCGCCCCATGGGAATCCCTAACACAAACAAACACACAGAAACAAATACAGTTGCCATGGTGACCTTGTTGAATTCATCTAGAATTTCAATGTGGTTGGTCTCCAATCCCTCGATGTTTGTTGTGATATTTTAAACTGGAAAAATACAAATACCTCCTTCGGCCTTGTGGCCATATCAAAACATCCAAATGATTATAAATATAATTTCAAGATCATCAATATATATGTGAATCACAACAATCATCAAGACAATCAATAATATCACTTACAATCTCCTCAACAACTATATCATCATCAATTTTGTTTCAATTCTCATTTTCTAGGTCTACTCAAAATATCCAAATATCACAAGTCCAAACAACATCTATAACATAGCCATGTCAAACAATATATTAACATAAATATCTAAAATGTCTCTAATAATCATCACACATCATATAAGAATCAAAGTCAACAATAATCCATGATCAAACATCTAACATCATCCTAAATCAAAACTATAATAATGTACACGATATAGTCAACATTGTCATGATCAATATCAAAAGCAGTTAAAGGGAAGTGGGCACTACATCTAAAGGCAACCCAATTTCAACATAAAAATCACCCATTTCAAGTAGATCCCATCTTTTTCTAGAAGCTTCTACATGTTAATAAAAAACCATCTTCTACATATACTATTTATGTCTTACAATTCCATGAGATTAGATTTTTTCACTGCCTTTTTACACACATAATTCATGTACCACATGATACAAATTGACATTTATTCATATATCTTTAACTATACAATCTAATAAATGAAAACCATATTTTAATAGATTTTTATACCATATTTTTAATCTATTTATGTATTTTAGAAAAATAGTTAAGTTTGAAATTGTATGCTTAGACCATTTGTTTTACTTTCTACCTCTATTTTATCTATTTTTGTAATATAGATCACACACTCTCTTATGAAGTCCAATTTAACAAGTTAACTATCTTTATCAACCATTTGTATAGGCTATAATGAAGATTATCTACTATATCTAACATGGACATTCTTAAATTTCCTTTCAAAATGGAATATGTATTTATCTATCATCTTGAAAGATGGGGCATTAAATGGGTTTCTTATAGAGATATTATAAATGGTGATCTCTCGTCTGAAAATTTATCCTAACCCTAATCGCGGTGACCTATCACGAAGTAGGCATCCCAACATTTTGGATGACGGGGATATTTTTGTGGCCTCGGTGGTTCGATATTCTAATGACACGTATGTCTGTGGTATTCTTTCTGTCATTTATTGTGATGCATTATTGTGAGAATGGAAGATCTTCCTCTTTATGACGCAACCCTAGCAAGGGTTTCCTTGGTTATAGTCATGTTTGCACTGTCTAGGAGGCCAAGACGATGGTAAATACTTCTTATTTATTTGATGGACACAATATGTGGGAGCTACAGGAGAAATTTAACAGTTTTCCCTACAATTAGCCTCTGCCTCTTTCCAAGGACGTGGTTAGTTCTAAATTTATAGGAAATAAGGAGTTTGGTTAAAGTTGATCTTGTCTTCATCTATTAAATGGCCAATCCAATGGTGGATTTGTTGTGAAAAAGCATAGTTTTTTTTGTTGATGCTAGCTCCTTTTCCCATAACCCTTTTAAGTTACATGGCATGTGGGAAGACATCACCCTCTATGTCAGTTTTGGTGTAGATATTCAACAAATCTGAATCCTATTTTCAACAAAATAGGCACTTATATGTAGATTTACTCCATTTTTTCCTATGTCCTCCAACATTTCATTGATTGGATTTTGACTCATTAGAGGCCTCTCATGATAGTTTTATAACTCGATAGATATGCCCTACATACAGAGGTTTTGTTATTGTTTTTTATGCTAATTCCTTTGATACAAGATCATATTTTTGGAAAAGTTAGGGATATTCACACCTACTTTGAGCTTATGAAGCCATGGTTCCCATTCTTTAATCCTATGACTGAAACTTTACATTTCAGATCTTGTTTAGGTTCAGTTGCCTTATTTTCCTATTAAGTTATGGATGTGATAATAGCTTACTTTGGTAACTAGGAATAATATGGGAAATGATGGGCTATTGACCCAAAGACAACATTCTATGACTATACCATTGTTATGCTCGTACATAGGTTGTAAATGAAAATTTCATCTTGCTTACATTTTCCAGCGTTTATTGAGCTTAAAATGGAGGATTTATTAGGTTTTGGATGCATAACTTAGACTATGAAGGGTTCCCCTTTGAGATGCATGACCTATTTTTCTCTTGGTCACCATTGTAAGCCTTCTACTTTTTAGATAGGGAAATAACTTGTTAATAAAAGAACCTCTTTGATGGTTGAATTCAAAAGGCACCTTTTCACTTGGTTGTTAAAGGTTCATTTGGTTAGTGATTTGGAAGTACCCTAGATTCAGAAAGTGAGGATGATGCAGTTTATGAATAATGAGGAGGCCACTCCTGTCATATGTGGAAAATGTTCCACTCTATCTGAGGGCGGGATGTGCTTGATTCCCTTCCTATGGTTTACTAACGAAGTTTCATACTATTTTAGAAATGAAGAATATTGAAATCATTCATTTATATGTTCTAATACTAAAAATGTAAATCCGAACAAAGGTGATGGCTGAATGACAGTGTGCAAAAATAGAAAGAGAGATAAAATTATTAATGAAGCAAAATAGGATGCATTTAAGATCCCATGGGAAGAAGTCTCAATTTATAAAAATTAAGTTTATTTTTAGTTTGGTTGTTTCTCTATTGACCCTCAGTGTGCAATTGGAAGATAATCCATTCCTTCTTGTGTCTTTATGGATATGTCTTTGTCTCCATTTGATTTCTTTGTAACAGGGTAGAGTTCCCTCAACCCATTTTTACCATGAATAAAGAAAATTAAAAAAATTCACATAAACTATATGGAAAGATTAGAGGAACGCATTTTTATGGTTATAAATAGTTTAAGATCGGAAATCGTCCTATATCTGGCGAGATATATATATATAAACCATATATAGATTTAAAAACTAGATATATATATATATATATATAACATCATACCATTTAGTCAAACTTCTTGTATAATTATGTCATGAACACATGATGATTATTTAACAAGCTCACATGAAAATTTTATAGATGTTTTTTTTTAAAGAATATTTATGTTGCAATGGTTTTGATAGGAAATAGAATACAATAATATATGATACGTTACAAATTCACTGCATTTATAGGAAATGTAAGGGGCATATTTAAAATTTAAATTATATGTTATTAATATTTCTAATTGCATATGCATATTTCCATTTTACACATGTCAAAAAAAATCAAGTATTTATGATCCTAAATAAATAAGTAGAGGTTTGGTAAGCTAGAGGAGGAAAATTATTTTTAGTGGCATTCGATGCCTGTAGCATCCATATTTGTGAGACCTTGATGTTTAATCCTTATTTGAGTGTTAGATGTATTACACTAGAGTTTCCTAGATAATTTTGTTATTTTTTCTCTATCTTTAATTTTTGTAATCACTACATCATAACCTCCTAGTTTACTTGATTGTTACTCTTCCAAATTTCATCATTTGTTTTGTTAAATCCCACAAAATATTTCCATTTCTAGGTGGGTCTATTTATGTTAGGAAATATAATATTTACATTATACTGGGATATTTACCAAAAGGTAAATAATAATTAGTTAGTTATATTATTGCTATATAAACAGTAATATATTAGTTGGAGTTGTTTTAACAACTCATATGATTTGATTTGTGTATTGTTACGCGAGTAACAATCACAACTAAATAGGATTATTGTTAGAGCAACTTCCTAATTTTTAGGAGTTGCATATTTCTATATATTTTTTTTGTATCTCCATCTGTTTAATGTCGAAGAAGTACATGACAAGAATTACATTATTGTAGTTACTCTACCAAATTGTCATTTGGTATCAGAGCAATGCAGTTTGCATTTGAACATCATGAAATTATAATCGATTGTTAGAATGTTCTAATTATTTCCAATGGGACTAGGAAGTGCAAACAAAAAATAAAAGATGTCTAAGTGCAGAACTATTGAGGATGTTAGATATCACTCAAGTGATTTATGCCATGCGTTAGTACATGATCGACCCGTATGAATAGTGCACTTTCTTGGTCGGTGTTTTGAGTATCATTTAATCTTAGATTAAATAGAAATAGAGAACAATTGTCATGTCCATGCAATAGAATAATTGTAGTTCTTTTTTTCCCGTCTTGTAAATATGCATTTGGCCTGTTCATAGTATATATCTTTGGCATCCTCAGAACGATTAGATATTTATTATCTTGACAAGTGTATGATAAGTTCCATTTAATGGTTGAGTGCAGTTAAAAAATTCATTTCATTTTGACCTACGAATGCAAGCCAGATCAAGTGAAAGGTGATTCCATTGAAGTATATTCAAAGAAAGGTTTAGTTCCACCATTGAGATAAGAGATTTCTAGGTTTTTTACACTCTAAGTAGGCCGTAAATCTCACTTTAGTTATTATATCTATGATAGAGGGCCCACATTCGAAGGTTAAGACTCTATTTTGCTAGGTTTACAAGATCTACATGCAATTCGTCCCACTCTCATAAGTATTTGGAAGATGATATTGGATTAAAGGAGTCCATTGAATACATACGAGTCAGTTTTGTTGTCTTTGCTTATTTTCTTTCTGCCACAAAGGTTGAAGATCTGGATGCGGTGCATTATTTAGACAATTTTCCACTCTTCAAATGCCACATATGAGTTTGCATAAAAATAGTCTTCGGCTCAAGTTTCATGAGTAATGTTACAATATTCCATTCTTCATAAGTCATTTAGGAAAACAATTTTAGTTTTATATGATATTACATACGATTGCCGTTAGACCATGAAACGCGTAGGCATTAATCTCCACTACAATCATTTTGTTGTTTAGAATCCACGAGAGGCGGTTAGTCCAGAGTCTACAAAACTCACGGGGATTGCTAGTATGCACATGCCAACAGTCTGTATGTTATGTATGTCATTTAAAGATTTGCATCCCATGATCACTTGTCATATGGATATCAGTCTGTTACCCTCCTACATCCTAGAGGAAGAATATCTCACTATTAGCATTTGCTTTGTTGTGCATTGGGCTCACCATACAGTGCTTTGAATAGCCAGTTCGAACCACCCACCATCTCATAACTCGTGGTTTCATATTAGGCTGGTGTTAAGGTAATGATTTTCATGCCTTGTAAGTATGAACTCAGTTGTTCCTAATCAACAAAGACTTGTGGGATACTATTGATGGTAGAAAAAGGAAACTGAAAAATATAGATGAAGCTGCAAAATGGGAAAGTAGAGATCGAAAGGCCACAAAAAATATTGGATTGGTTATATCAAATGCTTATTTACATCATATAGACTTAAAAAATTCCTCTCATATAATTTGAGTGACATTGAACAAATTGTTTGGATCACAAGCTGGTAGCGCAACAATATCCTTAAAGTAGATATTGTTCGGCCTCAAGATGGAAGAAGGCGATAACATGGTAGAACATATTAGTAAGTTTCATTTTATTTACAATCAACTAGCTTGAAAAAATGTAGATGTACCTGATGACGATGTTAAAAAATTATTACTCAGTACCATGCATCCATGTTATTCTAACATGGCATTTACATTGAGTAAATAAATCCAAGTTTAGAAGAACTTATTTCTTCTTTTCTATAAGATGATGAAGAAAACAGAGTCATGGTTGTAGAACCAAAGGAAAAAGAAATGTACGGTATGAAACTAGATAAAAGAAGATCTAAATCTTATTTCAGAACTCGATCATCCTATAAAGATTCAAAGAAGCAGGCCACTTGTTGCTACTGCAATGAATCTAGTCACTTGTCCTCAAATTGTAAGAAAAGAGCAACACAAGACTTTCTTGATGGAAAACTAGAAGATAATGTTATGGCTGCTGATGAAAAAGGAGAAAATGAAAAGGAAGGAAATACTTGTTATACATAAATTCAAAGTGATGAAAATTTTCTTTAAATTAGATAATTTTCAATTAGAGGATGGAAGAAATGAAGGTTGGTTAGACAATGACCTCTTATCAATCACTAATGATGGGGCCGCATAGAGCTGTGGTGGTATATATAGTGTGAGTATATGTTTATCAGTGTGGTTTCGTGCACTTCAGTTTTTACAAATTGCAGTTTTCAATAAGCGAAAAATTTCACATTGAGGGGGAAGATGATTCCGTGTTCCATTTCCAGATTTTTAGTTGTGTATGTGATTATTCCTACATAAATTCTCCAATGCAAAAACATACTGAAGAAACATATAGCACAGTGAAATGCAACATCATAAGTCTTGAAGAGGTTGAACAACTAGATGCATTATTATTTATACCTAGGTTTGTGGTTATCCTCTGGAAAAAAAAAAAGCTTTTCAGAAGTGTTCCTTCTTGAGTTCCCACACAGCTAGGTCAAATGTGTTCCCTAGAGTAAATGGTTGATAAACAAATGATTCCCGAGTGCTTTCCCATCCTCACCAGTCAGATGTGTTCCCCGATAAGAAGTTGATGTTTTCCTTCTTCTACCTTCAATTCGACTGTGTGCCAAGATTACGTGCGCGAAGAGCCGACAGGCTGCAGAGGAAGTGTACAAATTCTTTTACTAGAATGTAAACATTAAGGGGGGAATGTTAGGAAATACAATGTTTATATATAGTGGGATATTTACTGAAAGGTAAATAATAATTAGTTAGTTATATTATTGTTATATAAACAATAATATATTAGGTTGGAGTTGTTTTAGAAAGTCGTATGATTTGAGTTGTGTATTTTTACATGAGTAACAATCATGACTAAGTAGGATTATTGTTAGAGAAACTTCCTAAATTTTTAGCTTTTTCATATTTCTATATATTTTTATATCTCTGTATGTTTAATGTTGAAGCAATACAGGTGAAGAATTGTATTTGTGCAATTACTCTACCAAATTATCAATTTTTTAAATTTTTCATTAAGAATAAAGATTTTTTTGAAGGGACCCTACATTGGATTAGTCAAAAGTAGAGTCTAAATACCCAGATGAATAAATATTTATAGACAATATCACATAGGGATAAAACTAGAAAAACTTCTTAAAAATATAGCACATCAACCACTAAAACACGATATCACCAAAACAAAAAACACTGGGCCACTATAGTGAAACCACAACATAAAATCATAGAATCAAGTGAGAAAAAAGATCCCGATAACCTTCGTATTTTTCTTCTTGTGATGTTGATAAATAGCGGAATAGATCAATGCTTGTTTTTATCTCTTTTAGACCGCAATGTGTTCCACCCATCAATCAAACCTTCAATCACTCCAATGCCATATGTAGAATTGACATACTCTCTATAACCATTGCCATCCCAAAATTCAAAGATCTTAAGGAGTCGGGATCAATCTAGGAGTGAGACAATTTTTTGAAACGTAAAACACACTTCTACCTTACCCTTGGGGAAGCACTCAATAGCGCACTTCAATCACTTTTCTTCAAAAGACTCCATGAGCTCATTCTACCCAACCAAAGAATCCTTAACCACTAGGGAAACCCGGTTAGTGCCAAGTGTAGGTTCAAAATGCACTTCTTCATTTTTGGCAGGTGGCACTTCACTGTCGTTCAACCGTAGCTTCTCCTGATCCTCTGGCCCCACATCGATGTAGCCCACATCCTCTGTCCCGACGACAATTTACCCTAAAGGCATCAACCGTGACATGAACGCTTATTTTAATTCATTCATAACCCCGTCCATAGAAAGATTCGGCTCACTAATTTTGTTATCCTCAAAATCCTCCTCGTCCGCGTCCTCTAAATCCCTCTAATTAGCTACATATTCTAAATAATCTTTTGAGTCTTCAATGGTGTCGAGATCAACCTCTGAGCCAGCCCCAAAGTCATTTTATGAGTAATAAATATTTTGTCACAAAAAACTTTGATTCCTTATTAGGGCCTATTTTCCCCCTCCACCCAGATCAATGTCGCCTTAAGCAACATGATCTAATGGGGTGACATCTAGGTTAAGGAACATCAATCCAAAACGCCTAGGTGAATCAGAAACCCTATTGACAATCAAAATAAGTGAGAAAGGGCCCCTATCTGCCACTCCCACCTTCGCTGTAATGGGTTCATACATATTCCATGTTATCTGCCATTTCGGGAGATATGCCTTGCTTGTCGCTCTTGCCATGATTAGGCAAGAAAAGTTTTGAGAAAAAAAAAAACGATCCTTCATCAAATATATTCTGATCTCTGGTGCTAGCGAAAGAGGTTAGGCGAATAGATTTAGGGAGGGATTTTCCTTGGCTCACACTAACACATAATCTTAAAAACATAATTCTAGTTCTAGCAAGCGTAGTTAGATCAAAGGCTATAAATTGGCGACAAGATTTAGAAATACCCATAAGCACCTCTTTATCCCAAAAAACAATGGGAAGGGAAGAAAGGATTACCTAAACTGGGTAGTAGGGATCCAAAGATTCCACAGATCCCACAGGTTTTCATCAGTAGAGATTAATGATGGTTTTGACACAAAACCAAGGCCCCCCCCCTGCAACCCATCAAGAAGATCATGCTCTAAATCGAAAATTCTTCTTTGGCCAGGGAAATGACCTCGAGAGAAAATTAGTCTTCCATTTTATTTTTGTCCATTCCTTGACCTGATCTATTTTTTTATGAAACTTAAAAAACCCAAAAAAGTCTTGTCCCATATCTTTTGGTGGCATTTATCAGTACATGATTAGGAATAAATAGAGAAGTGATTCCATTCACCCAAGAAGGGAAGCGAAAATTTAAAGGAACCAACCTGAAAAAAAATTATAGAAATCATGGTGCATATAGCAAGAACCAGATCCGCTGAGTTGGTGAATTATCTTAAATCAGCATTCCTGCCATTGAATAAATAGGATATATTTTTTGAAGGAAATTTTGGATGGAGTGGAGAATGAAGCGTAATATATAAAATTTTGGACTTACCCATTCTTTACAAGTAGAGGAACAATTTACATTTTGAAGGAAACCAAATTTAAAGAACCAATAATTATACAGACTCCACTAAACATCTAAAATCCCACCAAATACATGAGACTTGTCACCATTCTAACAATATCCCAACAAACGTTTTCTGGAATACTTGAAGCCTGCGTAATAATCTGTAATTAATATAAGTTTGGGGTCCATATCTGGGGTCCAATCATGGGTGAATAGTCAATGGAGGACACATGATGAATAAGGAAGGAGACATATGGTGTAGATCCAGAGCATCAACATGGACATGTGTTGGCATTCTGACCCTCTTCGAAGTGATTTGGTTTCACCCAGTTATTAGATTCTACAATATATATATTGAAACTTTAATTAAATTTCAAAAAACATTCTCAAACATGTCGGTGAATGACACCAAATGACTAGGAAGGTTCATATATTTCTTGGCGATTAAAGAATATTTTAAAATCTTGTCCCGTCGATCACGTGGAGATTTAATAAAATATACGTTGGGATTGGAAACCCATTGGCCATTTTCATGGGAAAAATAATGTTTGTGGAAATTTTGGGTGAAACATGGGCACTGTTATGGTCGTAAAAATAACCTAATTGATATTCTAGAATTCCTACTATTAGCCAAATTACGATTATTAGCAACTTAAATTTTACATGAAGATGGGGAAAGACAGAGCATTTGCCCACTTCCCTACGACACTTAGTGATTATCATTTTGAGTTATGCAGACTTTAGATATGGACATGGCTTATACTTATGTTGATTAGCATGATGTTTTGTGACTAGATGCATTTGGATTATGGTTGGATTTTGTTTTCAGTATGATCTACACTGACTCATGGACAGACTATTGGATACTGATATTATTTTTATATGGATATATTGCATGTGTTCTAACATTGGATTTCTTCGCCCTGATGAGTAGAATGTAGTTGTTGAATTTACATTACTATGATTTTGGAAAATGATGAAATGCATAATTAAGTTGTGAATTAGACCTAGAAATAATGATTGCTTGAATTACGTATAGATGTTAATAAATTTCATGCATATGATTATTTTGGATATTTTGACATGGCCGCAAGGCCGAAGAGGGTATTTTGCATTTTTGCAGGAAACACAGCATGATCACAACCATGAGGGGGATTGGGGACCAAACACAACAGAATGTCGGGTGGTTACAACATTGGTCGTCAAGGCAACTTGTAAATTGTATTGTGTTAACTTTGTTCTTGTATGTGTTGAGAAAATTTCCATGAGGGGGAAATTTTCCTATGTGACCAAGGGGGGGTAAGAATTTTATTACTTGTTTTACTTGATTTAGTAGGTGATTTCTTTTGTGAAGTCTTTTTGTTAAATTACTTTTGTTAAGTGTGTTTAGATTAATGTAATATCTTGTTTTAGTTTTTAAGCTTTGGGGAAATTCAAGTGGGTGTAATTAATTATGATTGTTGGCTCCTTGAGGCTTGTGTGTCCTCTTGTATTGAATGCTTGGTTTTGAGTGTTGACCACTCCATGCTCTTAGAATCTCGAATTTGAGATTGAGGGCAATTTTAGGGGACTTGTGGGACAAGTTAAACTTGTCCCACACTTCCCAAAACCCCTTACCAACCATATCTATGGGTTGGGAATCCAAAAAGGGGGTTATTTATTGTTTTGGGAAGGGAAATATGACTTTGGAGTGCATTTTCCTCATTTTGCATTTAATTGTGCCTTAAGGCACATGGGAAAGGGTTGAATGTGGAAGAGGGTTGTCATTCAACCCAACCACCCATTTATGGTGCTTTGGGATTTGAGTTGACCTTGGGAGATGGTTTGAGGATGTGTGATGTGGCATCCTACATGGAGCCACATCACCCTCACCCTTACCTTTGATCTATTTATTGAAACTTCCTCTCTTGTTGAGGGGGTTGGAGCTTTGTTTTTGTGTTGTTGAAGAGTTCTCCTTTGTTATTTTTGAGAGAGAAGAATTGGGAGAAAGAGATAAAGAGAGTTTTTGGACTTGCATGCTTGGATTGATTTGGGAAGGAGCTTGGACAAGTTTCTTGGTTTAGGCTTCTCCAATGGAGAGGTAGGGAACCCTCTCCTTTGTTTTTGCTTTCATATTATTATTGCTTCTATGCTAAAATTGTGAAAAAAAAAAAAAAAAAAAAACATGTTTACTTTGGTGTATTGTGAAAAATGGTTTGAATGCTTATTGTGTAGTATAGGAGAGGTCTATGGGAATACTCATGAGGGAGGCAAAAGAGTAGATTAGGATATTGTGGAGGGAGTTTGAGAGGGATGCCCATCTTGGGTAGGAATGTTTACATTCTACCTTGTCTTTGAGGGAGCCATAAGAGGAGGGAGGCATAAGAGTATGGGAGGAAAAAGGGGTACTTGAGGGAGGCATAAGAGTCATAGGGGCTTGTGTTTTATTGTGGAGGGTTTTGGATGGGCATCTCATCTCATTTGGGAGGCATAAGGAAAACATTCCCATAGTTCCTTCTCTTGTTGGCTTGGATGCAAGCCTTGTTGTGTAATGTTTGATGTTATTGTGTGTCTCTTTGTTCTTCTATTTTAGCTTGAATGTTGTGAAGAACTTGTATTGTGGAAGCATGTATTGTTGCCTTGAGTTGGAGACCACCCTTTCATTGTGTTGTGTTTGGGGCTCGGGGGTCAATGGAGGAGATTGCTTCTCTTCTCCATTGAGATTTGGTTGGGAGGAGAGTGTTGCCTCTCCCCCTATCTTGGTTGTGATTGAACTACTTGGAACTTGGAGCATGGATGAAGAACACTATGGAGCTTGTGAAGACCTTTTCCATTTCCTTACATATATTATTTTGTTGTAAAACTTGCATGTGAAAGAAAGTTGTATCATCTTGTTTTCATTCCAAAAATAAGGGACATTGTAATCTATAGTTGCTCCAAAGACACATGATTGAATGCAAATTTTACTTGAAAAGTGTTTACATGTATTGTAAATATGTTCCACATGAAGTAAAATGTTGTAACAAAATAATGGAGGAAAGTTGTATTGAAATGTTAGTATTTCTCACTCAAAATTTATTGGAAATGTTGTTGATTTCTTGTGGAATACTGTGAAGAAATTACAAAGGAAATATATTAATGTCATTTTGTTTGGATACTTGAAAGTAATGTGTAGTAAAGATTAAATGATAGTATATTTCCTTCTTGCATACTTGTTGGAAAGGCTTAAGTTTTAAATGATTTGCAATGCCAATAAAACCTTTTCAAGGCTCTAGTTTTCATGTTTTACATTTATGAATTCATTGTAAAATCCATTGCAAATTAAACAAGAAAATGAAATCAAATTTTCTTAGGCCTCCCCTGCCATATCCATTGAATTGTGTGAAAAGAATTTTAATACAAAATTCAAAACTCAAATCAATTCAAAACCCTGCTTCATCGGGTTAAGGAATGAAACTGATAACAAAAAATATAGATGATACGTTTAAACATTATGACTGCCTGATAGATTTACTTTATATACAAGGCTATTGACTGTTACATGTAAATATTTATTTTGTTGCAATGCTTAAATAGTATTACATGTACTTTTTTTAACAGTATTAGGATAAACTCACAAGGTTTGGAAATCTTAGCTTAACAAAATCATAGCTGCATGGTCAAACCTACGTGACTGCCCCAACAAATGTGAAATTATCTCAAAAATTGACCACATTCATTAATACCCTTAAATCTCGAAACAGAATAACTCTAATATAAAAAAAAGATGATGATCGTTTTTGTCAGATATGCCTGATAGATTAACTTGACAGTTTGCACTAGGACTGTCAACTTCTTGGAATAAATTGTATGCTGTGATAAACCACACATGACTGTTAGACTGTCCCTTATGCGTTCACTGATAAAAATATACTTGATAGGTGGAGACTTCATCAAATCGTTTTGGACATATCTAATGCTCTTCTTCTATCCATGCTGCCCTGTACAAACTTCCGAGGCTCTTGCTCTGTCCTTGCCGGATGACACTCCATACCAATTCCAAAATGCATTCGTTACTGTACAGATAACAACATAGTTGGGCTTTACTGCATTCATCAGTTTTACCGCATTTGGATTCCATGTTCATCGGAAATTTCTGTAATTCCCTGCCCTGAACATGCATTGATGTAAATTCCTTGAAGACAGTACGCTCAACATTTTGGAAGTAATAACGGATTCAGCACTGACAAATAACAACACAGTTGGACGGCCCTGCGCCTGCACGCGGCCACGATTTCCACCTTGCTGACCCAATGAAAATGGAAGGTAGAACGCGTTTCCTTCTGCCACCATGATATGGAGGTTAACGCCTCACCCTTTCTCACCGCCTGTGGCAGTGGAGCTTAAACGTGGTTTTTGCTTACTCCTTGCTGTACCCACGGCCAGGGCAACGTAAAATAAAGTGGGGAATGTTCCTGGCCATTCGACGCATGTTTCAATGAAAGAAGGGAGAAGCAGTCTCTCTTCACGCGCCCCTCCTATTTTGCCTCCTAGTACCCGCTGGCCCTTGCTTTATGCGGCCAGACTGGGTCAAACATGTTTTCAAAAATGAAGTAAATGTTATGCGGAAACAAGCTGGCCTGTGGCGCCTCACTGCCATACGGCCTGGATTTTGGCAATGTTTGTGCGGGTGGCCACCGAAGTGCTCTTCTTAATGCATGGAGCCAGGAACCATTCTTAAGTTTCAAATTCCACTCACCTTAACAGGTGGGGAGTCAAACCCTTGTGCATTTTAAATTAAGGAGGCTGGGTGATATCAACAGTTGGACTGGAGGCGGTCTTGCCATGCACGCAAGGAAGAAATCTTAATTGGACAGGGTGGTCGTTCATCCACCGTCCAACTGTCAAACATCTTTATCCCATTGATGTTGAATAGATTCCCCAAGTCCGAGTTTTGTTTGAAAAAGGAATTTCAACTAGGTTAAGCAGCTACGTAAGAAATAGGGATAGATGTAAGTTTTCAAAGATAATACATTATAGATAAATATGGTAGTAGGTATAAAATATATATTATCAATATATAATGTCATACAAAATTGGTAAGTAAGTGCATACCGAAATGGGTGATACGTACACCTATAATATTATCGTATATAAATATAAATATACGTATATATATATATATATATATATATATATAGTATATAGTAAGTATATATATACGTATATAAGATATATTTTACATGTAATATATATATTAACTTATTAAAAAGTAAAATTTTGAAAGGCAATTTAACCGAATAAAGTAATAATACAGAAATCGAAGTGGTTAATTATTCAATGCAAAATAAATTATATTTTACTCTTGAATGTACCTTTTTGTTTTATTGTCAACACGATATTTTCCGACATCAGACAATTTTACTCGCATGACGACCCTGCATATCTCTGTGGAAACGTCGAATGAGATAGATCCAAATATCTCTTACCTTCGAAGCACCTTTAGATCGTGTTATAGTTCGAAGCCTAATATACTCATCGGCACAACAATTTTTTAAAAAAAAAAAAAAAAAATTGTCGCATTTTCGGGACGGGATTGTTTGTTGCGGCGTCGTCGTCGTCGTTGTCGTGAGTGTGGCGTCGGCGTTATTTTTGCTGGCGTTACATTTTGGTATCAGAGCCAGGGGTTCGAAGCTGGGACCCTTGGGCTCACGCTAAAAATGCAGAACAGGAACACTTAACTTAGCATAGAACATTATTCTTTTAAAATATGAAACCATAATGTTGATAATTATAGTAAACAGCAAATTTAGAAAACTGAGCACAAGACCTAGTACAGTGAACTAACTCTCGCCTTGATCTGTGCAGGAGGCGCGGATTGGGCGAGGGGTCTCTTCACATAGACCTAGACATACCACCGCCAGAGCAGGCCGTAGCAGCCCTTCTGCCTCAGATTTTGCAGACACTTCAGGATGTCAATGCCGCTATACGCGGAGAGCCCTTGGGAGGACGACTTGCTAGACATAGTTTGGAGCCATCAGTAGATGCCCAGGCATCCCCTCGACACAGCGAGGAGCACAGAGCAGAGAATTTCCGTGCAGAGTCGGCTAGGGCAGAGTCGCCACAGAGAGGACATGGGGACAGGATTTCAGGACATAGGGACAGGTCTCGGAGCCCTAGACAGAGGGAGGAGCATACAGAGAGACCTAGGATTCGTCATACATCAGCTGCAGACCATATCAGGGAGATCCTGAAGCTGCGACCATCTCAGTATTCAGGAGATATAGGCGGTTTCCAGGCAGAGGCCTGGTTGGTGAGCTTGAGCGGATGCTTCAAGCTCTGTCCTTGTAGTAGCAACACGAAAGCTCGTGTTGCGATCCATCTTCTGAAGGATGGAGCAGGAGTCTGGTGGAGGACCGAGGAGCAGAAGCTCCATGTCGACTCAGAGACGATTACCTGGGAGCTGTTTGAGGAGTGGTTCAGGAGCAGGTATTTACCCAGGAGGTTTATTCAGCAGCGGATAGATGAGTTTCATGACCTCCGTCAGGGATCGATGACAGTAGCTGAGTATGAGAGTCGATTTCTGGACCTACTTCAGTATGTCGACTATATGCAGGATGAGCAGGTACGGATTCACAGGTTCATCCGGGGCCTGAACTTGGATTTAGCTGGCGCAGTACGCATTCACTGCCCACAGACGTTAGCAGAGGCCGTGGAGAAGGCCTATATTGCAGAGGAGACACGGGGGAAGACACAGCAGGCTAGAGATAGAGTTCGGAGCCGTATCCAGCAGATGCAGGATAGTAGGTCGAAGGGGTCAGTTCCTCCTCCACGGGGTGGACAGAGTTCAGGGCAGGCTTCATTTAGGCCACCACAGCAGCAGCAGCAGCAGCAGACCCGCCCACCTTACCGACCTCCTCAGAGATTCGATGCACAGAGAGGACGTAGTATGGGGCCTCCTCCTAGGGGTCCCATCAGGACACAGGGTGCACCGAGAGCTCAGTCAGTCGGAGCTCGTCAGCAGAGACCTCAGCAGTCCATAGCCGGATCGTCAGGATCGGCATCTCAGTCATCTAGAGTACCAGCTGGAGCCGCTTCCCACTGGAGAGGATCAGGCGGCTGTTATGGTTGCGGAGTCGTTGGGCATATTTGGAGAGATTGCCCACTTAACCCTACCAAGGGTAAGACACAGAGCTCAGAGCCTACTGTTGGAGATATGGCACGGAGTCATCGGATCTACGCAGCGGTCGAGAACCGCCAGGCTGAGCATCAGAGTACTGTGATTGAGACGACAGGTAGTATTGGTGGTATTTCCACCTCTATATTATTTGATTCTGGTTCTTCTGATTCATTCATTGCACCATCTTTGGTAGAGCGTTGTAGGCTGGTGGCAGTTAGGCAGGGCCGTAGTTGGGACGTAGAGATGGCTTCTGGAGCCAAGATTTCTGTAGACTCCTTAGTCAAGGAGTGTGTAGTGGATTTGGGACCCTTCACCACTACTTCAGATCTTAGGATCCTTCCATTAGGATCTTATGGCATCATTTTAGGCATGGATTGGTTGTCCGCTCACAGAGCTAGAGTGGATTGTTACCACAAGACTATTGCTTGCATAGATGATCTTGGAGTAGAGTCAGTGATATCAGGGGTTAAGAGACCCGTTTCTATTCGCACCATCTCCGCTATGCAGCTTAAGCGGTGTGTGCGACGGGGTTGCCAGTTGTATGCTGTTACAGTTAGTGACAGATCAGAGGATGAGTCGGGGGGACCTTCCCTCGATGATCATCCCATCTTATCAGAGTTCGCCGATGTGTTTCCAGGGGAGCTACCGGGATTACCTCCCCCACGTGAGATCGACTTCCATATAGATCTAGTTCCAGGCGCAGAGCCTATCTCACGAGCACCCTATCGGATGACTACTCCTGAGTTATGTGAGCTCAAGTTGCAGCTGGAGGGCCTTCTGGAGAAAGGCCTAATCCGTCCTAGCGTATCCCCTTGGGGTGCACCAGTTATCTTCGTAAAGAAGAAGGATGGATCTCTTCGGTTGTGCATTGACTACCGTCAGCTGAATAAAGTAACGATCAAGAATCGTTACCCCCTTCCACGCATTGACGATTTGTTTGATCAGATGAAGGGGGCTACCATTTTCTCCAAGATAGATCTTAAGTCAGGATACCATCAGCTCAGGATTGCGGAGACAGATATTCACAAGACAGCTTTCCGCACGAGATATGGCCACTACGAGTTCACAGTGGTACCTTTCGGTTTGACGAATGCCCCCGCAGTGTTTATGAGTTTGATGAATGGGGTATTCAGGACCTTCCTTGATCGCTTCGTGCTCATTTTTCTTGATGACATTCTGATTTACTCACGCACACGTGAGGAGCACGAGGAGCACCTTCGCCAGGTTCTTCAGTGTCTTCGCGAGCAGCGCCTTTACGGGAACTTGGAGAAGTGTGCGTTCTTTCAGACTGAGGTGCAGTATTTGGGCCACGTTATTTCTGGGGAAGGTATCGCAGTCGATCCTTCCAAGATTCGAGCCATCATGGATTGGCCAGCACCCACTAGTGTGACCGAGGTGCGTAGTTTCATGGGATTAGCAGGATACTACAGGAGGTTTGTTCAGGACTTCTCTCGGATTGCGCACCCCATCACTTCTCTTCAGCGGAAAGGGAAGAAGTTTGTATGGACAGATAAATGTGAGCAGGCCTTCAGTACACTGAAGGAGTGCCTTACGAGAGCACCTATCCTTGCAGTGCCGGATCCTCATGGAGAGTTTTTCGTATGCACAGATGCTTCCTTGGCAGGAATTGGAGGAGTGCTAATGCAGGAGGGTAGAGTAGTTGCCTTTGAGTCTCGCAAACTCAAAGATTATGAGCTCAATTATCCGACCCATGACCTTGAGCTTGCAGCAGTAGTACATGCCTTAGTACGGTGGAGACATTTTCTTCTTGGCCGGAGATTTACACTCAGGACAGATCACTTGAGTCTTCGCCACCTCTTCACGCAGCCCAATCTCAACGCTCGTCAGCGGCGTTGGATGGAGTTACTTTGTGAGTATGACATGGAGATAGAGCATGTGAAGGGAAAGGAGAACGTGGTGGCAGATGCCTTGAGTAGACGGAGACATGTGGCTATGGCCACCTCAGTGGGCACAGATTTGCGGAGTAGGATCTTGCAGCAGCTTCCTCAGGATAGTTTCTACCTTGCAGCCAGAGCAGAGATTGAGTCTCAGAGACCCCTTGAGGGGAGATTTGATGGATTTTCATTAGAGGCAGATGGTCTTCTCAGACACAGAGGTCGAATATATGTTCCCAGAGATGGAGGCTTGAGACATGACATTTTGACAGAGGCTCATCGTGCACCGTATTCAGCCCATCCCGGGGTGAAGAAGATGCACGCCACCTTGAGACAGCTGTACTTTTGGAGAGGACTTCGGAGAGACATAGCTTCATTTGTATCCCGCTGTTTAGAGTGCCAGAGGGTGAAGGCCGAGCATCAGCATCCAGCTGGCCTTCTCTATCCTCACGCCATACCGGAGTGGAAGTGGGACACCATTTCTATGGATTTTATTGTTGGGTTGCCGACGTCGAGATACCACCACGACGCCATCATGGTCACGGTGGATAAATTGACGAAGGTAGCTCACTTTTCTCCAGTGAAGACTACCTATACAGCAAGTGCAGTAGCACGTGTATATCTGGATGAGATTGTCAGACTACATGGGATTCCGCGGAAGATCATTTGCGACCGCGACCCTTTGTACACCTCCCATTTCTGGACCACCATGCAGTATGCCCTCGGGACGAGGATTAATTTCAGTACAGCTTATCACCCTGAGACAGATGGACAGACAGAGAGGGTGAATCAGATTCTGGAGGACATGCTCAGGATGTACGTGATGGATCATCAGTCGAGATGGGAGGAGTATCTGTATTTGGTAGAGTTCGCTTATAATAATAGCTTCCAGAGTTCTATAGGCATGGCTCCTTTTCAGGCATTATATGGTAGAGAGTGCAGGACACCTCTTAGCTGGGACAGGATTGAGGACAGGGTTTCCCTTGGGCCAGCATTATTACAGGATATGGAGCAGCAGGTTACCTTGATCAGACAGAGATTACAGGAGGCACAGGATAGACAGAAGAAGTATGCAGACCAGCATAGGACAGATCGCAGTTTTGAGGTAGGCACGAAGGTGTTTCTTCGTGTCAGGCCACATAAGAGCCCTATCCGTTATGGAAAAGGTTCTAAGCTTGCTCCTAGGTTTGTGGGACCCTTTGAGATCTTGGAGCGCCTCGGCCCCTTAGCCTATCGTCTAGCACTGCCACCTAGCTTATCGCGCGTCCATGATGTATTTCACGTTTCTGTGCTTAGGAGATATGTTTCTGATCCTTCTCATGTGCTAGATTGGACTGCATTGCAGGTGCAGGATCAGGGGCAGGTGATGGTGGAGCCCGTGCGCATTTTAGATCGCAGGACCCTGGGCCTTCGCGGCAGAGAGATTGATCAGGTTCGGGTCCAATGGGACAGATACGATGAGACTGCTGCTACCTGGGAGGATGCTACATCATTGCGAGCTCAGTTTCCACACTTATTTCAGTGACTTCCAGGAGGAAGTCTAGTCTAAGGGGAGGGGGATGTAATGCCCACTTCCCTACGACACTTAGTGATTATCATTTTGAGTTATGCAGACTTTAGATATGGACATGGCTTATACTTATGTTGATTAGCATGATGTTTTGTGACTAGACACATTTGGATTATGGTTGGATTTTGTTTTCAGTATGATCTACACTGACTCATGGACAGACTATTGGATACTGATATTATTTTTATATGGATATATTGCATGTGTTCTAACATTGGATTTCTTCGCCATGATGAGTAGAATGTAGTTGTTGAATTTACATTACTATGATTTTGGAAAATGATGAAATGCTTAATTAAGTTGTGAATTAGACCTAGAAATAATGATTGCTCGAATTACGTATAGATGTTGATAAATTTCATGCATATGATTATTTTGGATATTTTGACATGGCCGCAAGGCCGAAGAGGGTATTTTGCATTTTTGCAGGAAACACAGCATGATCACAACCATGAGGGGGATTGGGGACCAAACACAACAGAATGTCGGGTGGTTACAACATTGGTCGTCAAGGCAACTTGTAAATTGTATTGTGTTAACTTTGTTCTTGTATGTGTTGAGAAAATTTCCATGAGGGGGAAATTTTCCTATGTGACCAAGGGGGTAAGAATTTTATTACTTGTTTTACTTGATTTAGTAGGTGTTTTCTTTTGTGAAGTCCTTTTGTTAAATTACTTTTGTTAAGTGTGTTTAGATTAATGTAATACCTTGTTTTAGTTTGTAAGCTTTGGGGAAAGTCAAGTGGGTGTAATAAATTTGATTGTTGGCTCCTTGAGCCTTGTGTGTCCTCTTGTATTGAATGCTTGATTTTGAGTGTTGACCACTCCATGCTCTTAGAATCTCGAATTTGAGATTGAGGGCAATTTTAGGGGACTTGTGGGACAAGTTAAACTTGTCCCACACTTCCCAAAACCCCTTACCAACCATATCTATGGGTTGGGAATCCAAAAAGGGGGTTATTTATTGTTTTGGGAAGGGAAATATGACTTTGGAGTGCATTTTCCTCATTTTGCATTTAATTGTGCCTTAAGGCACATGGGAAAGGGTTGAATGTGGAAGAGGGTTGTCATTCAACCCAACCACCCATTTATGGTGTTTTGGGATTTGAGTTGACCTTGGGAGATGGTTTGAGGATGTGTGATGTGGCATCCTACATGGAGCCACATCACCCTCACCCTTACCTTTGATCTATTTATTGAAACTTCCTCTCTTGTTGAGGGGGTTGGAGCTTTGTTTTTGTGTTGTTGAAGAGTTCTCCTTTGTTATTTTTGAGAGAGAAGAATTGGGAGAAAGAGATAAAGAGAGTTTTTGGACTTGCATGCTTGGATTGATTTGGGAAGGAGCTTGGACAAGTTTCTTGGTTTAGGCTTCTCCAATGGAGAGGTAGGGAACCCTCTCCTTTGTTTTTGCTTTCATATTATTATTGCTTCTATGCTAAAATTGTGAAAAATGCATGTTTACTTAGTGTATTGTGAAAAATGGTTTGAATGCTTATTGTGTAGTATAGGAGAGGTCTATGGGAATACTCATGAGGGAGGCAAAAGAGTAGATTAGGATATTGTGGAGGGAGTTTGAGAGGGATGCCCATCTTGGGTAGGAATGTTTACATTCTACCTTGTCTTTGAGGGAGCCATAAGAGGAGGGAGGCATAAGAGTATGGGAGGAAAAAGGGGTACTTGAGGGAGGCATAAGAGTCATAGGGGCTTGTGTTTTATTGTGGAGGGTTTTGGATGGGCATCTCATCTCATTTGGGAGGCATAAGGAAAATATTCCCATAGTTCCTTCTCTTGTTGGCTTGGATGCAAGCCTTGTTGTGTAATGTTTGATGTTATTGTGTGTCTCTTTGTTCTTCTATTTTTAGCTTGAATGTTGTGAAGAACTTGTATTGTGGAAGCATGTATTGTTGCCTTGAGTTGGAGACCACCCCTTCATTGTGTTGTGTTTGGGGCTCGGGGGTCAATGGAGGAGATTGCTTCTCTTCCCCATTGAGATTTGGTTGGGAGGAGAGTGTTGCCTCTCCCCCTATCTTGGTTGTGATTGATCTATTTGAAACTTGGAGCATGGACGAAGAACACAATGGAGCTTGTGAAGACCTTTCCATTTCCTTACATATATTATTTTGTTGTAAAACTTGCAAGTGAAAGAAAGTTGTATCATCTTGTTTTCATTCCAAAAATAAGGGACATTGTAATCTATAGTTGCTCCAAGAGACAATGATTGAATGCAAATTTTACTTGAAAAGTGTTTACATGATTGTAAATATGTTCCACATGAAGTAAAAGGTGTTGTAACAAAATTTGGAGGAAAGTTGTATTGAAATGTTAGTTTTCTTACTCAAAATTTTATTGGAAATGTTGTTGAAATTCTTGTGGAATGTTGGAAAGAAATTACAAAAGGAAATATATTAATCTTAATTTTGTTTGGATACTTGAAAGTAATGTGTGTAAAGGGAATTTTATCAATGGGAAAAATATAGTGCATTATCCATTTTTCTTTATATACTTGTATCTTTTGGAAAGGCTTAATATGGTTTTTTTTCCAAATGTTTTCCATTAGAATATTTAATACGATTTGCAAACAAACATTTCAAGCTCTAGTTCCTTTATGTCTTTATTCATCCTATGAATCCATTGTAAAATCCATTGCGGATGAACAAGAAAATGAATTCGAATCTCTTAAAATACCCCTGCTATGTCTATTGAATTGTGTGGAAGGAGATTGTAATACAAAATTCTAAACTCATCATTTGATTAAGTACACAACCAAATACAGCTGTTGAGTAGACATGGAATCTATTAATTTTAAGGCAAGATCTCTCCTTGTTCAGGTAATTTACCCTTTAAATAAATAGGTAAAACGAGTTTCTACTATTAACCCCCATTTGCACAAAAGTTTTCAACATCCTACTTATCCGCAGTCCCCACAGCTCTATTAATAACAGTAACTAACCTAAGTTATACACCAAGGAAGTAATATCAATGAAATTCCATAGATTATAACACAAACGTAGAGTACGGTCTCCTTAATCAATAACGTCTCTGAAGGGCAATGCTTCGTACCGGTGTGTAATGAACATTCTGGATATAGAACAGACTCACCTCTACGTAGGATTCTTTTCTTTTTGCGTTTTTCATAAGCCACTTAAAAACAAAACTTACGTTCGGGTTGTATCCGCGGCAAACGCATTAACATACTCATTGGTACCTAGGCTATAGTCACTGCCTTCACATGACATTAATGGAAAAATTAAACAAGGAGAAACGTTGTTATAGCAAAACTTCCTCAAGTCCCCTCGTTGCCATATTCTGTCATATGAATCTGAATCGATGGGAGGCGAAATATCTCTGACCATCGAGCTGCTAACCGTGAGGACAGTTAGGAGCTACTGAACATATAAAAAAAAGTTGGTCAGTCTGGGAAGTTCGAAACGTGCCTTTAACCTTCCTGCTCTGTCTCCTCGCTTTCGAGCCCTCCACGCCCTGCACTCAAATCCCTTGAATGAAAGTTTTGAGGTGAAATATCTTGCACCATAGGCGAGCCTCAAATTTGAAGTTACATTCGATGCTGAACAAATAACAATATAGTTGAACTATGTGGCAAGCCAGGGATTAGCCGCCCTCTCAGGCTGAATCCACGTTGTTTTCTTGCTGCACCGGGCAAGATAGTGGACGGGTAGCTCGTTTTCCTCCAAATGGACTGTAGTTCCGTCTTCAACCTCTCTCCTTGCTGTTCACGCGACTAGGGGCGGTGAAAACGTGGGAAACAATGCCTGCCTTGCGCCATGACTCCTCGGGTTGGAAATTGCATTAGAACTTCGTAGCACCTTCATTGTTCTCAATTCTGTTTGCCAAGACAATAGGTCTTGAAGGTGGAACCGTGGTATGGAGGATGATTCAACCACCACACCAACTAATAAAACTTAGTTGGACACTTCCCTGTTGCGCGCCCCCCAAAACCAGGTCTTTCCCCCACGCGTTGGGACAACCTAACCATTATGCTGTCACATCTCAAAATGTGTGTATCAACTGTATGTCTGGTGGTGTTTAAACAGGATAGTATAATATGATTCCCCAATTTTTGTGGTAGTCAATACTGTATGATGACATTAGTCGGACAACAAATTTTGAGAAAGGGAATGTGGATTCTTACATGCTGGAAGGGGATCTGTGTAAGTATATTCACGCGGCCAGATAGGCATATCTGTACGGCATAAGATTATAAAATCTAGTATATTAAATGGAGTTGTATATTGCACGCAGGGAGTAGGAAATTTGTAATAAGGTAATGTCAGGGGTCGGCTGAATAAAATAAGAAATAAAACAACAGCAAAATTAAAAACAGGGTTTGGAATAGATTAATGCTAGAACCAAGGCTCGTATTTGACACCAGGCTTCTATATGGGTTTCAATCCGTGCAGAAAGCTGCTAGGATGAGTATTTATCTTGTGATATAGTAATACATAGTAGTGATACTTAATACGTTTAACTTTTACATACACAATTACTCTAATATAAATAAGTGTTACGTATATGCAAGCAAATACATAAAGTCATGTTAGGTAATAATATAAACTAGGGCCAGTATATACATCCTTAATTCCTTGTAGTCATATATATATATTATAATGTATTAAATTCATGAGATAACGTAATGTAAATGGATAATTAAAAAAATAAAAATAAAAAAAATCGAGTGGATAGTTTATTCTTTTCATAACAAGTTATACCTTATTCTAAGGATCAGCATTGAAAACACTGCTATTGCGATATCACCAGACATTAGACCAAGCAACTCGAAAGACGACCCTCCTTTCCGTTTCGTGAAACGTCGAATGAGATGAATTTAAAATATCCTTATCCTTGAATCATCTTCGTTCCCGAAGCATTACGGGACTGTTTTAGTTTGAACTTGTTTGCAAACGCACCCATCAAAAAAAAAAATTGTCGCGTTTTCGGGACGGGATTGTTTGGTTGAGGCGTGGCGTCGCCGTTGTCGTGAGTGTGGCGCTGTCTTTTTTTTGCGGCGTTACATTTTTGGTATCAGAGCGAGGTTGTTCGAAGCTGGGACCCTTGGGCACACGCTGAACACGCAGAACAGGAACTTTCAACTTAGTACAGAACATTATTCTTTTAAAATATGAAACCATATTGTTGATAATTATAGTAAACAACAAATTTAGAAAACTGACTCAAGACCTAGTACAGTGAACTAACTCTCGCCTTGATCTGTGCAGGGGGCGCGGATTGGGCGAGGGGTCTCTTCACATAGACCTAGACATACCACCGCCAGAGCAGGCCGTAGCAGCCCTTCTGCCTCAGATTTTGCAGACACTTCAGGACGTCAATGCCGCTATACGCGGAGAGCCCTTGGGAGGACGACTTGCTAGGCATAGTTTGGAGCCATCAGTAGATGCCCAGGCATCCCCTCGACACAACGAGGAGCACAGAGCAGAGAATTTCCGTGCAGAGTCGGCTAGGGCAGGGTCGCCACCGAGAGGACATGGGGACAGGATTTCAGGACATAGGGACAGGTCTCGGAGCCCTAGACAGAGGGAGGAGCACACAGAGAGACCTAGGATTCATCATACTTCGGCTGCAGATCATATCAGGGAGATCCTGAAGCTGCGACCCTCTCACTATTCAGGTGATATAGGCGGTTTTCAGGCAGAGGCCTGGTTGGTGAGCTTGAGCGGATGCTTCAAGCTCTGTCCTTGTAGTAGCAACACGAAAGCTCGTGTTGCGATCCATCTTCTGAAGGATGGAGCAGGAGTCTGGTGGAGGACCGAGGAGCAGAAGCTCCATGTCGACTCAGAGACGATTACTTGGGAGTTGTTTGAGGAGCGGTTCAGGAGCAGGTATTTACCCAGGAGGTTTATTCAGCAGCGGATAGATGAGTTTCATGACCTCCGTCAGGGATCGATGACAGTAGCTGAGTATGAGAGTCGATTTCTGGACCTACTTCAGTACGTCGACTATATGCAGGATGAGCAGGTACGGATTCACAGGTTCATCCGGGGCATGAACTTGGATTTAGCGGGCGCAGTACGCATTCACTGCCCACAGACGTTAGCAGAGGCCGTGGAGAAGGCCTATATTGCAGAGGAGACACGGGGAAAGACACAGCAGGCTAGAGATAGAGTTCGGAGCCGTATCCAGCAGATGCAGGATAGTAGGTCGAAGGGGTCAGTACCTCCTCCACGGGGTGGACAGAGTTCAGGGCAGGCTTCATTTAGGCCACCACAGCAGCAGCAGACCCGCCCACCTTATCGACCTCCTCAGAGATTCGATGCACAGAGAGGACGTAGTATGGGGCCTCCTCCTAGGGGACCCATCAGGACACAGGGTGCACCGAGAGCTCAGTCAGTCAGAGCTCATCAGCAGAGACCTCAGCAGTCCATAGCCGGATCGTCAGGATCGGCATCTCAGTCATCTAGAGTACCATCTGGAGCCGCTTCCCACTGGAGAGGATCAGGCGGCTGTTATGGTTGCGGAGTCGTTGGGCATATTTGGAGAGATTGCCCACTTAACCCTACCAAGGGGTAAGACACAGAGCTCAGAGCCTACTGTTGGAGATATGGCACGGAGTCATCGGATCTACGCAGCGGTCGAGAACCGCCAGGCTGAGCATCAAAGTACTGTGATTGAGATGACAAGTAGTATTGGTGGTATTTCCACCTCTATATTATTTGATTCTGGTTCCTCTCATTCTTTCGTTGCGGCGCCATCTTTGGTAGAGCCATTGTGGTTGGATGGCAAGTTAGGCAGGGCCTAGTTGGGACGTTGGATGGCTTCGGAGCCAAGATTTCTGTGGACTCCTTAGTCAAGGAGTGTGTAGTGGATTTGTGGACCCTTCAACCACTACTCTGATCTTAGTATCCTTCCATTAAGATCTTTGGCATCATTTTGGCATGGATTGTTGTCCGACCACAGAGCTAGAGTGGATTAATTACCACAAGACTGTTGCGTGCAGTTGATGATCTTGGGGTAGAGTCAGTGATATCCGAGGTTAAGAGACCCGTCTCTATTAGCGACCATCCGCCGCTATGCATCTTAAGCGGTGTGTGCGACGGTGTTTGCATTGTATCTGTTACAGTTAGTACAATCAGAGGATGAGTCGGGGGACGCCTCGCTGATCATCCCATCTTATCTCAAGTTCGCCGATGTGTTTCCCAGGGGAGCTAACCCGGGATTACCCCTGTCCCCACGGAGATCGACTTCCCTATCGATCTAGTCCAGGCGCAGACCGATCTACGAGCACCCTATCTATCGGATGACTACTCCTGAGTTATGTGAGCTCCTTTGCAGTTTTTTTTTCTGGAGGGCCTCTTCGGAGAAAGGCCTAATCCTACCTAGCGGTATCCCCTTTGGGGTGCACCCGTTATCTTTGTAAAAAAGAATATGGATCTCTTTCGGGAGGAGAAGGAGGTAGAGAAAGTTGTGCATTGATTACCGTCAATTTAATCAAGTAAAACATCAAGAATCGTTACCGCCCCCCCTTCCCCGCATTGATCAGATGAAGGGGGCTAATACCGTTTTCTCCAAGGAGAGATCTTAAGTCAGGATACCATCAGCTCATGATTGCGGAGACGATAGTCACAAGACAAGCTTTCCTCAGAGATATGGCCACTACGAGTTCAACAGTGGACCTTTTGTTTGACGATGCCCGCGCAAGTATTATGAGTTTGATGAATGGGGTATCAGGACCTTCCTCGATCGCTCGTACTCATGCTTCTTGATACATTTGTGATTTACTCACGCACACGTGAGGAGCAGCGAGGAGCACCTTCGCCAGGTTCTTCGGTGTCTTTGATGAGCACGCCTTAACGGGAACTTGGAGAAGTGTGCGTTCTTTCAGACTGAGGTGCAGTATTTGGGCCACTTTTTCTGGGGAAGGTATCGCAGTCGATCCTTCCAAGGATGCGAGCCAATATGGATTGGCCGCACCCACTAGTGTGACCGAGGTGCGTATCTTCATGGATAGGCAGATCTACAACTAACAGGAGGTTTGTTCCGGACTTCTCTCGATTGCGCACGCCCATCCCTTCCTTCAGTGAAGTGAAGAAGTTTGTGGTATGGATAAAATGTGAACAGGGGAAGGGTTGTTAGGCCCTTCAGTACACTGACGGGTGCCGTACGGAGAGCACCTATTCCTTGCAGCAGTGCCAGATCCTCATGGATAGTTTTTCGTATGCAACAAGGATGGCTTCCTTTGCAGGGGGGGGGA
>JAHRHJ020003412.1:0-173631 GCA_019776745.2 Taxus chinensis
AAATTCCAGAGTCCAAATCTTGTTATCAATTTGATGTGATTCTCGAATCACCACTTGAATTTCTTCTTTATCCATTTCTAGATAATAGACTCCGTGATCCGATTCCTGAAACAAGATTTGAGATCTAGGATCCTCAGATTTTGATACTGTGTACTTATATTTCTTCTCAGGTTCCAGGTTCTGATTTACTCCTTTGATTGGTATGTGTGCACAAGACCAATCCATCTTGACTTCTCCACCCAGCTCTTTGCAGAAATTTCTACTCAACAGCATGCCATAAGCGACTGGAATGTCTGCTACAAGGATAGTCATTTTTAGTCTTTTATCTGGAAACGAAGCAAGTACTGCCTGCGCATCTTTGATTTGCCCCACAAGAGGGACTTGCCTTTCCATTGAATAATATCTTCCGATGATTTTTGTCAACGTGAGACCCAAGGCATCAACGACTTTGGCAAGGATTACATTATCAGAAGCTCCAGAATCCAAAATGCAATTGCTCAGTTTGTATCCGTTGATAAGCAAAGATACATAGAATGGCTCGATCCTTTCTGATGTAGTAGGAGAAGGGGTAGAAGGAGAAGAACTTGCCACCACATTATTTGTAGGAGGAGTATTCTTTGGATTTGACAAGATACCCCATGAAGTATTGTTTGTTGGGATGGGACCATTACTTTGCACATATTTGACCAATCTATTCAGCTGATCAGGAAATGCTCTCAAATACTCAGCTTCTGACATTTGGACCTTGTTCCTCTTGATGTGATCAATTATGTCGAAATCCTGACTTGCTTCAGCAGGATGTGCATTGACTCTTTGCTGCGAATTGAAAGAATTTGAATATTTATCCTTAGGTGCTAAAGAAGAAGGAAGAGTGCTACCTCTTTTCAAGATAGTAACGTCCAGGCCAGGATCTTCTCTCTCTTTCCGGCCGCTTGTGGATGCTTCGGCATTTTGGCGCGTCTGAGACCTTGTAAACACTGCAAAAGTGTGATCATCAGAATCTTCAAAAGATTCATAATAGCCATCGTCAGATTCGTAGTCCAGGTAACCAATATTGGAGTCGCCAGCGGGATCTATAAAGTCTTCATCATCGAATGATTCATCAATGCCGAGATCCTCTTCATTAGTTTCCAAGTTATTCCTTGGAGCAGCTTCTATTGCCAACCGTTGTGGTGCAGCAGCAAGTTTGTTTCGATTTTGATTTTGATTTTGGCCATTAAAGGTCCGGGTAGGAGCTATTCTTGAGGGGGTTACATTCTCTGCTTGAGAGATCTGCTTCTTGATCTGCAGCATGTCATTTGCCAATTTCTGCAACAAAGGATCTGAAATACTAGAAGAAGCACCATCACCTTTGTGAGATGGTTGTTTAAGTTTTCTAGCCATGATCAAGTCGTCTTCAACCTCCACGGCAGCATTTTGTGCTTCAAGCAGATTTACAGGTCTTACCCTTCTTAGCTGATATCCAACTTCAGGCAATAGAGCGTTTATAAAAAACGTCTTTTGATTTTCATCGCTCAATGCGGCAGAAGTGGGGATTTTATACAAAATCCTTTGGAACCTTGCAATAAAGTCCCGCATGTTCTCGCTTGGCTCTTTTTTCAACTGCATCAATTGGGTGATTAACGTGCTAGCGTCCTCTGTAGGCTTGAATCTTTTCAGAAATTGCTCACGCATAGTCGCCCAGTTGTTTATGGTGCTAGGAGCCAGCCGATAGAACCATTCTCTAGCCAAGTCGTGTAAAGTCTCAATGAAGAGCCTGACCGAGACATCTTCATGTTCTACTGCAAGCACACCACAAGATATGAAGAAGGCCGCCAAATGATCATCCGGGTTTTGCTTTCCATCTCCAAAGAATTTTGGAAAATTCTTTTTGAATCCCTTTGGCAGCTCGTGCATAGGTGGAGCCAAATTGAGAGGTCCAAAAGCCGCTCCCCATGGAACAGGTACAATTTGGTGCGCCATGTTAACTTGAGCATGTCTCCTCCTTGTGTAGACTTGATAGACTTGATGGATAATTCCAGCCGCCGGATTATGCTGAATATGATCTGGATCTGGATGGGTGTGTACTCTCCTTCCTGGTGAGAGAATCGATATGCGGCTTCTAACTTGAGGAGGATGATTGAAATTGAATTGCTCCTGCACTCGGAAGAAATGATCAGTCCTTCCTTGCGCCTGTTATCCAATTTGCACCCCCAGGGTAAAATTGATAACATGCATCAAAATAATCCAGTCCCAGGCAAATAGATCGATTCAGGGCAAAAAAAATCATGTTTCTAGGGTCCCCTCAGATTTTTCTAACTCTCCTGTCCAAGAAGAAAAGAGCAAGTTCTGAGAAAATGTGAAAAAGTTGCAGAAAACAAGCTTGGGCCAGGAAAAATCATGAAAAATGGCTAAGTCCTAGTCCTCGCAACAGTAGGGACGTGAGGGACATCTGGGCGCGAATCGGCCGAAAGGCCGCCAGGCAGTCTGCAGAGCAAAGGAACATCCGGGCCGTCGGGACGCGGAAAGCCGGTTCAGCCGAAGGAGAAAAGAAAATCGACTAACTGCTAAGCGGAACAGTTTGGGACATCTGGGCCGCGAGGACGCGAAGGACGCGAACCGCCCGGATCGGCCGAAAAGGAGAACTTTCGCACTGGGACAGTTGGAACAAAGGGACGCGTGGGACGCGGATAGCCGAGAAAGCCGAGAGTCAATCAAATTACGCCACGTGTCATCAGCCGAAAGAGGGACAGGGAAGCCCGAATCAGGCGGATCGGAAGTTTTTGTCCCAGACAGCACTGGGACAGCCGGGACAAAGGGACGCGAGGGATGCGAAAAGCTGGCAGGCCCGCTGACGAATCAAATCACGACACTTGTCACAAGGGGAAACGTCCAAAAGTTCAAAGGGCGAGGTTTGAAGGGTCAACCCGAGCCAATCAGAAGAGGACACGTGTCCAATGGAACAGGGAAGCACAGAGCTCGGGGAGGATTTAGAAAATTTGGCCAAGTTTCGGCCAAAAAGCTAAAAGTAAAGGAAGCCCCCACGCCCCTGTCCTCCAATCAATGCATGCCACGTGTCCCAAGTGGCGGGGGCGCGGAAGGAAAGTGGAAAATGTTCAAAAATCACAAAAAAGTCAAAATTTTCAAGGAAAACCCGCGGGTGAGCAGAGGAGAGAGAATTACGCATCCAATCAGCGCTTGACACGTGTCGTCCAGGTGGCAGAGCGCGGGAAAGATTTTCAAAACACATTTTCGCCTATTTTGTGCCCTAAATCTTTAGATCTCCATATCTTTTGATCCAGAGCTCGGATTTGCACGTTCTTTATATCAACGGAAATCTTATGAAATTCTCTACATGATTCCGGGGTTAATCTTGAATTTTGGTGCAGTCTAGAGAGAAAGTTGAGAAATGGATCTGACGCGTGTTCATGACCAGAAGTGACATTTTAGCGACCAAATTAATGCAGAATGGGTCGCATTCTCCTCCAAATCGGTCAAAAATAATAGGGTATGGGTTTGTAAGGTCCCCCATGCCATTTTAATGCATCTGCAGTCAAGGAGGAATGGGCTCTCATGTTTTTTGTATGTTTCTGTCTCCTGGGCTCGACCCATGCAATGTAAAAGCCAGTTTTGGCTCATTTCTAAAAAGGGGGAACATTTTTTGGACATAGCAACTTCTTCTTTCACCTCCAGCAAGTGATTGTTTGAAGGATCAGACCTCTCCAAAGATTGTAACAGTTTTTTACCTCTCTGAGGTTGTAATGCAGTGATTTTGACACTGGAAATGATAATGCAAGCTTTGTGAAGAGTATTCGTCAATAGCCTGTGTCTTCCATTTCCTGCATAAGATGATCACTCACCTGTTCTGAAATGGGCTGAATAGAAGGTTTAGCAACCTTGACTATGATCTCACATAATTGAGATACTTGCTTCTGTAGCTCTTCTTTCTCCACCTTCTCACTATCAAGCCTAAGGAATAAAGCATCTATCAATGTCTACGTGTCCTGCTTCAATCCTTCAGTGGTGACTTGACCAAGTGGTACTTTGGTCACTGTCACATCTTCTTCCGTGAGCTCCTCCTCTATCTTTCCTTCTGCTAGAATTGATATCTCAGCAAACTTCTCTCCCGAATTCTCGATGATCAACCTAGAAGTTGCTTTAGCAACTTTAGGCCTTCTGTCTCTTCTGCTCAGATCCTGAAGTAGCTGCAAGTCATTCTCCTCTAAGTTCATTTCCATTCTTGCTTCTGGAACAAACTGCAAAGCTAACCATTCCGAGAAATTACTTCTCGGAGAGTGAGAAGTCGCTGAGTGCACTACCATCTCCCGCTCTGCATCATCTTTGTCAGAAAGTGCCACAGTTTTATGGCTGCCATCTTCTGAGTCATCCAAGGACAAAGCACTTTCAAATTCCGCCATCTGCAGCTTCAATGTATCCTCTGGAACAGGTGCTGAACAAAGTGGCTGAGGGGAGAAGATGAATGTCGTTGGATTCAGTGGAGGCATGGAAGCATCCTACTGCTGCGGTGCAATAGTTAGTGAAGCATTGGGTACTGGAGAAACCAGAGTTAAAGTCATGGTCATAGAAGTGATCCTCTCCTTGGATTGAGATCTTCTATGCACTTTCAACTTCTCGACTTTCCTGGTGATTTCTCCTCCGTGCTTTCGTTTGAGGGAATATCCTGCACCGAAGTTTACTGTGACTTGATTCATCAATTCTTCATCAAGGCAATATCCCTTCGTCAACAACCAGTTTGAAGTATTCACCAACACAGCTCTCGACCTTTCTTCAATTGTGTTGTAGCCTCCTATGTTATTCTGCATTATGGCTTTATCTCCTCGCATTTGATGGTAAGTGTCAAGTACCACATTCCCATCATCTTTAAGATCCACAGGTATCCGCTCTAGTCCAAAATCGAACACTTGCTTTGCTAATAGCCTGCTGAAATCTTTCTCTCTAACCTCGTACTCACTTTTACACTTCATCCAGAAATCTTCTAATGAAGGCACATGTGCGTACTGCTGGGAGATTGTCTTCCTGGCTACTCCAAATGGATTGAAGTTCAGCCGTGCAGGGAAGAACTCTTGCTCATACTCGGATAAAATTTGCGCTTCCATCCCTTGAGCTCTGTGAATGCTAATGCAACTGTAATATCCCCCAGTGATTGGGAAGAAGCCCGTAGACTTGTGCCGCTTTGACTGAAGGTCGTGTAACTCCACAAGTTGCCTGCTCAGTTCCATGGCGATCAATCTATCATTCGGATTGGGCATCTTTATTGGTTCTCCAGTAAAGCCCGTAACCCTGAGGTATGTGAAATCTACAAATTGAATGAATAGACTTCCAATCTTGGACACGGCTTCCCACACTTCCTTGCTTACCCTGTTGACCTTCAAGTCTTTGTCTAGCCTGCAGATGAAATCGTAGAAGAAGTCATCATTGATCACTTTGAAGTCGTTCTCGCCTATAGGTGCAGTAAGTTGCAGGTAGTACTCAAAAATGGGGTCCTTGGAAAGAACACCACATCTATCCAGCTTGGAAAAGATGCCTTGTGAAGCTGCATCCTACACCAAGTAGGAAGTCATTTTGAAGCTGAAAGTATGCTTCACGTTCTGGAGTTGCTCACCAATGTTGTTGTTAATAGTTTTTGACCAATTGATTATGGAATCAACCTTGTTGACTTCAATGGTCCTGATGAAAGCATACATCCATGTACGGAAAGTGTAAGCATTCACATCACCATTAATCCTGCATAACAATTTGACAATATCATCGACCACCTGCACCAAATTGGACTGCGGAAGAGTTCTTGGGAACTTAGAAGGAGATCTAGGATTCTTCATGTATCTGCTATTCATTATGCTCACGTAATCAACTCTATGCTTCTCCCACCTATTGTCAGCATCCCGAAGGCTAATGGAAGTCACTACCTTTCACACCAGAACCTTCAAACAATAATTGATGAACTCTGCGTCCAACCGAATTATTGTTTTCCCCATAGAATCTCGCACTGATCTGGATGAAGGATGGTAAGATCCAACGCACTACATAACAAACTTTGGCAACTGGGCTGTGTATGGAAAGGATGCAACTCGAATAATTCCACTGCTTTTAACCGCACACATGAGTGGAGTCTTTCCAGCTCTGGATCTATCAATCAATTCGAAAAGAGGTTCCGGACCTAGATCTGTGTCTTATATGTTTGCAAGTTTGGAAGTGATGCATGAATCTGTTGTGCTTTCCTTTTCATCTCTCTTTGCCATGGCTTTGTCTATCTTTGTCTGAATAATTATTTTTCTTCTTACTTGGCCGGATTTCTTCAATACTGGTGCAGATCTAGATAATTCTTCAGATTCGGAGGATATATTCAATGTATTGGACATTGATTAGAGCTCCTTTTCTTTTGTAAAGCACCTGTAATGAATTTAGACAAAAATGGCCACCGGAGCATGAATAGTGAATTTTAATTGTAAAAATCTGCACTTTTCAAGCCTGCTGCCCCAAAAATTGATGTTTAATTTGCATGCAAAGAGAGCATGAATTTTTTAAACTTCACCTGAGCACCTGTAACACTTATGCAAACAATTATGCAGACAAAAATCAACCTCCTTCAATGCATGCGCCAAAATTGGAAGCTTTTAGCCTTGGTTTCACCTTTATCTGAGCAAAAATCCTCTTCAAATGGGGCACACTTTTCCTCTTGGCTGCAATTCTTTACCTGTGAATTAATTAATTCACCCTTATGGCAGCCCATGCTTATATAATCCTCATAATTCTATAATTAAAAATTGCCCTTCCTATTCCTAGCATTAATTAATTAAAAATCATGCTCTTCTCTTTAATTGATGTGTAAAAATAGCATGTTTAAGGACAACCATCCAATAAATTAAATTAATTCAATTTAATCATCCACACTTCACTTCACTTAAGCTTCATAGTGTGCTTTGACCATAACCACTGAAAATAGGAATTTATTTAATGATTTAATGCTTCAAAAAACATTAAATCTATCCTAAATGGGGCGCACTTTTTGACATGAAGGGGGCAGCCTTTAAATAAATTAAATTTAATCAATTTAATCCATTTAATTCTATTTATTTTATTCCCTTTGGCTTTTTTGGACTTTATTCTATGCCTGGGCGCCAAAATTAGAAGAAGAAATAATTAAAATAATCCACTTTAAAGCTGCCTTTATCTCTTCAAAGGGGGCGTACTTTTTGACATCATATAATTCTATTTTAAAGAATTTTTCACAATGGGATTATTTACCCTGCAAGGCAGCCCTGGAAATCCCATGATCCACTTAAGTGATTTGACCTTGACAATGGGATTATTTACCCTGCAAGGCAGGCAATAAAATCCCATGATTTCACTTAAGTCACTTTTCTTTTATTTCACCATGGGAATTTTTACCCTGCAAGGCAGGCAATAAATTCCCGTCTGCCTGCTGCCTCTAACTTTCCCACTGCAGCTTAAGTGAATTTTTATATCATCGGGAAAAAGTACCCTACTAGGTAGGTACAAAATTCTCACCTTGTCTGCTGCTTCTATTTTTCCCACTGCAGCTTAAATCCTTTGCTTTCCAAAAATGCACCCCAACCCCCGCAACGGCTTTTTAGTGCACGAATTCGCCATTTCCCAGTGAACCAGACCTCTGATGGTGACTTCCTCTGGGCATAACGTGCGTATATGTTTTCCAGCTACTCAAAGCTAAGAATCGGGCTTACCCGACAAAGGAATTGATCTAGAGAAATTTCACAGAAAACGAAACGGGACAACACAAAAACATGAAAAATTGCCAAAAGTCATAAATAAAGCCCTAAAACTTATTGATTGTTAAAACCCTTCTGGCACATAGGAATAATGATATGTTCGATCATAACAAAGTTAAAACGGAGCGCAAATAGCCTCAAACGAGGCTCAAAATAATTAAATACAAATTTCCTGCAGAAAAATCCCGACGACAGAATATAATAATTTTGGACATCTGGGTATTTGGTGAAAAAGGCTAATATGGCTCTTTGGGAATATCTTGACGCAATACAAGAACTTTTAGGCAATAAAAAACACAAAACGACCCATTATTTTAAAAGTACGAATTTTTTTTGGATAGGGTAGTCGCAGATTTCAGGATGAAATATGGGGAACACCAAATTTCTATACCATGCCCTAAATATGCCATTTTCTTACACCATTCAACAATATCATCCTACTCTTCTATGCTCAAAATAGTGGTGTAGATCCCTTCTTTTTGTATTAGTTCATCCATTTAGCTAATAATAATTAAATTAAGGGTGATATGTTATAGTTTTTAGATGCAATTCTAGTTGGATAATAGTTAAATTCAATATAATCAATGACCTTAACCATATCTTCTTTTGTCCAATTTGTAGCAAATATCCCAACCTTCTTGTTTGAAGTTTTACCTTTATCAATCATAGTTTCCTACCCATGTGGTGAACTTAGTCTCCAACAATTTCTATTGATGGTTCTATGTTTACGATAGAATCTTGCAAGTTTTGATTGTTGGATATTTTTTAGCTGTACGTGAATTTGCTGTGTATGAGTTATACAAAATGACTTGATTGGATTGAATGTATAACCCTTAATATGTACAAGTTCTATCATCATTCAATAAGTTTTACTAGCTATGAGATAGTAGTGATAACTTGGTTTATTGTGTAATGTTACTTTTTGGTTGATCTTATATTATGTACTAATTTACATTTCTGCAACTGTGTGTAGTAATAATTTTGTACAATATTTTTATGGTAGAATAATTTTGTGACAACACTTGTTGGAAAAAAAAGGTATAGTAATAAGACTCCTATTTAAAATATTATTTTAAAATCCTTTAAGAGGCACTCATAGTAGTGTCGAATAGTTCGTAACGATTGTAAATTTTGTCTTTACAGAGAAATATACATACATAGAAATACATACACACACATATACATATAATATAATATATATTTATTACAATATATATGTGTGTGTGTAATATATATATTCATTAAATATGTTATGTATAGATATACACATACAAACATATATAGGTATATATCTATATACATATATTTGAATATACATATATATATATATATGTATATATATACATATGTATATACATAGATATATATAAAGTGATGTTAATGGCTTATGTTTTAATTATGTATTTAAGACCTTACGTGGTCAAGCCATATTCGAATGAAAATGAAAAGTGTTGAATTTATAAAGTGTTGGGGTCTACTAGCTCAACTAGCCCAACCAAGATGGAACCGAGATATATGTTGATTACTTCCACCATCCCAACTTTACATAAGTTAGTGTACATATTATTTAATGCATTGGGTAGAGCGGAGTTAGGGTTTTTTGATGATTGGGAAGATTCCCAACCATTGGATGAAGTATACCACCAAACATGGGGATGTGATTGTAAGGTGGTTGGGTGGACACACCAAATATGGAAGGATGATAGTTTAGCAGGGAATTAGCAAGGAATTGTGAAGAAAATTTGTATTATTTGCATTTAATGAAAAATTGATGAGGCTCTAAGCCTCGAGAGAAGCAGGAAGCTTCTTGAAGAAGCCACCACTGAGCTAAGTGGTTAATTAGTTTTTCATTTTTTAGTTTATTCTTTTGCTCCTCCATGCGAGCTTTGCATGCAATTTTATTTTGGCTATTTTTGGGCATTATGTTGGAATCTGAATGTGAAATAATAACTCTAGTTTGTTAACTTGGAGATTATATAGTTGAAATGATCAATAGGTTTTATTGGGATCTTGTGTCATTCGTGATAATTCTTTGTCTTGGTTTTGTAGCAAAATATTTGGAGGATTCCTGTGGAAATAAAAAAAAGATTCTTTTACTTCTACAAACACATTACAAGCATGGGAATCATCTCTTTCTCATCTTTATCATTTATAGCATTAAGATATTTTAATGGAAATAGATAAAAATTGGTATTTTCTTTTGTATTATCATTTTCTCCTTTATGTTTATGGATATATTTTGTTATTCAAGTCATGGTTGAATGAACATTGGAATTGTTGGATTTGTTTGAGAAAGTATGACATGTTTAAATGCAAATATGTTTTTAAACTTACATAGTGAAAAGCTTAGTTGAATTATATCCATTTTTGCCACAATATCAGGTGATGAGTATGATTCTGGGTATCACCTAGTTTGTGAACAAATGTTTGCGTGTTACTCTAGGAATTATATAAAACCCCTTGGGTTTTTTAGCCTTTATGGCTATTCGTACACCCATTTTGGGTAGGGAATGATGTAATGATTGCATGCATGATGTTATAAATGTCTATGAGGTTATTTTATTGAGCTCAAGCTCGATAGCCCATAACTGATCATTTTTATGGTTTGAGTCTCTTCGTTATGAGAATTATTTATATTATTAGCTATATGTTTGTCATATTTTATTGAACTATGTGTGCTTTAGTGTGTTCAAGCCAATATTTAGTTGTGCAATCGACCTTGTACTATGCTAAATAAACCTTAATCTACGTATATATGTAGCTTATCATTTAATGGAACCGTTATGTTGTTTTGTCTTTTACCACACAAGTGGTCTGATGCAAATTTATCGCTAAATTTGTTTTAAATATACATTCCACTTAATCGCCATTGTCATATTGGGGTTGTGCTATGGTTTATTATCAATTGTGGATGTGGAGTTAGATGTCTCAGGTCATGGGTTTAGGGTTTAGGGATTGAACCTTTATGATTCATTTTATTGTTTATTTAAGACCATTACATGGTCGGTACATATTGTGTGCTTCTTGATATTCACCGTAGGGTGATGGATTTTGAAATGTTAATTGTTTGGTTCATTTTAACTAGGGTTGCACGTAAGAACTAAATATGACGATTTAGTATGTAGATTGTAGCCTAGATCTTGGCATGGCCATAGGAAGTAGGTGACAGTGTGACAATTGCCTTGGTTTGAATACTTAAGCATATTTCAATGTGAGATTAAATAAATTATTTCGTAGAAAATGCTTAAATTCTTATATTATTTTGAAGAATAATGTATTCCTTTAAGAAGAGATTATTATTATTTTGTTAACGATTATGTTTGATAATATTAAATTATTAAGTTGTATAATTTAAATATTATCTGAATGAAATATATTCTTAATAATATTATTATTAAGATGGGACTTGAGTATTATTATACTCTACTCTTTTGTAATCAGTTATATAATCTTTGAATGATAATGTGTGGTTTGTATGACTGTTATCTGATTTGTAATTTTAACATATGATAATGATATTAACAAGTATGGAATGTTTTTATTATAGTCATACTTTTTTGATGTTGTTATATAACCATGTTAGGGTATAAAAGACATAGTGGATGTTTTGTAATTGGTTAAAGATATTTGTTATCTCTTAGTAATATGAATTATTCTCTTATTGATTTGAGTTAGAAAATCAATTGTTTCTTTTTGGACTAAGAAAGAAAGGGATAGGGAATTGTTGAGTTGTTATCTTAAATGATTTTCATATTATGTGGATTGTATTTCATTGAAATATTTCAGTGTTATAAATTATAAATATAAGATGGTAGACTTTTTCATGCCAGTTCTTTCGAAACTAATGATTGCCTAAAATTTTTACAGATGGTGAAGTTTAGATCTTATTTGGCGGATGATTTATTATGGCTATGTTGAATTCAAATTGTTACGAATAAAAGATGCATTCTTTACTTGAATGTTGTAAAGAAATATTGTGCTTTGCTTGAATAAATTATTTAAGGAATTAAGCCTCTGAGCTTTTGTATCATTTTTGGAAAGGAAAAATAAAAGTTATATTCAGTTTGTAATATTATTGTAAACTTTATCTTGGTTGTTTATATTAATTATACAGATTGTGTATATATTAGAATGTGATTGATGATTGAATTAATCAATCTTTTCATGTTAATTACTATTATTAAATTGAATAATGACTATGTGTGAATAATATCCTTAGTGTGATAGCTTTAATGTTCTGAAATAAAATAAAGCTATAATATGGATATAAGAACCCAATCTATTAAATTATATAACTGTGGTTTGTTATTTTATAGATTGTATGATGAGACTATTCCATGATGAATTATGAATAATGATCAATTATTATATAAATCATTTTGGATATGAATAAATGTATTATATACAATTGATGATTTTAATAGTTATGTACTTTGGAAATTATTACGACAATGTCATAATTTAATTATATTAGGGACTACGTAAATTAATGCAGCTTTCTGCCCTAATCATATTTAAATACTTAATGAATGTACATAAACAAACTTATGGAAATTGATTACGAGTAATTAATCAAACTAATTTATGGACCTTAGGATCAAATAAATAATGTGATGAATATTTCTACGTTATGAAACATAAACATGCTGTAAAAATAATTCAATGAGGTGAATAGTTACGACAAACCTAATACATGGTACTCAACATGCCAACTTTGGATGGCTGTTATGGTGTAGTGTTTGTTGAATGAAGGGTAATTCAATTGAATACTTCCATACAACCATTATCCTAAGTTTTCCCTTGAGTTCCATTTATTACACGCATATCATAATCAACATGGAATTGAGTTGTGTTATGATGTAGGTTGTCTATCCAGTTCAGTCTAGTTCCTCTATATCAACTTATGTTGGCAACAGGGAATAAATAGTCCACGTGACGATTAAAGTCATTACCTAAGCTATTTTTCTCCCATAGGCAACCTAAGTTGGCACATTCATGCTTCATCTTACTGGATGAACAAGTTTTGAATCGTGTACATGAATTGAATTTGATTAGCTTAAACAAATGATTCAATTATGATAACTGAACCAAGTGATATGGTGATGGGACATGTTTTTGAGAAAATGTGCATCATAGAAATAGAGCATGCAATCATGACTCTTAAACTTTGGCCTGAAGTAGTGTATGTCATTACACTGTCAGTTCACCTAGTTCTAACTAAAGTGTGAGATGCCAGATGGGATTCGATTGATTGAAACCCTGGTAGACACTTGAACCAACACTTGTAAAATCAATTCCAAGAAGGGCACTACTAAGTATACTTTGTATACTAACTTAAAAGATTAATTTATGGGGGATCGAGTAGGATAGATTTGACCCATAGATATGCACATGATTTATTGATTTTTTATCTGAATAATTATAATTATTTGATGTTGGATTTAAATGTTAGTTGTACATTTATATCATTAAAGGCATATGTTGAATTTGGGAAACAATTGTTTTTCCCATAATCAAGGTGTTTGGAAAGTGGTTGTTACATTTTGGTATTAGAGATGAATATTGAAAATATTGTACCTATTGATTCCTTATGATAACACAAACTTAAATTATTCTCTAACAACAAACATGGTTAAAACAAGTGGAAACTTTGTGAATGACCAACCAGTGAATAGGGAGGCTGCCACATCATAGAAATTGGATGAGATTCTTGTTTCCCTTTAGGACGCGAGAAATAGGATGGTTGTTATGGAACAAAATATCCTAGGAAATTTTAATCATTAGGAAAGTGATAGTGAAGAAGCATCACATGAGCATCTAAATGATGAAAACAATGATGTTGTAGATCCTAATGCATAAAATAACAATTTTTTCTAATGAAAATGCTAACACAAATTTGAATGTTAACGAAGTTAATCCACTTCAGAACAAGAGGGTTCATTTAATAAATGAATTATTAAATGATATCAATAGGATCTACCCACAAAAGTTCAATGGTACTAACTTGGGGATAGATCTGAGATCTGATTCAATGAAATGGAGAAGTAATTTGTAATAAGGAACTTCTCAGAAGAAACTAAAGTTATTTGGGGAGCCTATAAACTCTCCAATAAATCATCCTCATTGTGGGACATCTAGAAGGTTGAACTCATAGTAGATAAAGTAAGTTCTACTTGGGATTAGTTGAATTCATAATTCAGACAACGTTAGTTACCCCAACTCTATTATGATCAGAAGATGCATGAATTTCAGACATTAACACAAGGGAAAGTGACTCTGACAGAGTATTGGGAGAATTTTACAAATATTATCAACTATGTACCTTAGTATAAAATGAATGAAAATTTATTGATTAGGAAATTTATCATGGGGTTAAACCTAGTGATAGGAGGTGAATTTGATGTCCGTGAGCCATCAACTATGGAAGTTGTCTTTGAGAAGGTAAATCAAGAAAGAACAAAAATTGGAGGCTATTTCTGCACACAGAGAGGATTTTTTTTTTTAAGGTTGGTTATGTGCACCATAACTCTTTAACACCTAAAAAGGTTGCTCGGAAGAATGTTTAATAAGAAAAACCATAGAAATCATAATGGCAATGGAAAGAAAAATACAACAGGCTAAAACTATTGTAAATAAACAGAAAGAATGGGATGAAAAAACTACAACCAATCATGAGAACAAGACTAAAAAGAAAGGAACCATTTAGGGGTTGGTTATATCTGTGGTCTTGATCATTTATACTAATAACTAGCCTCAAAGAAAGAAATATGGAAACCAACAACATCATATTCATGCTGCAGTGACATAAAAGCAAGCTGAAAATAAAGCTACATAAGCTGAAGTTGTAGGTAAGTTGTATGGGTTACCATGTAACCATTTTAGTTGATACTGGTGTTACTAAATGTTTTATTTCAACAAAATTTACATCTAAACTTAAAAGAAAAATATGGTTTTATGAAATAAATCATGGATTTTTCAGTATGGGAACAATCGTTGTGCATATAGTTAAACAATGTGTATTTGGTGCAACTCTCGAACTACCAATATTTACCACTGAAGTTGATCTATATTTAGCCCCTCTAGGCTTATATGACATAGTCATAAGCATAAATTTGTTAGCACAGCATAAGGCAACTATAGGCTTCCTAGAAAAGTGAATTAAGTTCCTTGAAGACCTATAAAAAATAGCAAAAATTCAAAGAGTAAAATGAGGATTTTTAGCTAGAAAAATTACTGCAATGCAACTTAAGAAAGCTAAGAACAAAGGTTGTATGCTCTATGCGGTAAAAATTACATATTTAGGTGAATAAAGTAAGGCTTATGTGGAAGAACACCCATTGTTACATGAGTAAAATGATTTATTTCTTGAATAACTACCTGGTCTTCCCATTAAAAGGGAGTTTGATTTCACTATAGACATCGAACCAGGAACCGAACCAATTTTTAAGGCTCCCTACAGAATGACAGCAACAAAACTAGTGGAGTTGAAAGTACAACTTCATGAACTCTTGTCAAAAGGATTGATTAGACGGAGTGTTTCTCCTTGGGGTGCACCAGTCATATTCATAGATAAGAAGGATGGAACACTGAGGATTTGCATTGACTATCAAATTATTAATAAAACCACAATAAAAAAATAGGTATCCTTAACTGTAGGACAAAGGCACAAGAGGATGAAGGACAATTACTTCCTCTCATTATTTTCCAATGATGGAGCCAAGCAAAGTTGTGGTAACATTTTTTTGTTTTTCTTTCATTTGTGTATGTTATGGTGTGCTTCTCTTTTTCAGTATATCTTTGTATTCAATTTGAAGTGTGTTCCTATGTTCATGTTGAGAAATGATTCCTCTATAATTCCCTGACATAATGACATAGCGAAGAACATAAAGCACAGTGAAAAGCAACATCATGATACTTGAAGAGGTTAAATAGTCATATGTGTTCCTATTCATACCTAGGTTTGTGGTTAACCTTTGTAAGACCATTGAAGGTTGTGCAGATGGTTCTTGCTTGATTTCCCACACTGAGTAGGTTCAATATGTTCCCTATAGTGATTGGTTGATAAACATATGGTTCTTATATATTTTCTCATACTAGTTCAGTTAGATGTGTTCCCATAAATGTATGGTTGATAATAAGTTGATGTGTTCTTTCTTCTACCTTCAATTCAAGTTGTGTGCTAAGATCATGACTGAGAAGAGGAAAGAAACTTGTAGAAGAAGTGTGAATGTTAGGAAAATTAGTGTTCACATGTATACAGGTATTTACTGTAGAGTAAATATTACATAAATTCTAATTAAATAATTAGTAAGTTAGTAGAATATATTGTTATAACATATGTTCTATATAGCGTTGTTATACCTGTAAAACTATTAATGGAATATTTTTTATTTGGTCTTCCTACTTTTAAATAATCCAGTTTACTAATACCATGGATATTTAATATCCATTGTATTATGTTGAATATAATACAAATGTGTTTTTATTGTTGTGTCAAACTCCACCTCTGATTTCAAGAATGGGTAAGGAAGGAGTCATTTTTGCAAAATTGATGCCTGGAAATTGGATGAAGACCCCACACAATATTTATCACCTACCAAAGTATCTCTCTCAATTTTAGTTCATTGAAGATATCTTTGAGTGCATTGTGCTCCTCATTGGACTCATAGGAGAACCATCTACCAAGGATTTTCATCTATGGATGTCTAAGTTTGTGTTGGTAGCCACTGAGGGATCTCAGAAGATAGATTGGAGTCATATTATAAGTGATAATATACAATGTTAATTGATCAATATCGAAGAGAAAAAGGGATTCACCATAGATTCCTATTTGGTATATGCCATTGTAACACTGTGAAAGTGGCCATGGTTAACTACAAAGAATAATCTTTTAAAGGGCTCACTTGTGTACCAAAACTACCCATAGTTTACCTTAAGGGACTATATGAGGTACTATGTCATGGTTAATGATGTCTTCATAATGTATCTAATAACAAATATGGAGGGTGACTCCAATCATCATTTCTCAACAGAATCTTACATTTGGTAAGTACATATGAGAGTGATTTCTCAAAATTCAAGACCTTCTCCTAAAATTGTATTGGAGGTTTTAACGAAGCCCCACTTAGCCTCCTAAGATATCTGAGAAAAAAATTGGCCCACATTGAGATATGTCGACAACTATCTATGGTGCATGTGAAATGTCGTGAAATAAAAAGGAAAGGAGTGACATTACCAATTTAGATGGGAATTTACTCTTGTAGAAACTCAACAAATGAGAACAACATTGAAGCTTCCATGGGATCCTTCAATTCATACTCCTATTTAGAAAAAATGTATTTTGATAAAAAGTAATACATGGGGGAAGAACACAAGTATCTCAACTTGTTTCATGAACATGAATTGGAAGACTATTGGGAAGATTATGTGAATGAAATAGAGGTTAGGTATAGAGAATTATCAAGATTAAAATTAAAACATATGAACGACTTCCAAATGGAGTGGGTCATTATGGACATCAAAGATGATGGTAGTGAGATATTGAGCTTGAGAACTTAAAGAGAATTCATTTCAATCCCATTCCTCCTATGGACTGGTTAGTAGTGGAGCCTATTAAAATCCTAACTCATATGGAAATTGTTCTCCAAAGGTTAAAAAAGTGAATTCTCAAAAGTGTTCATGAGAATAGCCACAATCCTTCATCCTCCCACATGTAGTTAGAGAAATCAAGAAGCAAGGTATATGTAAGCGAATTAATATACCCAAAGAATGATGATGCCTCGCAAATCAGGAAAGTTCTTCTGCGAGCATCTTTAGAACCTTCACCTAAGTCTGTGTAGGAAGTTGTCATTGAAAAAAACTTACTCTTGTGCTCTCAAGACAAGGGATTTCATTGTTTCTCATGAAAGAAATAGTTCCAACTCTCCTAAGTTATTTTTGTAGTCATCTCGTAGGTCCATCATGCTTTAAACACAACTTCATGTGGGAAGTGATCATATATACTCTCCAGTGCAAGATCAAGAAATGATCACAATGTCCTTTTCTCTTGGTCACGTGTTCTTGTGGGTCAAGGACATCATCAATGATCATCAACACACCATTACCAAGGTTAAATATCTAATGATCTAAATATCTCTTGAACTGTGGAATCTCTCCTAGTCCATGGAAATCCAAGATGACGTCTCGGCTCAAGACCAGTGCTTCAGGGTCTCAAATCATTGATTTTTATCTCCCAATAGTGGATAAGGATGAGGATGAGATAATATGAAATGAATCGACACCCTCTTGGAGAATTAGGTCTTGAGGGACACGTTCACAATTTTGAGTAAATTGCTGCCAATATCATTGCATAGACAAGAGAAAGTGAAGTAAACAAGGAGCGTCTTTAGAACAAAGTACATACCTTGAATTTATATGTCCAAACCTTGTTAGAATCAGATACTCCTCCTCTTTGCCCCTCTGAGTCGATTACCCCACTGAGTAATATTAACCCTATCATAGTTTAGAAAGTCAAGGGGCTTGGAAAAAATAGTGAAGATGAATGAATAGTGGATTAATTCTATCATACAAAAAGGTTGCGAACTTATCCTAGAGATGATCAAAATGTTCAAGATCACACCTTTGTCAACTGAGAAAGTGGACAATGTTCTCTCCATGGTCAGAAAAGAGGCTGATCATTAGAATAATATCTGACCATTCGTTCATGAGATGAGAAGTGTAGATCTGAGGCCATTGTAGAAAAATAAGGTGTTATTGAGTTCAAAAGAAAAGTATTTACTTACATGGATAATTATGATTGAATGGAAGATGAAATATCTCCTTGAGGCTGCTAAAGATTGTCCAAAACACTAAAACAAAGTGTGAGAGATCAAAGAAGAAATCAATGATAATTTGAGTAGGAGGAGGTTTCCACCATTGCACTCCAAATCCATGTCACTTTATGAATTCTAATAGCACTTTAGGACAATTATAAGAGGTGAATTGTCTAATCCAATACTCTATAGAGATGAGCTCAAAGACATGTTAGATCAGATAAGATCAGCAATCTCATATGCAATACAAAAGACTTCGAAGTGACTAAATCATTGTGAAGTAATACAAGGTGCAACTAATCACTAGTTGGAACTCATCACTAATATTACCATTCTCCATGGAAAGGAAGTTTCAGAATCCATGTTCAGGTACAATACATTAGTATAAATTCAAAGGATTTATACATCAAAGAGTATTAGGGAGTATTATTCTTCACCTACCCCTTCTATTTAATTAAACTAAATATGAAAATAATAGCCTAATATAATGCTATAGAAGAAATAAATGAATGAAGTAATGCAATACAGAAATTACCCAGACAAATTAGCTATGAAAATGTAAAACCGTAAGTGCAAGAGAGGGTTGGTAGAGCCTTAGATGATTTGCATATGTCACAGGAATGTTTCGTAGTGGAGACCAGATAAACAAGAGCAGGAGACCATCGCAATGGAGCTCAAGAAAATGTAGATCCAAATGATCTGACCAGAATGAGGCACCTGTAGAGGGATGGGGTGCATGGGGCATCATGATCTGAAATCTGGGTGCCCTAGTTTGTAGAAATGACTAGGGAACCTTCTTCGGAGGGTCATTAGATGTTCACATGTGTTCACTTCCTATCACGTGAAAGTTGTTGAATGTTCGCTGCAGCCTGCGATAAAGGAGATCACTTGCAAAACTCCAAGTAAAGCATCAAAACCCTAAAAAAAGAAAGATGCATATGAAGGGGCCAGATTGACCTCAGTAACTACAATGGTGGTCTTACTAACTAAGCGTTGCATTACATTTCAAACCCAAATGTAGTTCTAGGTGTGTGTGTACAAAATCTTGCCCTAGGTGATCTTGTGCATTTCACACTTTTTGAAGTAGCCAAAAATAACTAGATGTAGAATGTAAATAGATGGTGGATGGAATAGAATAAACTTCCCTCCTATGAAGTGTGATGTAGATGAACCAACTGTTGTCCCTTTTGATGGAACTAGATAGATGTAAATGGAGCCTTTGATGGATGCAACCTTAGGTGGAGATACTAGTTCTTAGTGCTTGGCCCCTAATTATGGTCTCATAACTTTATATTTATAGGGTCCTCTTGTTGTAATTTCGTAATTAACCCCAAAAAGGCCGACCGCCAAACGATGTGAAAATATAAAATGGCTAGAAAGTTCCCAAAAAGTGAGAGGAAAGTGTAAAGAGGATGAGGGTGGCTAGAGGGGACTGGGGCACTTGGTTCCCTAGTCGCCCCAGTCCAAAATAAGAAAAAGTACAAAATAGTAGTATAGATATGGGAAAGTGCGGGTGCACGACTGAAAGTGATGACAAAAAACAAATTAAAAATGTAAAAATATATGGGTTAAATACTATTCTTTTTCACTCAAGAACCATATGAATAGTAGTATGAGACCAGGACTAAATATTTACCCAAAGTGGGTGATTTAGTGTCTACATTTGCCTCCACATTATGTTGGTGATAATAATTCTTGGTAACATAAAGTATATAGAGATGTGTATCTTATAATCCATGTAGAGTGATGTAGAATGTGTGTCGAAGGACTAGAAAATCATGGAATGACAAAAAGATGGAGTGTGGAAAATAAAGATGCAAAAGTGTGAAAAAGTGATGAGAGTGAGCTTAGGGCAAAAATAAGTGTGTAGATGCGAATGTGTGATATACCTGCATGTAAATATGTTATGTGTGAAATTTTCATTGTGATTGGTGTTGACTTCCTTCTTCCCGTATGGTGTTGATTTCTTGCCTATACGGTGGACCTATAAAGGAGAAGACAATCAAGTAGTTAAATACACATGTATATGTAAAAACACACACACATATGTGTAAAAAACATGTAAATGGAAAGTAAGAAAATGAAAAAGGAACATGTGCACCTGATCCATGACGAGAGAAATTGTGTAGAAAGGGTCATGTAGAATGTTGATGAAGTGTGATTTTTTTGTGAGATCTCACACCACCATGGCTAAAAAAGTGTAGGGAGGAAACTTCTATGTTCCTCCATCTTGTAACTGATTCCCAATAGAAATGAAGAGATCTATGAATTGTCTAGTTTTTTTGGAGATCCGATGCCACTGGTCGAAGAAGTGTAGGGAGGAAATTCCAATGTTCCTCCAACCTATAATTTCTCCCCAGAATCCTAAGGACAACCAGTCATGTAAAATTCATTGTGTATCAGATTTCTGTAGACTGTGTTGAACCCACTCGCTGTATAACCCATTGTGTCATGGACACAAACTGAAAATTGAATTATACTGGTACTGTGTTGTGTAATGTGTAAACCAAAATGATGCCCCCCTCTTTAAGGTGCATGCGACATCACGGATAGGAGAATGCATCCCCTAAAAAAGACTGAACCATGTAAAGTGTACCCTACAGGGGGGAGGGGATGTTCTTGGTAGAGACCAAGGCACATGTAAACAACTGGCTAGGAAACAAGTGTTAGTACGAACAAGCATGCATATACATAACAAGTGTAAGCTATAAATACAATTTGTAATCTACCAAGTAAGAGAGTAATATAAACATCCAAGAATACAAAGTAAGCCAAAAATAGATGGTTGTAAACATGGGACATCACTCATGATATCACAAGACACTCAAGGTTGTAATGGCCGCATACAAACAAACAAGTTTTCACACCAAACAAAGGGAAATTCCTGCATACAATAGAAAACAAGTAAGTAATCCTACAAGTAAAATAAAAGTTTCACATGAAGCACCCATTAACATGTTAGAGAGATAAAGTGTATGTCAAAAGCATGTATAACCAATAAAGTAAAGTGCTAAGTACAAAATGAGATAATATCACTTATAGTGTAAAAATGTGGATGCCCCTAGGAGCCACTATGGGACTGGTAGTACGTGAAGCATCCATGTTACGTGTAGAAGCCCTACATATGAAATCACAACTAGAAAATACATGAATGTGCATGTGTGTGTGTTAAAGATAATGAAATAAGATATCTATCTAGCATGTGTAATAAATCGAACATGTAAAAGCATAAGTAAGCAATAATAAATGTAATTACGACATGCAACATATTGTGGATGGACATAATGGAATGCAAGATGGATGATAGAAGTTGTGTGCCCCCAGAGTGAATGGAAATGTATGTAGTAAGGTTCATTTTTTGTGCCCCCTCAGTAATCAATAATGAATGTAAACGAGAGTGTGTTCATCGAGAAATGGTCGACTTGTGTGTTGTGTGTAAGCATTCTATGGTGGATGCGTAGTTATGGCATGCAACATATAGATGAAGTGTGTGTGAGACTATAGCCTAAGAATATATCATGAAAAGATGATCAAAGGAGTGATAATTTAGCCTAAAAGTGTATATCACTAACTGATGATCAGAGGAGTGACCATTTAGCCTAAAGTGTATGTCACTATGAGATGGTAATAAGAGTGATGATTTATCCTATGACGTATATCAATAATCTAGGAATGTCGCATGATAGAAGGTTGAATTATGAAGGTATAATTGTGATGTGGTCCATTTATAGATATATACCCTCAACAATACAGTATGGATCGTGAGACTAGAGTGTGTCACATGGTAGTGTGTGTAGCATGTATGAGTAGATGACTAGAATGGGGAATGTATATAGTATATGTGATGAGAAGAAATGACCATGTGATGTGCAAAGTGTGTAATGTGCAACGTATGACATTCTGGTAAAATGCCAACGATATTTAGGATAGTGAAATATGATGTGTAGAATAACAGGTATGCCAACCTTGTTTAGGAGTGTGACACTATGCATGATGTATATGAATGTGTAGATGTAGCCTATGTAACAAGATTGGATCAAGATACAAATGATGTATGTGTAATGTAAAATGATAATATGTATGATGTAAGTATATGCAATGTGTAGTAGCGCCTAATGTGTAGTGTGTGGGGTCCATGTGTGTAGTATTCCCTCAACAGTCGAGTGTGAACTGAAGCACAAGAGTATGTATCATCGGGTAATGGACAATGCTAAAATGTGTAGACCTATAAAGACCATGTGTTGCATGCTAGCGTATGGGGGGTTGTGTAAGTGTTTATGCCCCCCCAATAGTGCGTGAGATGAAGAATGTGGTGGAATGTGAAATGTCATCTAGAAGATTGTCATCATTTTTTAGGGTCATAGTCGAAGGGATAAGTATTAGAGACTTGATAAGAAATGGTGTTGGTTGATCATGTAATGATGTCATTAAGGCGTAAATTGTACATACCCACGGTGTATTCCTCATCGGTGAATGGAGGAAGTGGACAACTGATGTGCGTACCAGTGAGTGAGATTGCTTATGTGTATCTAAGGAAAGGAAATGTTGCAAATACAAAACATGACCAAAAAGGCACATGAAATGACATGTTGTATAGATAGGATCTAAATTTCCCCCAATGTAATTAAGCATGATTTCCTAATGTAAGTGGAGCATATCGAGGATCGGTGCAAGAAAACTGTAAGATGAAAGACATTAGAGACCATAAGTGGAATAATGATGAACAAACCCATGTAAAACGAGGATCAGTGTAAGGATAGAGGTCCTCAAATTTCAAAGCCCAATCGAGATATACCATCATGTAGGTGGGCATATAGCATTCATCAAAAGTAGGATCAAATGGAATATGAAGCCCAGTTATGCTTAAGTATTTATCAATTATTGTGCAATGTAAATGGTGGGTAGAAGGTGGTACATGTGAAGGTGTAGGAGATAGACTGATTATTCCATAGACTGGACAGCCCCTCTGATAAGAATCATAGCAGATAGTAGTAAGTGAGGTAGAGGAATGGTGGTAGGAAGAAACTCCATCTATCACACAAATAACACCTTCAAGTGGCAAGAAATGAGGTGGTTTGTCCATAGGTTGAGGATCATATGTATAGTATCAGTGTGTGTAATAGGAATAATAGTATTAGGAGCTCACGGTCACAATATTGGAATGGATCACGACTCACAAAAGATAATATATTCAATTCTCCTTCATGTAGGAATTTAACACAATGATGTACTAATAGAAGAAACAATTTGACTTGCACGAAATGAATCCATGGCCTACCAAGAAAACAGTTATAAGGGAACTGGAAATCGATGATGAAAAACAATGTTGACAATTTTTTGGCCCTATAGTGATAGGTAATGTAATGTGACCAACACATGGATGAACAAACCATCATAAGCATGTGGTGAAATACAATATGGACTAACATCGCGAGCAGAAATACCTAAGATTTCAAGAAATGACAAGGGAAAATTGTTGAGCTCATATCCATTGTCAATTAAAATGCCCTTGATACCCAAATTGTTAAATGCAACTCATAATATGAAAAGGTGGTCATTATCAAAAGTATTAAGCATCAACAAGAAGGATTAGATTTGAATGTTATATGTTGAGAAAATACATCTACAAATGTTTGGATAGACCGAGTCAGGGATGCATATTCAACACAGATGCGAGTAGTAGCAAGAACATGTTAGACTCTATGCCTTAGATGAGGATTTGCAAGCAAGTAATCATTAATTGAGATAATCATGATGACTAGAACCCTGGAATGAGCAAGTAAAGAATGATGATCCTAAGAGCATGAAGATCGAGTACGGGTTCACCAAAATGATTAAACTAAAATGGAAAATAATAGCCTAATTTAATCTAATACTATGAAGTAGTAAATAACAACTGAAAATGAAATATTGAAAATGACCAAAGAAACTAAGTAAATAAAATATGAAACCCTAATGTAACAAGAGAGGGTTAGAAATACCTTAGCTGATTTTTTAGATTATTTGGGGACTATCTTTCACAGTGGAGACTGGACTAAATAGAACAGGAGTATGGAACTATCACATAGGAGGGCTCAGAAAATATAGATCTGAGCTATCTGAGCTGGATTTGGGCATCCTAGGAGGGATGGGGGCACCTGGGGTGCCTTAGTATGATATCTATGGGTTCCCTGGTCTGTACAAAAGGTCCAGAAGAACCTTCTTTGAGGGTCATACAGTGATGTGAATCCTTGTTCACTTACCTGTGTCACGTGTAATTTGTTGAATGTCACTAGTAATCTACAATATGAAGAAGATCACCTAAAAACCCCAAACCAAACATCAAAACCCTTAAAAAATAAGATGCATATGAAGGGGTTCAGACTATCCTTAGTGGCCATAATGGTGGACTTACTAATTGATCGCTACCCTACATTTTAGACCCAAATGTAGTTCTAGGTGTGTGTGTGTGTGTGTGTGTGTGTGTGTGTGTGTGTGAAATCGTGCCCTAGGTGCTCTTGTGTCAGTCACACTTTGTGAGTAGCGACTGAATAACTAGATGTAGAATGTAAATAAATGGTGGATGGAATAGAATAAATTTCCCTCCTATGAAGTGTGATGCAGATGAACTAGCCTTTTTTCCCTTGTGATGGAGCTAGATGGATGCAAATGAAACCTTTGATGGATGCAACCTTAGGTGGAGATACTAGTGCTTAGTGCTTAGTCCCTCATTATGGTCTCACAACTTTATATTTATATGGTTCTTTTGTTTTAATTTCATAATTAACCCTGAAAAAGCTGACCACCAAAAATATGAAAATCTCAAACTAGCTAGAAAGTTCCCAAAAAGTGAGGAGGAAAGTGTAAAGAGGATCAGGGCACCCAGATGGGATTGGGGCACCTGGGCCATCCCTGGGGCATGCCTTAGTACTAGAAATATAGAAAGTTACCCAATAGGGGTAGATAATAGAGCGGGGAATGTGTGGGTGCAAGACTGAAAGTGACGACAGAAAGCAAAGTAAAATGGCCAAAGACATGGTTAATTAGTACTCTTTTCACTCAAGAACCATATGAATAGTAGTATGATACCAGGACTAAATAATTACTCAAAGTGTGTGATTTTGTGTCTACAATATTTGAATGATGTTTTATGCTTCTCTATGGTTGTTCTATCTAAATTGGGGAAGTGTAACAAGTAGCTTTTCCCATAATTTAGTTGTAATTTTTTGTAATGTATTGGTTAAGAAAAATACTTTCTCAAAAATTGTACTCCCTGTTACAATGGAAATTGATGTAAGAGCACTTTTCTATAGATAATGATCTAAATGTGTCATTATTCCGGAGGAAGGTGAACAGTCAAATGCAGTTTTACTGAAGGGTCATATTTTTATTGTTGCTATATGTGTCAATGGTGATCTGTATTAGTTAAGAATCTGAATGGGACAATCTCCTGAAAATGGTGGATTTTACATATTTGCTAGTGATGTGCTTGATCTAGAAAATCACCTGGTCGTCAAAATAAAATACTCAAATAGTAGCTATTTGCAATAGTTCACATTTTGGGTGGAAATATATAATCAAATTTATAGTATGAGATAATAACTCATGTTATAAGGAATTGGTCCCCTTGAAATTACCCTCATACCATTACTTTGCAATAGTGGGGTTGAACTCCTTATTCAACTCTTGTACAATACTTGCTAACCATTTCTATGGTTAATGATCTCATGGCATTTTTATCTTATTACCAAGAAAATGGATCTTAGTCTATGTTTTCATGACCATCTCATAGAATGTAAACATTATACCCTACTACATCCTTCCTGCACATGACACCATTGTCGAATGTTCAGTTCCAGTGTTCCCTCATGAGATCCCAAATCTTTCTTCTTCACCAAGTAAGAATATAAACACTTATTGTACAAGAACCCCAGTTGTGATATTAATGGGATGCCTCCCCATGTGGATAGAAGGGGGGTTTTAGTCTTCACAGATCATTGACAGATAGACCCCATACATTGGGCTTGTACAAAAGGTTTCGCCAAGATAAGTTATGTTGTTGAATACCTATAGTATTGACATTGTAGTATAGTCCTAGAGTCCCTAAGAGGTGCCAAATGGGAATGGAAAATTAAACCTAAGCAATTGTTTAAGGACATTTGTTCCATGGTTTGAAGGGTACAATATTTGTTTCGACTCGTCCATCACACCTCCCAAAATTTTGCTCACTTGTTGAATTGAACCTTTGGATTTATGGAAACCTGCAAAAACCAAAATCAAAGGACTTGCAAACAAGGAGATTTTGTTAATTTTATTAAGTCCTTAGGTGATGGGTAATGTGAATATAATGTCTAGTTTTTCCCCTATGGGTGAGTTGTAGATGTTATGAACAAATAATTGAATATCTCTAGTTGTACCACGCTTTTGTGAGATCAAAGACATTTTTTTTACTAGTCCTAGTACTAACCCTTTGGAGGGGGGGGGTCATAGTTAGGTTACCAAGTTGGACCTAACAATAATCTACAATACCCTTACGAGTGACCCCATTATAATAGAAACATTAAAAGTCATATGAATAATATATTTGGTTCCCCTGGGATTGTTCATTATGTCAGTATGTATATCCCAGAGTGGGACTGAGTAAAAAATGATTCCTGTCACACTCATCAACACATGTTTTTTTCGCTAATACCATAATTTTTCATTGGTCATATGTTCATATAAATGGGATTATCTTGTTTTGTACACTGATCCTCCTGTGAAATGAACACTTTCATGACTAGTCCTAATATTTCGTACCCATTCACACCTAATTTCACACGCATTTGAGTTTCCTTGACCTCGTATTAGATTCATTGGGGAATTCAATGTGATATTTTACTCAATTCATGACATGATTATGGTAGCTACGATGACGTATGGGAAGTGTAGATAAAAACAAGAGCTGACCACCTATTAACAACTTTATTCAAATCGTCTGCCTTTAATGTAAATGGAAAGTGTACACCTGGATTCAATCTTTACGAAATCATAATTTTCAGGCAACTATATATAAATGCTACACAATTGGAAATGATCCTTATATGTCATCCATTCCCAATGCTTATAAGGATTTTAACAACTCTATTTATAATATATTTTCAATATATTATGGCCACTTCACCTATATTTTTTAGCGTTGTTTTCAATCAATGCTATTATAAGCATGTTTGTAAACTAAAATAAACACAAAATCCATAAATGGTACTATAATTTTTTTAAAACAATTACACTCATAGGCAATAACATAAAGACAAATAGGGCTTATATTAGCATTATAGTGAATTAGAGTCATCAACATCCCTAACTAATCAATAAAACATTTAGCATTTACATTTACACCTTATTCATACTCAACCAAAAAACCCTAAATTATCACTATATACCTATATAAATACATACATATAATATCAATAACATTCTCAACATCAAATCTATATTCATAGAGTCACTGCACCAAATACCAACACCATGTATCACAATTAAGACATGTATAAAATTTGGGAAGTGTGTTGATAACAAAATATGATAATCCAAGCACCCTAGGCCAAACTGAACTATAAGCATGTAATTAGGAAAATATTAATATTCTAATCATGGTCAAAATGATGTTGCAAAAATAGACACACACCAAATAATAATGAAAATAGTTAAAATAACAATAATCAAGGACCTCTCAAAACATGTCATATATCATCTCAAAATTACTATTTAGACATAATCATGACACATTTTCCAAATATTAGAGCCATTCTTCTCAAGGTGTGCTATAAATTATTGTTTCTAATCAACCTTCATCGATTGAAACTTATGATGTTGAACCGTCATCCTCTAAAACTCATGATATGAATCCTTTTTAGGTCAAAAGGGAAAAGAATCAGCTTATAATCTTAATAGAGTAAGAAATGAATGAGGAAATGAATGTTGTTACTTGTGTTAGGGAGTACCAGTCACAATCATTTCCTTCCATAACTTCATTTAGAATATGAATCCTAGGGAGCCCCTAAACTTGTTGGGGTTTACCTTGTTATGGACCTCAGAAAGACTTGTTCCCAAATTTTCTTCATGGACTTTCTAAAGAAATCACCTTCCTATTGCTTATTAATTCTTGAGGCTTTAAGGCTTGGTCACTTAGTCAATATTACTCCACCTCCTAGGGCTCAAATCAACTGCATTGATCTAGACATATACCCCTAGATAAGGTGTAAGGGATTCAAGATATTTCTTTAACCTCAATAAATTATCATCTGATGTTAATATGTCTCAAAGATAAGATATAAATTGGTAATTAGAATAGAGGGTGTATTTATAAAAACTAAGTTAAAATATTCATGATTGATAATAGGTCTATAATAAACATATTTCTTTGTTCCTTTCTTCAACAAGTGGGTTTTTGTGAGACTAGTTTTTCATCTACGAGGAATAAGCTTCTAGCTTATGATAGTCTTAAATATTTTTATATTGGAATTATTATTCTACCTATCATTTTAGAACACAAAAATGTGTTGAAAAAATTATACATTTTAGATAAGGATATGAGCTACGACCTGGTTTTAGGAAGACATTGGGTCTATAAGACAAAGGATATTTATTCTAAATTAGTTCAAAAGGGAATATTTATACATCTGGAAAAATCATATATTTTCCAAAGAGAACCCAAACCCTTGATGTGCATCAAGAAATTATTGGATAAATATCAATATTTCATGCACATTATCAATTTATTTTCATCCAATTGAATAAACCTTTCCCCCTTGCAATATTTAGTTTAAGTTGTTAAATGGGTTCCAAATATTAACACCAAAAATATTAATTATCCGCCCCTAAATAAATTGAGTGGAAATTCATTGAAAAAATCACTAAAAGGTACAAAAGTACAAAATATTTTAGCAACATTTTCATGCTAGAGGTCTCAAAGATTGAAGAAATACCTCTTAAAGAACATTATGACATTCTCTTTCTAGATAATTTGTGGATGCTCGATTATGATGGAGAAAAGTGTTTCCTAGGTGTTGATACAAGGGTGATTTTTACATCACTTGAGGAAAGAATCATTCCATTTTCTTAAAGATATAATTTTAGAACACCAATAAAAGATTTGAATATGATGCCTTTCCCTTGGGTGTCCTGATTTTCAGAAGATTAGACATTGAGAACCTCATAGTTTTAGGAGATTCACAACTATCAAAGATAAATAAATTAACTTTTTGATTTCATGGCTACCTCTTCCTCAACATTTTTTTCCTCACGAGGAGATACTATAATCTAAGTTTTTCATATCTATTACATCAAAACCTCTTTTCCATAAAATAACATTTAATGCACTCCTTACACGTGTAGAAAAATTAAAAAACCACTTATCATGGATTCTATTGAAAATTATGAAACAATCCTAATTTTTTAAGGGTGGTGACCTACCCTTAGTATGCCACAAAACATGATTTTCCTTTTTTCTCACTCTTTATCTTACTTTGGGATCAAAGATGATTCTGAATCTTAAGTCTGCTAGGTAGATGATGAGACAATTGACCTTGTCCTTACTCCTCAATAGTCCAAATAGGGAGATGACTCCTTGCTAGAAGACACCATATATATCGACATTGGTATATAATAAAAAACTATAATTCTCAGCCTTGGGCCCCCACTCTTTCCCCTGAGAAGGTGGAATAACACAAGAATCCCCACTAATATTTTACATACCTTTTCCTTCTCTTACTCTAAAATCCCCGAGTTGACACTAAGAAAGTTATTTGTAGCATAGTCATAAAACATGATGCTAAACACACCAACCAAAAGGTACTTGACCAATATAACCAAAGTATACCTTGATGGCCAAAGAGGAAAAAAGATCCTTCACATTGGGTTCATTAGGTTTTTGAATATTCCATGTGGTTGTCTAATATTTTCCTTGTTCTAAAAAAAAATATGATCAAGATATATATAAACTTCATAGACATCAACAAAGTGTGTCCTAAAGATACATTCACATACTATCCATAGAAATCATCATTGATGTCAGTACCAATTTTGAATTATTATCTCTCATGGATGGTTTCTTCAGATATAATCAAATTCAAATTTCTAAATTAGATCAAAGTAATACTTTCTTCATAATCATTGGGAAAATATTTTATTGTATTGTCATGTTTTTTATCTTAAAAATAAAAGAACCAATTTTCAAGGGCCATGAATCACAATTTCATCCATAAGATAGTAGAATCATATATGGATAATCTCATAGGAAAAGTGAGATAAGGGATTATCAATTTGAATTTTTATGTATCATCATCATCATCTACCTCATTGAATATAGTACCAAAATTAATATAGAAAAGTGTGTTTTCAAAGTCATAGGAAAAAATCATGTGATACATCATTTACCAACATGGGATTAATATTTACCCTTCCTTCCCCACACCCGCCCAATTTTTCTTCTATTCTCAAGATGCTTCCCCGTGAGGATGAATTTAAAACTAGGTTATTTCTTGGAAAGCTAGGATCTATTAAAGGTTCATTCATGTCTCTCTTATGTAATTCATCTTATCAACAATATCATAAAGAAGGAGAGTGGTGTTACTTGGACATAAGATCATAATTTTTTATGAGATGGCGAAGTATTTTCTATCATTTATCCCAACTCTCATGCCACTTAAATTTGATCATCCCCCATCCTTGATTCAAGAGAAACTAAAGTCTCCCTCACCTACATGCTAGCTCAAGAATAACATGATTGGAAAAGAGAAAAAGACATATTGCATAATGTTTTTCCTTCTCTATTAGGAAAAAAGGAAACTCAAGAAGAAGAAAAATGTCTCACCATCATGTTCACCACCTGATTTAACCCGAAAATTAATAATGTGTGTAATATTACTAAAATAAATATTTACGGTATATTTGAGTAATATGATAATAGACATAAATATAAATATTTGGAAACTAGGGTTTTGCATTCATAAACAGTCAATCAAATGGGTAAGAGATAAATTAGGGTTAAAATTGCCAAGTAGTTGATTTATATGGTGATCTAGGAATGAAAGAGAGATAAATTGGTAGGAAATATCTTATTTATGTTTCGTCTCTAATTCTGGAGTTGAATTGTATTCTTAGACGAAACCATTTGTTTTGGACTAAACTGTTTGGCAGCTTCATCCAGTTGGATGGTTTTTCCTAGGTTGTAAATGATGTTATATGATTTCTAGGACCTCTATGAATTACTGGTATGTACATCACTATTAAATTTTAAGTATTGACAATGTGCTAAACCATCTTAAATAAACCAAATTGACTCAAAACCATAACCTAAGGTGAAACCCATGAAAAAATATTAGTGGTTGGGTTGAAGTGAAATCTATACACCACCTACATTGCAGGTACTATGAAGAGGCCTCAAACTACATGTACTTATCCACCTAGAGTTACAAAATAATATTACATGGATGCAACTATATTTGATAACCCAATCACTTGATAATTCTTTGCAATGGCTTGTATTTATTGTTTTGAATTGGATTTGAGGGATTATAATTTAGGAAAATTGAATCTTGAACCTAGTTTTGAGTGTTTAATACCTATGTGGGGGATTTTTTTAATGTATTTTATTTCTTTATGGAAATCTAAGATAGATTATATTTCTTATGAGTGATTAGTGTAAGGTGAGTGCCAATTTTTTTAGGTGAGTAAATGAGTACATTAGAATTTCTTATATGGGAATTCATGGATATAATTTCTCATTAAGGCCAATCTATAGTGAAATTAATGAACAATAAAAATATATAAAAGTCAGAAACTAATGATTGGGTGGCCTTAGATGGGATTGTTCAACCCAAGATCAAACTGTTAGATGATTTAATCCAAGAGGAAAAAGAACACAATATGTAAGTGGGAAACCCTCAAGGGGAAGAAAACCCACTGAAAATTTTGATTATATTACACAAACCAAAAGACTTGCATGAATATGACACATCACACAAGATTTGTTTAGTGAAACACCCACTTCACAAGGAGCACCCACCCCTAGAAACCCTTGTTGATATTACTCACAACAAAGGACTTGTATGAATATTACTCATCACACAAGTTTTGAAAATAGAATACCACTGATGATATACTTCTCACACAACTGATAGTGATCACAAAATTCAGCTCATACACCTCAAAACCCTCTTCAAATTCACCTTCTCCTACTTCGCTCAATCTTGCTCATTCATGGGATGATTTGGAAAATTACCCTTGCACACTAGCTCTTCAACACTCTTCATACATTCACACACTCTCTCAGCTCTGTCTTGATTCCCTCATATCACTTTCACTCTCACACCTAGCTCACACTTTTTCCCTCTCACAACACTAGTTCAAAATGAACAATTACATGCACTTTAATACATGACTCAACTCAAAAACATAACTAGGTCGGCCATGACCATTAGAGGTCGGTCATACCAACTTAAAAAAAAGATACACACTCATATAAATCATCATGAAGGACCCATATGGGTCGGCAATGCACCAAGACATCAAACAAGCACAACTAGGCAAAAAAGCCTAAAAATTCTCCTTCACTGAGCACATCCAAGGACTCCAAGCACTCACTCAGATATTTCATGCCTAAAAAGGCTCCAAACATGTCAATGATATCATATAAACACCTTCCATCAACTCAAAAACTTTCATCATCCATTCTTCTCATTCACACCTCAAGTAGGATTGTTTCCTACTCAAATCAGGCACTTCCAGGAACCAGTCTTCAACAATGAAGCTCAAGATCACACCAAAACAACTCAAATATTCCATGTAACCACTCATTGGAAATCCAATGACCTATAAAACATATACCAAGCATATATATTCATGAAACAACCAACAAACAAAATGGAACCACTTCTCCTCTTCAGCAAATTGAACTTCCCAGGAACCAGTTTTGGAAACTCAACCTTCTTGCACCCTTTATGACACATTCAAGACCTATAAATGCATTTAATAGGAAAAAATTTAATCCCTATTCACTCTCCAATGGATATCCATCATCAACTAAGCCAAGATATTGTCTTCTAGACCAATCTTCAAACCAAAAAGTTTTGTCCTGAACCAGTCAAACTAGGTCAACTTGTGACTCTTCATGCCACCTCAACTCACTTTATAGCTCAACAAATGCATCCAAAACATCACATGAGATGTATACAACACCTCCAAGCCCATAAAACTTCATCACCATGCCCACAAGTGCTCAAGCACTTCCATTCACCAAGACTGCTAAAACTGCCCTTTTGGCCCAAAAACTAGTCAACCTATTTTGACCTGTGTAGGTCATAAAATACCTCACCAAGATCTTAAATGACTTAAAACATGTATCATATCTCCCATATATCTCATAACACTAAATTAGTCATATGGTCTAATGGAAAACCTAAGAGTAAAACCTTATTTCCTGGAAAATAAGGGTTTTTGAGTGGGCTCCACTAAGTGTCATGACCTAAAACCACCACCATATTAAAAATGAGAGAGTATTATCCATCATAAAATCATCAAATTTGATGATCCAATCCATTCTGGGCTCAAACAAGAGATATTTCCTCCATCACTATCAAACTAGGGTTTAAGAAGGGTTTTGACCTTCTTACCTTCTTAACAATTGTTCATAAAAGATAGGGCCTCATTTGATCTCATTCCAACTCTGAGATCTTCTTAGTTCCATGATTCAACATCCTTGAAAGGATCAGGTTCCCATGTAAAGGTTACATGTTTCACCAAGTCCATTTCTCTCATATCGAGCTAGAAAACATGCTTTCTAGAACTTGTTTAGGACCAAAAACATCATATCTTGCAAAATATCATCATCATGGAACCCTAAATTTTTTCTCACAACACTAGGAAACCCTCTTCTAACATCTCCAATCATCATTTTCTCATAAATAGGTACATCTTCTTAACCACTAGGACTTGCATGACTAAGCCTTAGGGTTTTACCTAGTTTAGGTCACAACCACGTGTTCTAACACAACAACCATGCATAAAACCAGTAAAAACTACCTCTACATGCTTGAATATGATATGACATACCTTCATGAGTGTCTCCAAGATCTCACACACTTCTACAAGTGACTATCATGCCAATAGGCCTCCAAACACTAAGATTAGGTCTAGTTTAGACCTAGACCAAGTAGATAAACACCATACCTCTACTTCCAAGCTCTCCAAAAGGACATAACACACTTGAGACAACATGTCTCACACCTATACATGCTTCCATGAGCTCACATAGCTCTACAACTCACTCTCATGCTCCATTTGGCCTTCAAGCACCTAGACTAGGTCTAGATGAGCACCTACAACTATGTCCAAACCTGTATACCTACACTCTAAACTCATATGAGTATCAAACACTCTCTCATGCTCTCCAAGCCTCTACCATCCTCCTCAATCCACCACATAACTCAAACCATCATGCTCTATCACCTAGGCTAACTAGGTCACCTGATTAGGCCTACTAGGCCAAGCCATTCTCATTGTTTTCACTCTTGTCATCATGCCACAACTTGATTGACCATGTCATCATCATGACCAACACATCCTCTAGTAACTAGACCTCATAGATCATCCTCTTTGTCATTAATTATATTTTACATCAATGACAACCATCTAACTCACACATGCCAACAATCTCCCCCTTTTTCATTGATGGAAAACAACCTAGTTCTTCTCCCCTTTTTTACATTAATGAAAAAGTACATACCTTGTATCATGATCTCCATATTCTTCAACTTATTTGGAAACCTCTTAGTTGGAAACATCAACCAAACTCATCATTTATCAACATACTTGTTTTCTCCTTCCTTACTCTATTTTTTTTACCTCTTTCTCATCATTAGATCATTGTAGCTCCCCATGGGAAGATAGCACATCACTCATGCCAAAAATAATTATGATCATGAAAATCCATTCTTAAATTTTTCGTAATATCTTCAGATGAGGAAATCATCAAAGGACTTATTTCTACCATACACTGGTTGTCTATCAATGTTTAGGGATGAGATCCCTTAACTTCTTCAGACCAAATTAGACAAACTTCATCCTTGCCATAGAAGACCATATACACTATAAGACAATTCCTTATTTCTCCCCTTGGAGTCATACCATCTCAATCTGACTGAAAACAAAAAAATCATAGATCACATACCTTGCATTATATGCCATGAAGAATGATCAACATTAATCCTCTATCCCTGAAACAATCTTTAGTGTTCTTTGCCTCTTTTTCTTGCTATACATACTATTTTTAACTCATGACAAGCTCCCCCTCTGAAGTATACTTACATCATTATGATTTTGTATTATCATAATGCCTTCTTCACCTAAAACACCTTCTTGATGATAAATACCAACATCTTCACATGCTTCAAGGAGCCTTTCACATACCTGTAGCTCACCATTATAGTGCACAAATAGTCCTACAATACCTAATCAATATGTAATTCCACTAATAATGCAAGATTATTACAACTCCTGCAAGATTAACCTTTCAAAAATGAAATGATTAGGAGTCTCAATAGCTCCCCCTCAACTATGCCATCATAAAAACAACATGAACCTCATACTTACAAGTTAAGACATGTAATTCCTTACTTATACTATTACCTCTTCAAGAGTGAATGACTTAGAACCATACCTTTAGCCTTTGAATACACTTGTACTATTCTGTATAATCTCCATGGAATTATATCAATGTATGCATAACCTTATTTTGGCATTTATATCTCATTTTCAAATCATGTTAGACTTCACATATACTGTTTTAAGACACACATTAGACATACCTAAAAACCACATACATACCTATAACCATGTCCGTCAATTAAAGAACTTACTCTTTCACTTCACATAGATCTAATCAAGCTTTTAACTCTTCCATTTCCTTCTAGTCATAAATATCCTAGCACAACATCTTGATACTCTTCAATCATGTACTTGAGACAATAATATACCCCAAAAAACTATGCACATGCTTGACACAATGCATATCAACTTAGAAATCCATTTTTGAACTTTGACAGTCTTGTCAATGCTCATCACTTATCCATACATTCTCTATGATGCATAAACACTCTTAATACACCTCAAACATTGCTCAAGGTTTAAAAAAACATACACCTATGGGCTCAGACAACTTATGAACATACCTGGAGTGCATTATATCACCTATTACATTTATGGTCTGATCAAGTCATCATGTTAAATGATTGACTTCTTCTTCTTGAAACATGTTTCCTTTCTCAATGTTAGTAATGACCCAACTCCAAACAAGTTGGAAGACCTTCAAGCACATAAAGAATACATCTTGACTTCATGAACACACAACTACAGTATCATCCCTCAACACTATAAGTCAATTCAATCTATAACAGGACCCTTTTACAAGATCAGGCCATGAAAACATCTCTTTGATGCATGCACACACTTGGAACTATCAACATGCTTAATCGTAGCAACTTGAATTTTTCACGAATTTTTTTACATGTCTGTTAAAGAAATTTTATTCAATATCATGTAGAGGACACCACTTCTGATCATCACGAAACCAGTCCAGAATCGGTTCAAACCTATAGATACAAGTTGAGTCATTCTCTAAACCTTATCTATCGCTCTTACTTTTATTTCATTTGCTTGATCTTGCTTCAATACTATTATATTTATCTGATCAAAAATGTCATTATATTATATTTAATTTTTTTCAATCATTTTTGAATACGACCATGTATATGGCATGTATTTTTAGATTCTATATGGAGAAAATATAGTGACTTTATTTTACGAACGAGATGATGTTTTGGATTATGAAAATGACGAACCTTTTTTTGACAAAACAATTAATCTATTAATAGATTAGATATGATCATGAAAAACTAGGTTTAAGACTCTTGTAATCGTGATTCTCGTAATTGGTATGAGATAGTTATGAGCTACTCCTAGTTTGGGATGGAGAGAATGTAAGAAAATCTAATTTAGAGTCCTTGTACTTATGGCACTCGTAATTAGTGTGGGATGGTTATGATAAGTATTATTACTTAGATTATACTATTATTTTGTTGTATTTTATCAGTGGATTTTTGTTTTTACTGTTTTGTTAAACTAAGCAAACATATTTCTAGGATACTATTTGTTAAACATGGAAAACCAAATTCTGGGAAATTGAGTGTAAGATAAAAATTTGAAGTATTAGACTAGAAACTAATGTGGACCATGATTTAAAATATGTCAAGATGATGAACTGAATTTATTTTAAACCAAAACATTATATATTATAAAACTATCTACAAGACAATATAGTTTCCATGTGTTGATTCAATGAACTAGGGTTAGGATCCTTACAATGGAAATGTTTGTGGATGGTATGTGACATTTATAAGGGTTGATAATTACTTGTTAGAGTTCATGTGTTCACACTATTAAGTGGTTCAGGATATTTTCCCATCCTACTTAATTTTAGTTGTATTCACACCACTCACATGAGATAAGCTTATTTTGGGAGTATAATTGTTTTATTATTAAATTTTTATTTTATTCTTATGTAAGTGGCTTGAGCATAATGTTACACGTTTTTAGTATTATATATCTCCAACCCATTTTATATTTGAGGATAACTTGTTAATCTATATTATGGGAACTCCCTCCTTGTAAATAGAATCCATACATTGTATATTCCATGAGCTAAATAATATGGAGACTTATATTATTTGATCCTACTCTATTGTGTGCAATGAGTTTATATGTTATGTAATATTTTTTAGGTTGTGTAATGATCATGTTACTAGAGTGATCCTGGTTTGATGAGAAGAGTTGGATTCTTCTACATTAGGTATGTCATATCCCTAGTTTTTTTGTGTTTTACAATCATTGCATGGGTGAATGAAATAGATATCTCCTATTGTGACTTGTGAATGAAAGTACTTAAAGAGATGTGTATATGAGATGGGAAGTGATGTATAGATGAGAAGGTTTTCCTAATGCATTTTTCACACATGAAAAGTGTTAGGGGTTAACGTTGACCGCAGATAGACTCATATTCTTCCCTCATGATTATTTAGTATGGGATTACTTCAAGTCCTGATACGTTGTCAAATTTCATTAGGAATGTGTACCTAATGTTATCCTAAGTATTTTTGGATAAAAATCACATTTATTACTACTATTATTTCTAGGATGATTAATTCCTACCTTTTTCATAGGTCTACTAATTTTATGGGTGATTTCATTACACATGGTATTTATCTCTTACCTTATTGATTACTCACATCTTCCTTCTCATGAAGGGTAGGGATACTCTCATTTCGTGAGAGGTGTGTGGGAATCCTTAAGTCTTGTGGTTAGAGGTAAAACACTTAGAAGATAATAATTTTCTTAGTTACACAATTTTGACATTGTATGGATCTATGGTGAAAGGTGACAATTGTGTCACAATGTAATTGTGAAGTATTATATTCGTGATGTCTATTGTATCATTATATTTAAGACATATGGATGTAGACATTGTATACTTGTAACCATTTTTCAATTGATACACCTTTCATGATGTAATTATTTGTAAGTGATTAAGAAAAGAGAGACTTGTGTATTGAGACAAAGTAAAATGTAAACATTATATATTGAATCCATGTAAACCATTACATATTAGAAACTATGTAGAGTGAATCCAATGTTCTTTTGTAATGAACTGTAATATGATACTTGAGATGTAAACCTAAGTAATGTTGTAACATGTGAAATTGGGAATGTATGAAACTATCTACTTTTCTATCACTTATCATGGACGTGTAACTATGTCAAAATCATGTTAACATTATGTATGTATTATTATTAAGGAAATAGCTTAACCTATTTAAATGGAATTGTAATTTTAATGATCACATTTCCTCTATTGGAATAAATGGAAATGAATGCACATGTTAATGGATTAATGTAATGCCTTTATTAATTAGATGAACAATTATATAAAAAATCATGTAGGTACTTGTACTTAATGTTTTACACATATTTAATTCAGTTATGTTATTATGAAGTAAATTATACAAGTTAATATGAATAACAAAAATTAATCTATGATGTTGGATAACTTTGATTACTAGTATTACTTATATATTGTTTCTTGCATGTGTTTGTTTGATTAAGTGTAGGAATAGGAAGTTTAGAGGCATCAATTTCCATCCTCGGATGTGTAAGGTTGATTCAAAATTCCATCTAAAAATTGTATTTTTTTCCATCAGCACATAAGATTATGAGTTCTTCCATATTCTCTACAATTTTGGTGCCAAATAAGGATGGAGAGTGGCACATGTGCATAGATTTGAGAGAAATCAATAAGATCACAATTAAATATAGGTTTCCATTTCCAAACATAGATGAACTCAGGAATTGTTTAAGTAGAGAAACAAACTTCACAAATGTTGATTTGAAGAGTAGATACCGTCATGTTTACACAAGGGAAGGGGGAGAATGGAATATTGCATTCAAGATATGGTAAGGATTGTATGAATGGATTATAATGTTTTTTGGGTTGAGAAATGTAGCAATAAATTTTGTAAGGTTGATAAATGAGATCGTGAGGCCTTTTTTTGGAAGTTTTTGATAGTGTGCCTATATTGCATTATGATATTTATCAAGAAGTAGGAAGATCATTTGAAGCACATAAGATAGGTGTTGCAACGGTTGTAGAAAGGAAGTTCATTGATGAACTTAAGTAAAATTGCATGTAGGAAGAATTTGTGTATTTGGGTTTTGTGATATATTTCCATGTGAGTTCTTCAAGTGGAGACAAGGTATCCTCATTGGAATCATTTCCTATGGAAAGCACAAGGCTACCAAATTCTTCAGCATCAATGATATCCTCTCAAATATAACTTGGAAATATGGGCTCCTCATTGGCAACATGAGTGTAATTCTCCTTAGAGTCTCATAACTTTGGTAGATCATATTTGGAAAGGGAAACTCCTTGGATGGAAAAAAAACCTAGCTCAATCATCACTATCAAATTCATTCCATTTTGATATTTTCATTCCCTTTTTTTCCATAAATGAAACTTATTTCTGTGGGTCGTAGCTTACTGTTAGGGATCTTGTTCAATAGTGACTCCCTAGGAAGAGCCTATTTGGACTCCAACATTGTAATCTACCTCTACAAATGTTGTGGGTGTTATTAGTTGATGTGTGTGTGTTCCTACAACTCAATTTCCATCAAGTTGCCCTTGATGTTATCGTGTTCTTGTTATTACCTCTCGGCATCTCGTGGCTTGGAGATTTGTTTGCTAGTTTGTCATATTTTCTTCTCATCATAAAATTGTAAAACAACACCATCCACAACTCTTAGCTCTTTTCTGGGTCTAAACATGGTTGGATACTGGACTGAGTAAGGTTGTAAGTTATTATAGCTTTTCATTATTTCATAATTAAATATCTAGGGGTGGGAAAAGATTTAATTGGAGGCAGGGGAGTCTTCTACATATAAAAGGGATTACTGGGACAACAAGAGGTCTTTTATAAGAAGTATGGTGGGAAATGGATCAATATGTGCATAAAAGGTTGAAAGGGAATCACAATGTGTGGGGAGGATGGGGAAAACGAAGATGGGATTCATGGCACTAGCTTGAATGATATTTTTCTCTACCTAGATAGTTATATTAAAAAGATTTTAGGAAGATAACTACCTTCATGAGATTGAACCCCTATAGTAATATTAGATTCAAAGGCTTTGAATTAGAATAAGAATTCCATATTTAATAGGGGTATACATTTTGAGAATTCTATCCCAAATCTTTATGAATATGGTGTTGAAAATAGAGATATGAAGGGGGACCTTTTTATGGTGTTGAGATCTTCCAAGAGAGATATGATGTTAGTGGTTTCCTTGAACCAGTTACTCAAATTTTCTCCCATCTTATCCTATCTAGAGATTGGTTGTGAGCCTTATCTTATGTACCAATATAGATATTTTCCTTTGAAAGAGTTGACGAGTAGTCTAAGGACTATATTCTCCTTTATGATGTTATGCACTACACATATATTGTCCACATCTTGGATATGTTAAATAAGGCTCACTCAATCATTTCCGTAAAATAGAGGTAACGATTTGACGGATGTTTTAGGAATAGGATCCCACTTCTATAAATGAATTGGGATAAATATCTAAGATGGAAAAGTAACAGCTCCAATAAGAGCCATAAAATGATATAAAACATGGAACAATGGGGAGCTTATCTACACATCAGTGTATGGTTTATTGAATGAGTGAAGTAGATAGGTGATAGAGCATGCTTCAAAAAATAGGTGAAGTCAATATTATCCCGAAAATCTTGATAGCAAGTTCAAACAATGGGACTTTGCATTATATTTTCAACAAGACAAATCCTCACTCATATTGGGTATACCAAATTGGGTGTAAGTTGAAAGAGTTTGATGTAGAAACTGAGTTTTTTTATCAACACAATATGGGATTCATTCATAAGTTTGGAATTGCATGCTAAATAAACTTATTAGATTTATCTCTACTCCTAACACTATCACTAATTTTTCTACTCTGACAACTACATGGGAAAAGGGATAATGAAATAATATAAAAGGGAAATGAAATGTGTCAAGAGAGAAACATTATTGCTTTTGTGTTTGAAGATAATATATTATGTTATATGCATGCAACTATAGTCCGCATACACATTTATCATATCCAAATAGTAGGTAATATAAAAAACAAGAGATAAGAGGAGACTAAAGAAAGAGTACAACAAATATAGATCACAACACTAACTATTCTCAAATATACATAACTATATTAGACTAAAAACGGGGCTAAAAATGCATTACATTCAACATCGTAGAGGCTAAAACACCATATAAAAATGTGGAATCAAGAAAATCCTAGAGAGTAAGGAAGAATCAGCTAGAAAAGCCAAAGGATAAAAGGCTAGAGGCAAAAGGACCAACCTATAAAATAAAACATGTTCTACCTTTTATAGAAGAAAATTGGGGAAAGAGGAGTTTCAAAGAAGAGAAGAAACATGAAGGAAGAGAGAAATGTTGTGTTGAGATTGCCGAGAATTCAGGATTCTAATAGAATATTGTGCATTTATGCACATAAACTTATTTGGAGACACAATCAACTAGAGATGTCTAATGCCGTGAAATTCAACTTGTTCATCCCACTTTTGTCTAGTTAGGTTAGAAGCTATGTTGTGTAACCACTCGAGGTGGTAAAATGAGTTACATGACCATCACGATGGTTGGAGACATCAATGCAAGATGATAATGCCCATTGAAAAATATATACAAAATGGAAGGAGAGGAAGAACATGTTCGAGTATATGGCAGCATGTTGGGATGTCATAAGTTAGAGAGAAAGACCCATAGGCCCTGGAGTGAACTAAAGAAGGTGGAAGAAGAAATTTTGCACCTAAATATAATAAAAACAATAAGGTGTGGGTTGAAAAAATGTCTTAGAGGCTTAAAAGAGATACCATGACAATATAGTGTTGTTGGCTTAGAAAGAATGTTATGAAAAGACATAATATTCCACCACATGGAGAGAGAGTAGCACAGGTACTAAAAAGGTGGAAAAACTTAAAAGAAACACTTCATGGAAAAAATAACACTTCACAGGGAGAGGTAACACTTTTTGGAGCCCAAATGTGGTTTGTAAGTGATTTATGGTCTTAAAACATTTTTGTGCAACGAAAAGCAATTTGTAATGTCCCCCTTTTCAAATAGCACCACTTGAAGACTTCTTGTTGTTTCTTTTCTCATGGCCAAGAAGGAATTGCACAAGGGAAGTTCTTCGGTTTTTTTATTTCCTTTTATTATTATTACTATTTTTCTTTTGTGTTTTACTCCATAAGGCAGGTCGACTAGGATTATAATGATCCCAACATGAAATTAACAGATAATAGTGAAGATCATTAAGAGGTCAATATAAGAAGAGTCTTAAGGGCTCATTTGAAAATCAAATTTTGGCATATACACTTTATACTTCGTCTGTATGGTTGATTGATCTTAGTCCATTCCACTATTGGGTGACAACTATTAGTGTGGCATACAAGGAGGACGAAACCATTCCTCATGGAATATTGGAGGATGAAAACCCTTCAATTTGGTGGTGTTGAAGACTTTCATTGAAGGTCATCTTGATGGTTTGCACCCGAGGAATAAAGGAGGAGTCGTACTAAGGATTTTAACATTGTTTGGAGCCTCTCCTAGGGAACAACTAGGGTTGATGGGATTTGGGTGCCTTCTAGGGAACAAAAACTCACTATTGTTTGATATTCATATTTATCATAATTTATACGGCTACAAACTATCAATTTGATAATTATTGGAGTTTATCTATCTTTGGAGACCTTGTTTTTGGTTTCCAGGCTGCTATCATTAAATTGATTACAATCTGTTGTTATAAGATCTAATTTTCTCAGCTGATTTATTTGATGGAATTGGGATGGATGAAATGTTGTCATAGATGAAATAATTATTTAGAATAATTTTAAACTTGTTGTTTGATGGTTGTATATTTGAGTTGAAGTCCCTAATACAGTTCGGTACTAGTGTGATTTAAAGAATATTATATATGTTTTTATAAAAATCATAATTTACTTCACTTGGAGTTTGTGTTATTTCCTTGATTCTCACTTTCATCCCTAGAAAGGGACATTACACTTGTATCATAGCTTTGGTCTTCCCAGCTTGAGGGTTTCTTGTGAGGAAGAAATATGGACAATCATGAAGATGCGAGAAAGACTAACAAACACCTTGGATTCTTTTTCCTTCACCGTGAAAAACTTATAGAGGAAAAGGATATTCAAGGAAGAGCATAGGGTTTAAAAGGTTAACAATGTTGTAGCTAGCTTTGAGGAGTATCAAGCCCTTCCAGAATTTATTCGCGATGCCCTATCATTTTCTAAGTTTGTAGGATGAAGAAAAGATAAAGTGGGAATTGGAACTTGGTCCAAGCCTTGAGCCATGCACAAGGGTCATGGGAAGGATATCCCAATCCTAGAGGAGAAGAGATCTATCTTGTTAAAAACAAAGCAAAAAGAGAAGAGGCTATGAAACTTGAGGAAGAAGGATCCAAACTCCCAAGTTTTTGTTATGCAAGGATGGACATGTTTATCCCTCTAAGGTTGAGAAGGAGGAAAATATATTGCAACAGTTGGTTACTAAGAGGGAGTAGCCCTTAGGAGTCTTAGAAATCCCCAACACTCATGCCAAAGTGGAGCTCTTGGTTGATTTTCCAAATGACACTATAGAAACACAAGAGTTTGGTGAAATAGTGGAGTAGGAACCAAGAAAGGAGAAAGAGATCAATGAACACACAACTCAAGGTTAAAATATTTTAATGTTTGAGGTTAAGTGGTTAGTGTCTAATGGTTGCATAAGGTTGAATATTCATAGAAAAAATTGGATTTGGGAGAGGAACAAGGGAATGGCATTGTTGGAGATCATAGCCATGAAGAAAGGGCAATTCTGGGTGTCCATAATCACTCTCATCCTACTAGAATTATCCTACCAACAGTTAATGTGGAGCAAATTGATGATGATAAGATCCACGAAGACATGTGAAACACATATGAAGGAAACCAAAGGTATGAAGATAATTCAAATTTGTTGTTTCCTACTGTGCCATCTCATATTTTTTGGAAGCACAACCACTAAACTGGGGGTAAATCAGATTTCCCTAAAATTTTCTTTCACATACACTATAACATTCATCAATCATCAGTTCAACTTAACCATTAACCATTAACCATGAATTCACCAAGAATCATAACAAAATATGAGCAATGAGAACACAGGGTCTCATAAGAACATCAAATATAAGTGGGAAACCCTTGAAGGGAAGAAAACCTACTGTAAACAAATTTTTATCACAATAATGAATCAAATTTAGTTGAGCACCAACCCCTAATCTCTTTAGTAGAGCACCAACCCTACAAGGAGCACCAACCCCCTAGATGTACTCAAATGGGACTCAAATCCACCTGGATTTTTCAAAACCTAGGGAGTAATTTTTTTGATCACCTATTGATTGGACAACATGATGATGACACCTAGTAAGCTCTCCTTTCTTCTATCTTCTTTAAATCTAACTTCTTAGGATTCTTCTCTCAAGAACTTCTTCACCAAGTTGATCAAGTCATTTGACCTATCTCTCACCTAATAGTAGAATGCTGGGGAACCTATAGAAGGATCATGACATAATATCTTCCCTCTCTTTATGCTAGCAAATACCTTCTTCACCTCTACACATTGTCCTCTTACTCGCACTTTTCCATTCTCACCAACACACATACACACACAAATATGCCTTCTTCACTTGTATATATACATGACTTTAGCATCATACACATCTGGGTTGCCATCATAGGACATAGAACATCATAACAACATGAAAACATCATAAAATAGACCAATCTTGGTTGGAAATAACATATAAAATCTCAAATCCTTAATTAGGACTCAATTACCTGCTTAAATGCCTAAAACATCTCCTTCGCCAAGTCTTAGAATTCTTGGCCTATATGGCGACCTTCACCAAACATCAAGAAACACTTTGGCATGTTTTCTAAGTCTTTTACATGACCTATATGCAAGCTTCTTCAACTCTTCACCATCATCTCATGTCATGAAGCCACCATTAGGGTCACATATCCTTATTAGGTATGTAACCTATCCTATAAAATAGGATGTATTAAAATAAAATCAAACCCGTTAATAGTCATAAGGTATAACCACATGCAATTTTGTTATTATAACAATAATATAACATATCTTACTAACAAACTAGTAAGTACTAATTTACCATCTCCATGGTAACATCACTCACAATATTCATGTGAACATTAATATTCCTAACATTCCACCCCTTAATGTTTACATGGTACCACCTAAAAGAACTCATCACACTTCCTCTAAGCAATATTACCGTGCTTGCTGATGATCTTGGTACCACACCTCCTGAAGGTAGAAGAAGAAACACATAGGCACTTATTATCAACCATAATTTCTCAGGAACACATCTGAACCGACGAGGATGGGTGCTCAGGAATCATCTGCTTATCAACCAGTCACTCTAGGGAACAAATCTGACCTAATAGTGTGGGAACTCAAGAAGGAACACATCTGAGATACCTTCAATGGTTTTCAGGAGGCTAAGGACAAACTCTATATATGACCTCCAGGAACACAGATTGACTGTTCTACCAATCATCAAGACTCATGATGTTGAACAATTTCATTCTCCTATCACTATTTAACTATGTTTTTACATTGGAGGAATTATTAGACCACCTTACATCTTAACGATTGTTCATAAAGAACTTGGGGCCTTATTTTCTAAACTGTGTGAAATTCTTCCAGATATATTGCAAATTATTGAAGGTCTGAAGCACACAACTACCCTGAAGAGATATCACCTCCCATGAAAACTTCACCACAATGAGCAGTGGCCCGTCATACCTGGTGACTCGAGAGAGGTTTCTCACTTTGTCCTCTTGGTAGAGGATGCCTCCATTTTCTTACAAATATTATTCTAACTCACTTTTCCAAGATTTGGATATGAAGCTCTATTTGTTTCCCATTGTTTATTATATCTTCCCTCCCAATGTGAAACTCATTTTTCAGACTCGGGTAACAGAAATATGAGTCATCTCACCTCATTAATTTTCCACATAGGGCTTAAATTTTTACAAAATAGATACAAACTTTTGGAATTTGAAGTCTTAAAAAGACTATACTTGCACTTTGAGACACTTGTAAGTGTCTTAACACCTCATCATACATGCTCTAAAAAATGCTCTCATCCTACTCAATTTATTCTACACATCCTGTGAACCACCATGACAACCATCCTTACTGACTAGGCCACCTAACTAGGCTTCTTGATCATGCTTGCATACCCATTTTGACCACTTCATAACATTTTTCCACTCTTTCCCACCTACAAGATTCTTCAACAAGATTCATGATATCACTATAACATCCACCTATTATTAAACTATCGACTCCTACAAGCCATCACACTTACTCAAAGACACCATGCCAACAAAACATCAATGAGACCAATCAACTCAACTTTTTCATGACACTACCAATCAACCGTCATAGTCATTTCCCTTTTGACATCAATGACACTTATTGGCATCAATGAGAACATAATTTTCAAAAAATATTCTATAGTCACGAGAAAATGATCATGAAATGGGTAAATGTGGTACAAATTTGATGCTTCATAATAAATCATGGAAAATGGGTCATCCTCATGGTTTGCCCAAGAATGAAGAAAAATCAACGCCATTGTAAGGGATTAATGGGAGATAGAATTTTGGGTAAGCTTGTTGAACCTTTTAGGCATGCCTATGGAATAAGGGTTTCTTTTGACACTCATGTTAATCTTTTGATAACTCACTGGAAATTTTAGGACAACAACGTATGGTAAGAAATTTCATCATCTTCTAAGAAATGATTGGCTACATCACCTTCATACTATTTCTTTGCAATATGAGACAACATATTTTGGTTGGAATCCTAAGAAATATGTTAACAACTTTATATAGATGAAGAGTACAAAATGGGAAAAGGATTCCACTTCAGCCTAAGGGAGTGGACTCTTTTTGAAAATAATGGCATCTATACATGGACCACATATCTGGGACTTATGTGTTCCTCCTATGTCAAAGGATCTCATACTATGCTACCATATTTGCATCGTTCCTGGAGGGCGTCATGATAAATCCTCAACGCCTTGGGCAAGATAAGAGGAAGATGAAAATGTCGAGGGAAAAGAGTTAATGGGACTATAAATTCTTCCTTGAAAATTTTGGATTGTTAGCACCTAGAAATCTGGAATTCGGGGAACCTTTTGAAGGATGTTGATATCAGACTTGATGATTGTTTTCTACATCCTTATGGAAATGACATCTGGAAAATTGGTAACCACAAGAAAGGTGAATTTCTCACCTACAGTGAAAGACTATAGTGTTTGCATACATTACATGGTCTTCCACCACCATCGTGCAATTTTTTCAGGAAACAACACAATGCTACAACCATGGTAAGATGTATTACCTAAATCAAATTTTGGATGGATACGGGTACTCTCCTTAGATAGTTATAGGTTGACATTTATATGAAGATATTTTGGGTTTGATATGATGTGTACTAATGAATTTCAAGTATTACCATATATTGCATCATTCTTATGTCAATAACATCTAATATTTTGAGTTAGAAATGCTATAATACAACCATGATGGGTTGTCCTCTTCAAAATTATGCATGGGGTTGTGCATACCTTCCATGGACATCAAGAAACAGGTGGGTTTGGAGACACTCTTTCCACTTAATATGATGGGTAAGAGGGTTTATACATGTAGATTGAGAAAATCCAACATCCCAACATCTTTGGTGTTGTTTATGAAGAAATTTAGAGCTACACATGGGCACTACACCCACTCATCTGCACTTCTATGGTCTGATCCAAACCCAATGGTGAAGAAAATTCAGTGGGGCAGCTTTAAAAGTAATCAGAAACACAAATACGCAAGGTAGCAATCATCCAAAGGAGGTGAGAATAAGTTTTGGTATGTGTTTTTTGCATCTTATGTTGAAATGAAATGATTAAGGGAATACACCAATGCTTCCAAGCATGGCTAACATGAAGAAGGAAGAGGCATATCTTCATGACATTCAATGCATAGAGGCTAACAAGGGTCTACTCTTGGGTAAGGTGCTTCCTACTGATAATTTTTGGTTGGTTTTGGGCATGCACAATACTACCTCCATGTGGGGTACACTTGAAGAATTGAGAGAAAATTTGAGCTTCCTTGTTGAAATCCATCTTCCACGCCAAGTTGGGACAAGGATGGGTTGGGGCCAATATGTCTGCTGATTTCAACCATAGAACTGTTGATCTTCATTTTCTAGCTTATGTTAGATAATTTTAAGTCCCTACGCTACTCATGAAATTTCCTTTTTCCATAATATTTCAGTTTGACAATTGTTATATACCATTATCTTAAGGTTGAACGTGCAAGAATCATATTTGGGACTGTTATTAGCAGTAATGAACAACTCTGAAATTATATTTTAAATGGAAATTACATCATGGGTTGATTTGGGAAGAATGTTGCATATGAAAGGAAGAAATAAATCATATTTGATATGATTAAATTGGATAATACTTCATGGTTGTGGTGAATTGTTCCCAAAAGAAGATGTCACTATTACTTTTAAAAGGGAGATAAAGAGGATTTCAATGAAGAGGAGGGCAAAAGAGGTATGATTTTGTTTTGGTTTAAGCTCCTTCATTTAATAGGTATGAGATCTAGATTATGAGAGCACTACAACATGTTCCTTCATCTTGATATGATGATACTTAGAAATATAAGCTTGCAATTGCTTGAGGACAAGAAATTTTGGGTAAGGAGGATTGTAATTTCCCCTTTCTCAAACTAGCACCAATTGAAGACTTCTTGTCATTTTTCTTCTCATGGCTAAGAAGGAATTACAAAAGTGAAGTCCTTGGGTTTCGTTTTCATTTTTTTAATTTTTATTAATGTTTTTATTTGGTGTTTTACTCCCTAAGGCAGGTTGGTTGGGATTATAATGCTCCCAACATGAAATTAAAAGATAAAGTAAAGCTCATTAAGAGCTCAACAAGGTTGGGAAGTTTTCTAACATTGAATTAGAAGATAAAGCAAGCTTAAGAGGTCGGTCCTATACCTATTTATAGATTTTATCACCAAAGGAAGGATATAAGAGGAAGATCTTAATGACTTCATTTATAGATCATCAATTATGGTGCATATATGCTATACTATTTTTATCTTTAGGGTGATTTCTCATATATTTCCAACTCCACTTTTTTGGTGAAAATCCTATTAGTGTGGCATTTTCCAAGGAAGATGGAAACCTTCCTTATGGCTAATTTGGAGAACAAAAACTCTTCAAATTAATCGAGGGGCGTGAAGGATAATATTGAAGCTCCTCTTGTTGGTTTTTATATTTGGCATCAAGATGAAGATGTACAAAGAGCTTTTGCATGTGATTTGGAGTCTCTCTCATAGTTTGAGAGACAACTAGGGTTTTATGTCATTTTAAGTGTGCCTTCTAGGGCATGAAAATGTTGCAATTTCTAATTTAATATTCATGAACTTGGCATAATTTCTATCGGGCTGAAATCATTCATATTTTCTTTGTGGTTGTTAGGAGTTTCAAAAACCTCCATTTTGATAATTTCTCTTAAGTTGTACTTCCATGGTTTCATGGAAATAATTTTCTAGCTAAGTATGTGTGATCAGATTTTCATGGTGAAAACATGTGTCTAAAGTACTTCCTAAAAGGTACCTATCTACATATTATGGATTGAGTTGTAGGGTTGATGATATTGGGTGAAGTGGTTGTCCTTCATTACAAGCCATTGCTATCCAAAAATCAAATCAGACTGTTCCATTTCCAGCTATCACAATTTTCAGTTTTGCTGGTCCAAAAATCAGAATTTAAATTATTTTGGAGTTTGTTTGAATTCCTCCCTTTTTGAGTTGAATTCCCTAGATAAGGGACATTATGAAGTGCAATGCAAGTAGACTAATCATATAAATTGAGTTAAAAAACATGTTCTCAAGTTATAATTTTAAAGCTTATGCAAGTGTGGCAAAACCACTAGTAAACATAGGTCACAATTGCACAATCACTACAGAAACTAGCAAGATTGACACTCTCATAATGGAACTACCATTGTCACTTATGAAGGTTTCGTGATGGCTTACTTGACCACTACAACAAATGCATAAATTTCCATACTAGTGTGCATGTCTGAGTTTGAAACTATCTGTTAGAGGTAGGAAAGAAAGGAAAATTCTCATCCTTTATTGTACTGGAAAATCTTATAGAAAAAATCAGACATATATTGATTAGGATTATACCATTTGTACAGATAAACAAGCATGCAATGAATAATGCAGAAAATGTAAAACAGAAAAGAATGCAATAAAACAGAGACACAGATTTAACGTGGTTCACCCAAAATGGGCTACGTCCACCAGAAACAACCAATCCTTTTATTCAGTCCAGCAAAACTCTCTCTCACAGTGCTGCCACTAATACAATGAGCCTCATACATAACGACCCTTTAAATATATTAGGGTTTTTATCATTTTGGGGAAACATAGAAAACCACCCTGTTAGATCTGTGACCTAATAAGGAACGGTCCAGATTTCACAATGCATAAATACATATAAAATGTGGCTTACGGGGGCACTTCCCCCGAACCCCCGCAAGGGGGGCCATCCCCCTCAGACCCTGCAAGGGGGGTGAAGCCCCCCTTGCAACCCCCGTCGCTATCAGGCTCCACAACCAACAATCTCCCACTTGGAGACTGATTGTTGTAACTCCACCACTACAGCTCTTGCTTGGAATTTTCTTCTTGGCTTGTTTCTTCCACTTCAAGATCAATCTTGAAGACCCACAGAAGTTGAATGCAAATCCAACTTCTCCTTTTTCATTGGCTTAGTAAACATATCAACAAGGATTATCATCTGTATGAATCTTCACCAACTCAAGCTTCCCATCCTCCAACACCTGTCGTATGAAGTGATATCTTAGCTGAATGTGTTTGGTTCTGGAATGGAAGGCTGAGTTCTTTTCCAGGTGAATTGCACTTTGACTATCACTGTGTAACTTACAATCCCCTTGTTCCTTACCCAACTCCTCCATGAACCTACTCATCCATAACATTTCCTTACTTGCCTCAGTCACTGCAACATATTCTACCTCTGTAGTAGATAGGGCAACTACCTTCTGCAACTTTGAGATCCAACTCACTGCCGCACCACCAACTGTAAACATGTATCCAGTAGTGCTCCTCCTGCTATCCACATCTCCTACCATATCTGAATCCACAAATCCATGTAAAGTATAATCTGACCCTCTGAAGCACAAGTGCCTACTACTGGTCCCTCTCAAGTACCTGAGAATCCACTGGACTGCCTTCCAGTGTGCTTTACCCAGATTTTCCATATACCTGCTAACAACTCCCACTGCTTAGGAAATGTCTGGCCTGGTACAAACCATGGCATACATGAGGCTCGCAACTGCTGAAGAATAAGGAACCTGTGCCATATAATATTTTTCATCTTGTGTTGTTGGGCATTGCTCTTTACTTAATCTAAAATGCCCAGCCAATGGTGTACTAACTGGTTTCACATTCTGCATCTGAAACCTCTCTAACACCTTTTCTACATAGTCCTCCTGAGACAACACCAATTTCTTATTTTTCCTGTCCCTCTTGATTTGCATACCGAGGATTTTCTTTGTTGCACCCAAATCCTTCATTGCAAATGTTTGTGCAAGCTTTTCCTTAAGCTTTGCAATTTCCTACATATTAGACCCTGCTACAAGCATATCATCTACATATAACAGAAGAATAATGTAGCTCCCACTATCCAACCATTTAAAGTACACACAATGATCTGATTGACATCTAGTAAAACCATGCTCATGCATAAAACTATCAAACCTTAGATACCATTGCCGGGGAGCTTGCTTGAGCCCGTATAGGCTCTTCTTCAACCTGCAAACCAATTTCTCCTTACCCTTCACCTCATATCCAAGTGGTTGCTGCATATAAATCTCCTCCTCCAAGTCACCATGGAGAAATGTCGTCTTGACATCAAGTTTCTCTAAGTGTAAATCTTCAACAACAACTAAACTTAATACAGTACGAATGGAAGACATCTTTACAACAGGGGAGAAAATTTCATCAAAATTGATACCTTTCTTTTGTTCATACCCCTTCACTACAAGCCTTGCTTTGTACCTTTTCCATCCACCTTCTTCTTCTTTCACATGGTAGACCCATTTGTTTTGTAGTACTCTCTTCCCAGCCAGAAATTTGACTAAATCCCATGTTTGGTTCTTCTCCAGGGAGTCCATCTCCTCATTCATGCCATGCTCCCACTCCTTAGTGGACTCCACCTGCATTGCCTCATCAAAGCTCTCTGGCTCACCACTATCTGTTAGTAACAAATAATACAAAGCAGGGGAAAATATTTCTGGAGGTCTACTAATACGTTGTGACCTTCTTACCGAAGATGGGGGTGTCACGGGATCATTATTTTCTTGCTGCTCATTTTCTTGAATTTCTGACAGAGGTGCCGATGCTGACACTGGCTGTCATGCTCGGCCTACAGAACTGTCAACCTCGGTACCTGTAGGTGGATATTTTCCACCCGAGAGTTCATTTTTAGGAGCTATATCCTCAACCAATTCTTCCTTGGGATTTTTTCATCCTGTACCTGATCCCTGTACATTCTATTTTCATGCCAAACAACATCACGACTCCTAATTATCTTAGATTCATCTAGATCCCAAAACTGAAATCCATAATCACCATTGGAGCCATAGCCTATGAATGTACAATGTTTGGATTTTGAATCCAATTTCTTCCTGTTTTCTTTATTAACATGCACAAATGCCTCTGAACCAAATACTCTTAAAAATGAAAGGTCTACCTCTTTCCCGGTCTAGGATTCTTCAGGAATTCCTCCATCTAGTGCACTCAAAGGCCCATGGTTGATTAAGTATACAACAATATCTATGGCCTCTACCCAAAACTGAAGAGGCAGCCCCGTGTGCAATCTCATTGACCGTGCATGCTCCATTATTGTTCTATTCATCCTCTCACTAACACCATTTTGTTGTGGAGTCCTGGGAACTATTTTCTCTCTACGAATCCCATTCAAGGAACAATAATCATCAAATTTCTTACTGCAATACTCACCGCCATTATCAGATCTCAAACATTTCAATTTAAAACCACATTGATTCTCAGCAAGTGCTTTCCATTTCTTAAATGTATCAAAGACATCAGACTTACGCTTAATGCAATATACCCATACCTTCCTTGTGGCATCATCTATGAATGTGACATAGTACAGAGAACCACCATGAGATGCAACATGGGCTGGCCCCCACACATCTGTATGAACTAGCTCCAACTTTTTCTCTTTCTTGGTATTCCCTGCCTTGAGAAATCTAACTCTTTTCTGTTTCCCAAAAATGCAATGCTCACAAAACTCTAAGTCCAATTGCTTCAAACTTGAAAGCTTACCTTTTTCCTGTAGAATTTTCATGCCCTTCTCACTCATATGTCCCAATCTACTGTGCCACATGTTGGCATCCTCATCTGAAGTAGACAATATGGTAGAAGAATTAGATATACAAGTAGACAAATAAAGAGTGCCTACTTTCTTACCCGTGCCACTACCAGGGCACCCTTGGAAACCTTCCAAGCATCTGAAGTGAATGTGACTGTGCAACCTTCACCACCCAACTGTCCTGCAGAGATGAGATTTCTCCTGAGGCTAGGTACATGCCTCACATCTCTCAATATCCATGTATTTCCATTCTGTAATTTCAGGTGTACATTTCCCTTCCCGAAAATGTTGCATGGCTCATCATCACCCAAATAAACCTGTCCAAAATTTCCCTATACATACTCTTTAAAATAGCCCTTATCAGGGGTTGCATGGAAAGAGGCACCTGAATCTATTACCCAAGATTCTACTCTAGTATCAAGAGAAAGTATAAGAGCATCCTGAACAATATTACCTGTCGGATTTTCCTCTTTAATACCTTCAGGCTGGTTTTCTTTGTTTCCTTTGAACCAACAATCCTTTTTAGCATGTCCTCTCTTTCCACAGTTCCAGCAAGTAATGCCTCTACTCCTAGATTTGGATCTTCCCATATTCGATTTAGATCTCCCACGAGCCTTACTCTTTGATTTCTCCTTGCTCCTCCCTCTACTCTCCATATTCAATGCATTTCCAGAAGAAGAATTTTCCCCTGTACTTTTCCTGTGCATTTCCTCATTTAAAATGACACTGACTACATCTTCAAATTTAAGAGAAGTAGATGATGTATTACTAACTGCCATTACTAAGTTGTCCCAACTTTCTGGCAAAGAACATAGGAATAATAATGCTCTAACCTCCTCATCAAATGGGATATTAACTGAATCTAACTAATTTACAATAGTGTGGAAATCATTAAGATGGTTAGATACAGATCCACCTTCTTGCATTTGTAGATTAAACAATCTTTTCATCAAATAAACTTTATTGGATGCACTAGGTGTTTCATATAAATTAGCTAGGGTTTTCATCAACTCTACCGTACTCTTCACCTGTGAGATATTTGAAGCTACGGATGATGCCAGACTCAATCGAATCACACCGAGAGCCTTCCTATCCAGAACCTTCCACTCCTCATCAGACATGATTGAGGGTTTCACTTCTTCACCTCCCAATGGTAGGTATAGATCCTTTTGATACAGGTAATCTTCCACCTGCATTTTCCATAGCTGGTAATTTCAGCCGTCAAACTTCTCAACTCTGAACTTATTCTCCTCTGCCATTGTTGCTTCTCCCACTCAAACAGAAATCCCTCTGTGAGTATACTACCAACAAATAAATCTCAAACGTGCTCTGATACCAGTTGTTAGGATTATACCAGTTGTACAGATAAACAAGCATGCAATGAATAATGCAGAAAATGTAAAACAGAAAAGAATGCAATAAAACAGAGACACAAATTTAACGTGGTTCACCCAAAATGGGCTACGTCCACCAGAAACAGCCAATCCTTTTATTCAGTCCAGCCAAACTCTCTCTCACAGTGCCACCACTAATACAATGAGCCTCATACATAATGACCCTTTAAAGATATTAGGGTTTTTATCATTTTGGGGAAACATAGAAAACCACCTGTTAGATCTGTGACCTGTGACCTAATAAGGAACGGGGTCCAGATTTCACAATGCATAAATACATATACACTACAACCAACATAAGAAAATGTTAAACACATGAAAGCATAACATTGAGAAACACAACAAAGAAATTATTGAAAAATGGAAAGTGGAAAGGCATGGGAAACATGATGAAAACTAATTTTCCAAACAACATCCTCTACCCATGCCAAAGAAAAACACTAGGTGCTATACTGACCTCCGCCATTGCTCACAAACACATCTCAAAAGTGGTATCTAGCCAACCCTATCTCACATTTACAATCCCTTAAACTACTATAGGTTTCAATTCAAAATTTGTATTCCTTAGCTGCTTAACTGATATTTGGTTCATCAACTTTGTTTGTTTAAATTTCAATATTTGTGTTTTCCTTGTTTCCTTCAACTGAATTTCTCCAAGAGGAGTTTTAGGAACCGAGTCAACCAAGTCCTCTAAATCGAAATTTGAATTTAAATATCCCTTAACATCAAGAGAAAAATGATTCGGGAGAGAATTTGAATCCCACCAAGTTTCTCCCTCATGTTCTTATGTTTGGCCATCCCAAAATTATTCAACTCAATATATCCCAAGCCAAAACATCTTCTGCATCTGAAATGTAAACCTTCATAATTAATATGTTGGGTCCAGGTTATATTTTGAACATTGCAATCAATGATTAGCAGGAAGGTTCTTTGAGGTATTAAGCTCAACCAGGATTCAGGCATAGGTTATATGGGTAAATATATGTGCATGTGAGAGTCAATATTTAAAATATTTCCCAAAGCATTTCCAATGGAAATAAGACAAGAATGGTTCCAAAATTGTAGTGGTCGGTGTGAAAATCTAATCCAGACCTGTTTGTGTGATCCTTCAAAATTCCATAGTTGAATTAAGGAAAACAAGGTGACACCAGGGATTTGTAACACGATAGTGAGATTGACATGCCCAGATGCATTTATTTAGCATATTCTATCCTTATCAGATGTAAATTATTGAAGTAAAGACAACAACAAATTCCCCTTGCGTAAGGGTAGATGTCTAACCTTCCTTCAATGAAGAGGAAGCCTAATGTTTTGAGATCCATTCATGGAGGGCTAGAAGGCTGGGCCAAAAGCCATTGAATCTGTAGATGAGGGAATGATCTTCATAACAAATCTTAGCTTCAATCACATCCTCACCAAAAGTAACATTGGAGCTATTATAAGTAGGCTTCATGTGGTTTTATGGATCTACCAATCCTCACCTATAGGACGTCACCTCACCAAAGGAACCTTGCCTATCTCTAACCACCTCTCTAAATATATTTCTAACCCAATGTAAAACTTCAAAGGGGTGGTATACGAGGAAAGGGAGCGAGCATAGTGATTATCCTAAAATGTAACATAATAGCCTAATCTAGTGCAAGTTTAGCAGCAAATAAAATGAATTAAGTGAAATAATACACAAGAAACTAAGTAATAAAATATGAAACCCTAATTGCAAAGAGGGTTGGAAGGTACTTAGTTGATTCAAGATGTCACGGGACTGTATCAAAGTACTAATGACCAGGTCAAACAAGAAGGAAGAAGTTCACACAGGAGACCTGTAAAAATGCTGATCTGGAAGAGTTGGCTAGATTAGGGCACCTAGAGAAGGGATAGGGGTTCCTGGGGTGCTCTGAGCCTAATTTTGGGTGCCCTAGTCTATGGAAAAGGTCTAGAAACTCAATCTTTTCACATGGTCACAAGTGATGTTGTTGTTGTTCACTTTTATTGCTATGAGGTCACAATGATCTTTGAATGTCATTGGAAACCTGCAATGAAATATGAACCTACAAAACCCTAAAAAAGACATCAAATCCTAAAAAAGAAAGATGTAAATGAGGGGTCAGATTGTCCTTAGTTGTCACAATGGTGAACTTACAACTGAGCATTGCACTACATCTCAGACCCAATGTAGTTTTGTGTGTGTGTGTGTGCAAAATCATGCCCTAGGTGGCTCTTGTGCGTGTTGCACTTGATAGCGAGCAAATAGCTAGATGTAAAGAAATGTAATAATGTGTGCATGTAATATAATAATTCCCCCTCATATGAAGTGTATGTAGAATAATGCAGTCCCTTGTCCCTTGTGATGGATGTTAGAATGGATGCAATTGATGCTCTTTGATATCTTTGGATGTAACCTTAGGTGGTGATAGCTAATGCTTAGTGCTTGGTCCTTTATTCTGATCACATAAATTTATATTTATATGATTCCTTGCTTGAATTTCATAATTAACCCCAAAAAGGCTGACTACCAAAAAGATAAGATGCTCAAATGGCTAGAAAGGACCCAAAAGATGTGAGTAAAGTACAAAGAGGTCAGGGTGCCCAAGAGGGGATGGGAGCACCTAGGCTGGCATCCTGGCTGGGTGCTGGTGTCTAAGAATGAGAAACTGAAGGGTGAAGGTTAGACTGAGCAAGAAAGGTGCAAGACCAAAAGTGGCAATAGAAAGTAAAGTAAATATGGCCAAAGACATGGGTTAATTAGTACTTTTCTTACTTAGGAATCATATGAATAGTAGTATGCAATCAGGACTAGATAATTACCCAAAGTGTGTGATTTTGTGTCTACATTTGCCCCCACTTTATGTTGTTGAGAAAAGCTTGATAACATAAAGTAGATAGAGATGTGTACCTGATAACCATGTAGATCGATGGTGAAACATGTTGAGAGACAAGGAAAAGTGTGGAGTGATAAAAAGATGGAGCGTGGAGACTAAAGATGAGAAAGTGCAAAAAGTGATGAGATAATGACCCTAGGGTAGAAACACATGTTGTAGATGTTGCCAATGTGCTGTTGTTGATGTCAATGTTGATGTGTGTGATGTTGTTGATGTAGGATGATATTGAATGATGTTGACTACTGCTTCCCATACGGATGGACCTGCAAAAGAGAAGAACGAACAAGTAGTCAAATACACATGTATATGTGTAAAAAGCATGAAAAAAGTATGTAAAAACAAAAATGTGAAAAAGGAACATGTGCACCTGATCCGTGATGAGGAAAAGAGTGTAGAAATAATCATGTAGATGATGTAGAATGACCGAATTTTTTAGGTGATCTCATGTTAGTTGTGTTGGCTACGAGTTTTTTGGGTGATCTCACACCAATGATCTGGAAGAAGTGTAAGGAGAAAAGTCTGGTGTAATCCTCCAACCTTTAACAACTTCCCACAATGTGTAACACCACTGCATATGGTGTGTGATCCATTTCGACCAATTCTGATCCAAATGCGAAAGTAGAAAAATTTTGTAGTGTATGCATGTTGAGTGCTAAGGACTATGTGCCCTGTAAAATCCATTGTGTGAAGTACTTTAGACTGTGTTGAACTACCAATGTTGTGTAACTGCCCCCTGGTCACAGGCATCTAGGAAGGGTCAGGGGCCCAGGGCTACTGTCCTGGTCTGGGTGCTAGTGCTGTGTTGTAAGGACCCAAGTTGATTATGAGCCTGTCTAATGCTGATGACTATGTTGTATGGTACTTGTGTGTCTATGTTGATGACTGTAATGTTGTATGGGGTGACTGATTCACCCAAATGATGCCCCCTTTGTTTGGGGTGCATGCGACGTCACTGAAGGAGTATGCGGCCCAAAGGAGGACCGAATTGTACTAAAACTATGCCCTGCAGGGGGGAGGGAGTGTGTTTAGTAGAAACCAAGGCACACAAAACCAAGTGGTTAGGAGACAAGTGTTAGGACAAGAAAACATGCATGTAAAATGTAAGCTTATCAAACAAGTAGACAATGTGTAATCTAAGATGCAAGAAGATAATACACAAGAAGACAATGTAGACCATGAAAAGTGGGTTTCAAACATGGGACATCGCTCATGATGTCGCAAGATAATCAAGGCTAACTAGGCCAAGAAGAAAAGTGTGCACACAAGACAAAGGGAAAAGCCTGCAAACAATGGAAATAAAAGAATGACAAACAATGTAACAGACAACCATGGAAGAAAATAGACCTGCAAAACAAATGTTGCACATGAAGCACCCATTAGCATGTTAGAAAGATAAAAAGTATGTCAAGGTGTGTATAATCTGATATAGTAATGTGCTATGCAAAATGAAACAATAACACCTGTAGTGTACGAAAGTGGATGCCCCCAGGAGCCATTGTGGGACTGGTAATAGGTATTGTGCCAAACATCCATGTTGCGTGTATAGATCTGTAGAATCTGTGATCACAACTAGAAAGGCAAGTGAACGTGCATGTGTGTATGGAAAGATAATGACATACAAGATATCTATCTAGCATGTGTAATAAGATGTGCATGTAACAAGTAAATGTAAGCAAGACTAAATGTGACCAAGATATGCAGTATGTTGTGGAGTGTAGATGGAATGGAATGCAAAGTGAGTGTGATAGGAGCCACGTGCCCCCCGAGTGAGTGGATGTGTATGTATGAGATGAGGTTCATTTATACATGCCCCCTCAGCAGTCAAGAATGAACTGTAAATAAGAGTGTGTCATCGGAAATGGTTTGAATTGTGTGTAGTAGAAAGGATGTGATCATCAAAGCACAAAGTGTAGAGTAAGCGTGTGAGTGAGTGAGTGTTGAGTAAATGTGTGAGTGTGGTGAGGTCCATTTGAGATGTAGACCCTCAACAGTCGAGTATGGACCATGGAACTAGAGTGTGTCATAGGGTAATGTGTCATCTTTGTTGTGTGAAAGATGCATTGAATGTGTAGATTGTCAGTGAATGAGATTGTGTAAAGTCAAGTTTGTGATGTGTATCATTGAATGTGTGATGTATGTTGATTGTGTTAGATGTGTGTAAGTGTTGGAGTGTGGTATGTTGTGCATGTGAAGAGAAATGTGTCAATGTGTGACTAAAGTACAAGGTCACACAAGACAAAGATAATACAAATAGTGTATCGTATGTAGTGTGTTGTAGATGTGTAATGTATAAGATGTTTGTGTGATTGTGCAAGAAAGATGTGTCATGTGAGAAAGAGGTATGTCATGAAATTTCTAAGTGTGAATAGGCATGTTCCCAGGTGTGTAGTTTTTATTGATTGAATAATGTCATAGAAAGTATGTCATTGTCGCAAATGTCAATATGAATTGTATTATGAGTAGTAGTGTGTGTTGATATGTGTCAGGATTATGTTGAGTGTAAATATAATGCATGAGAGATTATATTGTATACACATGTGTAATATGTGTAGTGTGTGAGGTTCATGTGTATAGGATGCCCTCAACAGTCAAGTGTGAACCAAAGCACAAGAGTGCGTCATCGGGAAATGATGATACTAATGTATTAAGATGTGTATGTTGTATGTGAGAAACTAGATGTGAAGTGATGAGAATATAAACATGTGTTGATGTTATAAGGGAGAAATAATGTGATGCCCCATGTGTGTAAGTGATGGAGATCTAGTTGATGATGCTAAGTGGATCAATGTAAGGAGTAGTTTCCTTGACAAAAGTGATTAGATGCTGAAGTGGAGATTGGGGAGGGACCTTACACAATGGTGGCTTATTTGATGATGTTGTGGAAGACTTGAGTGGAGGCCAGGTTGAACTGAGATTTAGAGGAGGTGGCTTAGATTGACTTGGTAATATTGTAGATGAATTAGCAGGAGGAGGTGATGGAGAATGAACCTTGAGAGGTGATTTCTTAGTTTGACTTGGTAATGTTGTAGATAACTTGAGTGGAGGAGGAGTGGGACCATCCTTAAGAGGAGGTTGAGTGGATTGAATAGGTGACACTTGACTGGGCAAAGAAGGCACCTTAGAAGTGATAACATGATGCTCATTAGATGTAGAAGGAGAAGATTTAGGAGCCCATTTGGATGTAGCATTTGTAGATGGGCATGCAACAGAATGTTGTGTAGTGAATGAGAGAAACCCTTGATGCTCAAGATGTGTGATTCTTTGTTGTAAAGTGTAACAATCATTTTCATTATGTCCATTGATCCAATGATAATTACAATATGGAAGACCTTGATATTTTGCAAGCCGATAAGGAGGATATCAATGAGTAGATGGTAAAGTTGATCAATTGATGACTAAGGAGCTATTAAGAATATTCATGTTGCTTAGTATTGCGATCAAAGGTGAGAGGATCCGGTAATGGTATGAATTGAGGCTCACTGATATGAGCACATGTAGAAGACATAGAATGAAAATGAGAAGAAGAACTATCATGAGCCTGAGAAGCATCTTTAAGTTGTTGGATTTCAGATTTAAGAGATGTGATCGTGGATTCCATAGCCTGAAATTTGTCATAAAATAAAGAATGCAAATCTTGAATTGACTCCAATATGGGTTGATTGGATGGAGGATCACGAAGGCTAGGGTCATTAAATAGATGATCAAAGATAGGATTATTTCGATGTGGCGGTGTATCTTTAGGAAGATGCATATGGTGTCTAAGGTTTTTTTACAGAACAACTTGGCAATTGGGATGCATCTTAAGTAAATCAGATAGAGAAATTTGAGGAATTTGACAACCCATGATAGAGGAAAATGAGGATCCTAAGCGTGCTATCATGATTCACCAAAATGATTAGCAGAAATATGATTAAAATATAAGAAATAGTGTGCTTTCACCTAATGATTGCAAAATTATAGCAATGCCTAAATAAATTGCAAACAATTAAAGTACAATTAAGTAAACCAAGCAAACTAAGCTAGAAAATATGAAACCCTAATTGCAAAGAGGAGATAAGAGTGACTTAGCTGATTCACAATAAAATCTGGATTGTGTCTGAAGTGCTGACCTGATGAATAGAGAGGGAGAACGTCACACAGAGACCCAGAAAAAATGTGCAGATCTGAGAAGATCTGCCTGGATTGGGGCACCTGGAAAGGGGTAGGGGTGCCTATGGGTGCCCTATAGACCTATTTCTGGGGCACCTGTGTCTATGAAAAGTCTCAGAAAAACTCCTTTGATAGGGTAGTAAGTGTTTGTTGTTGTTCACTCTTTGGTCACTATGAGGTCACACAATGATCGCTTGAGGTTGTTGGAAACCTGCAACAAATAAATGACCTGCAAAACCCTCAAAGAGACATCAAATCCTAAAAAAGAAAGATGTAAAATGAGGGGTCAAACTGTCCTCAACTATCACAATGGTAAACTTATGACTGAATGTTGCACTACATCTCAGACCCAATGTAGTTCTGTGTGTGTGTGCAGAATCGTGCCCTAGGTGGCTCTTGTGCGTGTCACACTTGATAGCGAGAAAATAGCTAGATGTAAATAAATGTAATAGATGTGTGCATGGAATAGAATAGACTCCCCTCCTATGAAGTGTATGTAGAATAATGTAGTCCCTTGCCCTTGAATGGATGCTAGAATGGATGTTTGAATGCTCTTGAATAGCCTTTGGATGCAACCTTAGGTGGTGATAGCTAATGCTTAGTGCTTGGTCCTTTATTATGATCACATAACTTTATATTTATATGATTCCCTTGCTTGAATTTCGTAATTAACCCTGAAAAGGCCGACTACCAAAAATATAAGATGCTCAAATGGCTAGAAATGACCCAAAAAATGTGAGTAAAGTACAAGGAGGTCAGGAGTGCCCAGAGGGGATTGAGTCCTGGCATTGGCATCCTGGGTGGTCCAGAATGAGAAATGTTGAGGGTGTGAAAATACAGACTGAGCTAAAAAGAGTGTTCAAGACCAAATGTAGCAATAGAATGAAAGCAAAGATGGCCAAAGACATGGGTTAATTACTACTTTGCTTACTTAGGAATTATATGAATAGTAGTATGCAATCAGGACTAGATAATTACCCAAAAAACTAAGTGATACCCTATGATACTATAAAAAGATTAAGCGAGAGATATATGTAGGTGTAGTAGGTTTTGCACCTCAAATTTTCTTTGTACACATTTAGGATTAGTATGCATCACTTGGAGCTTATCATGAATCACATTAATCCATGGTTGTGATACATGCTAAAGAGATTTATTACTTTCACAATAAGAGGTACCTAAGATAATTTTTCCAAGGTATAAATACTTTATATGTAACATGAATAGGTGCAACATAAAATTGGGTATAGAGGCTAGTGATTTATTATTAAAGGGATTAGAAAAAGGAGTCTCATATGGGATACTCTTAACCGTAACAACTATAATTATTCATAGATATACTTAATGACATTTATGTAGCATATATAGGGATAGACCTTATGAATGATGAAGCCAAGGGCATCCTAGAAGTCATGACACATGAGCTCAATGAGAAGTCAGTGATAAGGAAACAATATAACTATAATTGTAGATCCTATACTAAGAGGTAGGATGTTATGCACTCTAAATAAGTTTTTGTATCAAAGTGCACATGTTGCTTAGTAAAACCTAAATATGCACATAAATTTTAATGTTCACATATTATGTGTTTAAATTCACTATCAGTTAATAAACTACACATAGGACTGTAGATCAATAAAGGCTCAAACATGAAGAGCACGTGAGAAACATTACCACAATACTATTAGCTTCATAAAATGTAATAGTATGTATATGAGGCATATAATAGGTAAGTGTACCAATAGCTAGAATCATGTGGATGATTATATGTAGCAGGATGACGTTGAGGCCAAATTCTATAAATATGGTGCACATTTGAATAGAGCTCTTAGATTCATAATTAATGGTGATTAGGAAGTGGGTAATTGACATATATTGTAGCTTAGAGTTATCATTGATAGGATTAATATTGTTTAGGAAGTAGAGTTCAAAGTCAATTGTATTGGTATTAATGAAGTCATGTATAATATGGATGAAACTTGAAGCAATTATTAGTAGAGTAGTATCAATACATCTATGGAAGTAATTATAGAGCATTATAATATAAAGTTTTACTGTGACGCTTGCTTTTATCAACCTTAAGAGGAGGAGGGGGATACATATGAGGTTACACTCTAGTAAAATTTTGTAAGATTATTTGTGGCAAGGAGGGAAACCATGTGAATTTCCTCCAAGAATCATCTTGTAATCGACCTATGTGGGTTTAGATATGACATTAACATTAACTTTGACATCATCCTTTTTATCATTAGGTTTTCCTTTATAATTAGATTTTCCTTGAAATTTGGATGTAGATGTATTAGGAGTGGTAAACGTGTACTTAAGCTTTTTCAATGTAAGGAGCTTGCCCTCTTGTTCTTTTAAAGTGTGACATAGCTCATCAAAAGATCAAAATTCATCAAATATAACTAGATCTTCCTTTTGAAAAGGGATAGTTATAATTGTTTCCACCAATCTCTCTAGTTAAAAACATTACATTTGTAAAATGTTTATCATAATTTGTACATTAACAAAATAAAATATTAAACAAACAATTTATAAAAAACATAAATCTATATCAAAGAATAAATTATTAAAATTTTGAAATCCTTTATATAAACCATAAGACATGAACACCAATTGCACTAAAATTTGAAATCCTTCCATCATATCTCTCTCAAACACTAGAACAAATAACCTTTCTAATCATAATTATTTAAAAAAAACATGTAGGATGTAAAACTAGCCCCAAGAAAATTTCTTTCATAAAAGACGGAAGGAGGAGAACCAAAATCAGGAAGCTGCAGTGAGTAATCAAAATGTTGATTGTTGGGCCGGAAGGTCTATGAGGTTTTGGAGGACTTAAACTGAACCTTTTTGTCTTTGATTCCCAAAGGAGACATTGAATCTTCTTGTAGGATTTCAAAGCCATATACATTTTCCTTTGCAAACACCATTTACAAGCTTTATTCAAAGTAGGAGGAAAGAAATACTGATAATATTGGGTAAATTGGCAATTTCAAATGAAGATTTCGGGAAAAAATTGGATTCGGAAAAGATCAGTGGAACTAGATTTTGAACGACAATTCTAGCCCTAAATGCTCTGTATTAATAAATGGGAATCCGGTTGGTTGTATTTTGGATGGGCTTGAGGAAAAATCAAGATATATTTTATTATATCTTAATTCCATTCACGGGCAAGGATCGCATTAATATTGGCCTTCAAAATTGGCAAATTGTCAAGCAAATATTTGGGCATCTCATTATTTTCCAGTGCTGGGAAGTCTGGCCTTTGGTAGAAATTCATAAAAGCCTTCTAATCAAAACTAACTACATGACAAGGGAACACTTTGATCAAATCGGTGCTCAAAGCTCTACCTACTTATATGTTGTATATTTTCCGCTCCAACCTCCATCCCCACCCTCGGTAAAAGGTCCTAACCTCCTGGATCATGAAAACAATTCTCTAGCAAGGGACAAAAGAACGTAAGAAAAACCCTTTGTACAATTGGGACAATGTTTGTATGGCAACTTCCGTTGCAGGAGCGCAAATCAGGAAATTGAATACTCATGATTTGGCTCATGGAGCTAAACTAGCTTGGGGAATGTATTCCTAACCTCAAGCACTATGGTGCAAGCTCCTAAGAAGCAAGTATTTAGACTTAAATGATTGGCTTCACATTCTCAATATGACCAATCCTCCATAGAAACTCAATTGTTCTTGGACAAGACCTGCCTCTTTGCTTCAGGCCTTCTCTTCTTAGTCGGCGAAGAACTCCAATGATACTTTTGGGGCGCTATGGAAATCAAGCCCAACCATTCTCCTTTGAAACATTTGATTCGAAGGAGAAGAATCTCATTTGTCTATAGTTTTCAAAAAAAATGAATTCTTTGTTTAGGAGATTGTCTCCGCTCATGCAAAGTGATTTAAATCAACTTTATGTTAGAGGGACAAGCGATCCTGAATAGTTGGGTTAAAGTTCCCCAATGAGTTAAGGGTATGCAACCAAAAAATATTCTTGGATCCCCTTTCCACTCGGTTTCTTTAAGTTGATTTATGTCATCTTTATTTCAGGGACGTCTAGGGCCAGTTGTGTAATCAAGGTTTGTGTTGGTTCTTTGATACACAGGCCATCTTTGAAGCTAAAAGTTGGCACCAATGAAATTGAAGCTCAGGGCTCTGCTTATTGAAGGGGATTCTATGATATATATGTAAAAGGGAATCTTAGATTGGACATTGGTATTTCAAGCACGTCTGGGGCTAGTTGTAAAATCAGGGTTTGTGTTGGTTCTTCTATTCATGGGGCTATCTTTGAAGCTAAAGTTGGCACCATTGAAGTTAAAACTCAAGCCTCTGCTTATAGAAGGGGATTCTACAGTAAAAAGGGGAATCTTAGGTTGGACATTGCAAGTGCTCATTGAAGGGGGCTAGTATGGTAAAAAAATTAGAGAATTTCATATTGGACATTGGAAAACGTTTCGTCTTCTACACCAAACACACAAAATTATTCAACTAAATGTGGGGAGAATTAGAGGCAAATGCATTTGACATGTTTAAAACCGAACTCTGTAACTTTTTCCAACATTATCCCAGCTTGTGCCAAAATAGGAAATTTCAAACATGGTATGAAGAGCCATTAAAAAATAATTAAAAGCATTTTTTCTCTTAGATGTTACAAATGCTTTTATAGACATGTATGCAAAATGTGGAAACAAGTGAATTGTTTGACAAAATACTAGATCATATTAAACAAATAACATATTGAAAAGAATATCAAATTAAACATTGGCATCCCTCTTGGCATAATTCGCTACCTCATGTATGATTGTTGGTAGTATATAGGTAGGAACATAATTTTCTTTTAAGGTTTTTAAAATTTGGTCCTTTCTCCCCAAACCAAAACCATCCACCCTTTGAGAGCTATCCTTAGCATCCACCAAGAGTAGAATTCTCAAAACAAATTTCATTATTAATAGGAAGTATCAATCACTCTCTCTTTCCTCTTATAGCTAGAGGACCTTTACCACACAAAAAAACAAAAACCTCTCCCAAATTCATATTACAAATCAAAATAGGGACATCAAGAATGGAAAATAATCTTCATACAACCAAATTAACTAGATCATGATTCCATTCTCCTCTTTTTCGTTCCATAATTGAGACATCCTTCCTCGCTTATTGGACCTGATAACATCTTAAACTCTAAATTTCTCTTTGACCTCATCACTCATTCCTTTTCAACTGTGGGAGGCCACATACAAAGTAGGTCGTCTACAATTCAACATGCAAAAGGTGGGAAATTGAGGAGGAAAAAAAAAAGGAGTGGGAATACTCGAATTATGTCCTTCCATATCAGTAGTCCCACTATTGAATACTACCCATCCACGGATAGCAACTTCATATGCTTTTCCTTTGTCTTCTCCAAGCTTAATGTCGCCATCAAAAATTAATTTTTGGATATAAAAATTTACAACCAAATACTCCCGCGGTAAAAAAATACAGCCAATACTCCCATGGATGGCACACATATCAAGGCCATGTTCCAATCATTAACACTTGAGTGTGTCATCTTCAATGACTCCCATCAAGATGCAATGAAAGAGGGGTCAATCAAATAATTACCAACTTTTACAATTCCATCAAAATCAATAAATGTGTTTCCATTCATTACAAGATGGCCTACGTGCAGCTGAGGGAAAAGTGAGGCCATCAGGGATTAAAGATTATAAGATTACACGAGGATGGGATAGAGGATACATCCTTGACGAGAATTCTTAGCCATGGATCCAAGAAGGTAACTTCCCATAATTTATTAGGTATTGCCACTTTGGCAAGAATACCCACAATAAGATTGGCTACAAGATATGTCCCCTTGTGTTTTCTCTTAGTACGAGTGAGTGGCTTTTTCCGGCTTTGCCAAATGGCCATTCTATGTCATCAACATCCCTAAGTCCCCGTGCTATTGCTTTTTCTTCATCTATAACATTATTTGGAATATGAGAGTCTCCTCCTATAACCAAACACTTCCATCCTTTGATCATAGGTATTTCCCATCCATAACATTAATTGCATCTGAGAGTCTACTTCCACAACCAAATTCTTACATCCTTTGATCATATATATTTGAATATCTTTCAAAAGGGCTCAAGCCTATGCCATGGTGTTAGTCTCTTGACTAACATTTATAGCATAGACCAATGTCAATTGACCTCAATCATCCATTAACACACCACCTCCACCAATAGGCATGTGTTTCCATTGACAGCTCTGTCAAGATTGAGTTTTATGTGGGGTTCCAAATCAACTTAAGCTTTATAACTTTTTTCACCTTGTCCCATTATTGAGAGGGAACAAATTTAAGAATTAGCTTTATCACCGTTTCCATCTTCATCCCATTTTCAAGGACTACTTGTTTTGAAAAACAAAAAAAATTGGCAAAAAAATTAAGAATCTTCGTACCATAATCTAATAAAGTTATAAAGTTTAAATACTCATACAAATTTTTACATATGACATAATCATTCATGTAACATATATTCTTATTATTAAAACATACTTCAAATTCAATTCAATGTGTTACATTTGAGACATCTGTATATTTTTTCTATTTTTCTATTGTTTTTTAATTGAAGTGAGGATTGGAGGGAACTTTAACCAATGGGACACAAGCCCACTTTCGCAACACAAAAAGTGTACTTTCTTTTCCAACATTATAAGGAAAATTTTAATGTAAATGTAGTGTGGGGCCAAAAGGAGTCAACTACCATATTAGGAGTGAAAACTTCATGACATCACATAATTTTTTTATCTTTTATCATTAATACAATAATTGTCAATATCATTTCTTTATCACTAAAATGGTGCTAGAATGAGTAAAATGTAGTCCCTTAAAACATCTATTATTCAATCTAGCACTATATTATAAGTTATTTAATACAACACAAAATCTTAAACCAAATATACACGATTAAAAATATAAAATTGGAATGAAATAGACCTTTTTTTTAGAAATCAATTAAAAATCAATTATTCACATGGTATTAAATAATAGTTTGCTCCAAAATTCCAAATCATCCACTTGCCGGATAACGCAATCAATTTTCTTACAAGAACTTCGCAGATAGCTCATTTTCCGTGGTATTGCCTAATAGTTTCTTCCATATCATCCAATTGCCCAATCATGCAATCAATTTTCTTACAAGAAATTTCAGCAGCTATTCGTGAACCATAGTTATGATTCTCAAATGAGAGCTTCCGAGATCCAACTGAATTCCTGATTTCTTCTTGTAATGTAGTTAGGATAAACTGATTAAACCAAAAACATAAGTTTGGTTACTGTTGCAATATATGTACCTAAAGCCTTGCAAAGTTGAAGTAACTAAGGGGATGATGCAATGCCTAAAGAGACTACTATTCACTTCATAGTGATTGATATTTTTCTACATCATATACTTTTTCTTATCACTATTTGTAACTCTTTGAATTAAATAATTAACTAAAAGAAATATGACCAGAACTCATAAAATGTTGAAATTCAAGCATTTATTCATTTCCTTGAGAACAAAACTACTGAACTGCTTCCTTACTGTTTAGAAAGGAACAATATAATATAAATGGATACCCTTCCAAAGTACATAACGGCATGGTATGCAATAGTTCCATGATTCAAATGAACAACTATCACGATTAAAAGGGAACCCATGTGAGATCCCTTTGGGGCAGTTGAAACCAATTCAAAGTTCCGGTATACACACCAATGGTCCAATACCTATCAACATAGGCACAAATGTAGCCTGTAATACATACAGACTTTAAGGATGAACATAAATCTTTGAAAGATTATGAGCTGTCAATCACTGAAGTCATGATCGCATTATCTCGATTGCATTTGTATTTCATAAGCTACAACAATAAGTCGACTTGAAATTCAAATGTGATCCTTATTGAAAAGGGACTAGTTATCACCCTTCCGGCAAGAAACTCGTTGTGAGAACTAAACAAAGAAAAAGACAATCAATAATGATGTTTGGTATAGACTTAGACAAATGCATATTGACTTAGTGGAATTTGAATCACGATTTGTTATGACATGAAACATTAAAATTTTAAATGTTAAGATTCGAGAAACTCGGGAAACACAACAAAAAAATTGAGGTTCTGTTTTTGGGTGCACTATATTTTAACTAGCCAAAAAAAACTACCATACTATTAAAAAACAAAATCCAAACATATCTGCTAAAAAATGAATCTTGATCAAAAGACATAAAACCATTTGATTTTGGGCAATTCCGAACTCTGGATGTCTGAATTTTTTATTTACTCTTATAGTCACAAAGATGTGCCAGGAGATAAATCTAACAGCCTTCAACAAGGAGCATAATACAACGAGGTTGTATTCAAAAATGAATGGTGTAACCTTGATCGATAAAAGGCAATTAGATAAGGCTTCTCAAACTATCTGACTTCCTAGGTAACACACGTGCTATCATTGATAGTTCATCCTTCCAAATCAGAATTGACAATTTTAAAATACCTAAATCTGTCAAACCACCTAATAGATGATTGAAGGATAGATCATATGTAAAATTTGGGAGAATCTTGTTTATCTTAATATCAATATAATGCTTGAAAAGTTGTAGTCCACGCTACAAATAAAATCTGCTACACTAAGGCTCTCTTTGTAGTCAAGAGGTGATATGACCTTGATATTGATTTGAAAGGAAAGATCATCAAACGATGCTTGCAATTGATATTTACTTGGTGGCAGTCAGATAGTTCAATTCAAAACAATAAACCACTTAACCAATCAGAGTGTGCAATGCTTTGTGTTTGATAAAAGTACATAAGTATCAAACATAAAAATGGAAGCAAGGAAACCACATGTTTTCAGTAATAGAAATGTTTTATTATAAAATCGGAGGTCTTCTCTTAGACTCTAGCAGTCCAAACCATTTCCTAACACATGAATTTTCAAAAAATGAACCCAGAACTGGATACAAACACATGATTATAAAGCAAAGGCAACTCTTGTTAGTTCATAGTCCATTGCATAGTTATAGACAGCTACTGGTTCTAAAACTCAAAATGGTTAGGTAACTTCTTACTTGAAATTCTTTTCAGGCTTTCATGTTTTTCTGTTCTTTTGTTAGATTGTGGAATTCAAAAGATTTTCTTTCCAAACATGGGGAATAGAGCAGAGAAACTCTTGTTGGGAACAAAATTCAAGGCAACTTGGCTTTGTTTATTTTAATCTTCTATGTTTTGATGGTGGTTTTGGTCATTTTTAGGGAATACAATGTTCAAGGAAGGGAGCTCTCAAGTGAGTGCAAAAATATCTCTTCACTTGTTTTCCTGTTTCTATGAACAAAAAGAATGGAAATGTAGAATATGAGTGTAGGACTATGTAAACCCCATATACTGAATCCTAAGGAGGACTGTAATGGTGATTATGATGCTACAGAACTGTACTATGAAATTCCCATCTTCCTTTCTATCTATTCTACTGAAAGCAGAATACATATTACAACAAATTACATCATGCAGACAGTTAAAAAAACCATTCGTATGTCCAACTGTTTTGTCTTCCATTACCATCATTGACCATGGAAAATGAAGTGTTGATCTTGTTGTCGCAAATTTTGTAGTGGATGAAGTTTGTCATGTTGCACATGTGGAGCCCAAGAAATGACGATACACAATGTTATTTTCAGGAATCATGAATTTGAGAGCTGCACAAAGAAGGGGAGGTGCATAAGGAAATTGCTAAAGCCTAAGAGGAAGTGGAGCTGCGCAAGTGCACAAAGAAGGGATGGAGGTGTATAAGGAAAGGTACTTGGCAAAAGACAAGCTTCACAATGAAGGGAGAGCTTTGAAACAAAGCAAGAGCTTCATAAAGGAGGAAAGGCTTCACAACAAAGGAATTTATTGAAACTGTGCATAAGGATTGCAAAGCATGTGAATGCCTTGGAAATCTTGGTAAAGGTGTGCAAAAGCCTCGGGAAGGTGATAACCCAAAACCAGGGTGCTAGAAATTTTCTGATGATTCACCTTTCTGAAAAGCAATGGCCCCCATTGTGTGGGTGGCCAGTTGTGGAAATTGCACTTGGAGTTGTTGGAGTGCGTACCACATATCATATGATCTGCATACTACCCTATTTTCACTACTTATAACAGCTTTTGGATGCTATTCTTGGTGTGTGCAGGGTTGGTATAGACAAATGCATCATGTTCTGTTGGACTGAGATGTGCAAGGTCCAAATCTCGGGTTTGTTGGGCTGATCTACACTCAATGAAAGATGTTGTGCAAGGCTTCTGAAGCTCGAAGTTGAACATTGGATGCATGCCTTAATGGTGAGTTAGATCAAGAACAATGGTATTCTCGCTAGCGATGCAGATTTTGTTGGCGAGCCAAGATTCACTGAATTATTGATGCACTTGCTGAATACGCTGAAGGAATTTCTCTTTCTTTTCCAATTCCTTGGCCTTGGCACTAGTCTCTGGAATATGGGTGTGTGAAAGCTTATGTCAAAAGGTGCTGCAGGCTGCAATTCATAGCAATCCAGATCTGTGAAGATCCCTGTTATAGGCATGTTTAATGAATGGTAAGTTGTCATCCCAAGTGTGAGGATGAGCACTGTTGTACATTCTCCAAAATTGAGTGTGTGATTAATCACTTCAGTCTGGCCATCATCCTGAGGATGAAAACTTGTAGATCTATCCACTTTTGTTCAAGCATTTCCCACAAAGCTTTCCAGAAATGACTAACAATGGAGAGAGGTATCCCACAATGCACACAAACATATTGGAAGAAGAGTTTTGTTGTCTCAGGTGCATTGATTGATTTCTTGCATTCTACCATGATTTACATCTCGGAGAACTGACTCACAACTACAAAAAGTAGTCATGTTGGTGCTTGGTAGTCGAAGGACCTGAAAGAAAATCCATGCTAATAGACTTTCATGGCCTTGATATAATAAGAAGTGTGTACATACCTAATTTGCTGTTGGCAGGATTGGCTATGGTGTAAAGGAAACGAGGCATGATGTTGTTAAAGGGTTGCCAACATCTTCATTGATCCAAATTGTCCAGATAATTTGGAAGAGCATTCTTCCCAGATAAGCCTTGTGCCAGATTGCCGGAGAGAAACACATCTGACCGAACTTGTAGAGAAGTTGATCTTTTTGATAGAATTCAGCAACCTATTGTCCTTGAGAATAGGTGTTGAAACTGTGCAAAAAATCTGCATCTGCACTGTAGTGAGAGACCCAATCCATGGTGTTGTGGCCTCTAGTGTTGAGCACTATGACAAGCGAGGCGATTGGAGATCTGCTCAACTAGCCAATTACATTGTTTTCTATCTTTCTTATGTTTGATCACAAGTGAAACTGTTGCATGCATGTCATCAATTTCATATGTCTAGCATTATCCAACTTGCTTTGAGTGTGCGAAAAATTGAAGAGGCTTGTGATCTATATGAATGATAGTTTCCTTACTGAAGACTTAGTGTCTTGACAACATGTATGATTGCATGAATATTTTTCTCATTTGTGAAGCATCTCGAAATGGTGTCACTAAATGTCTAAAAGTGGTATGCAACTGGGTGTCCATGTCAAGTTATCATGGCACCAAGAGATAAATCAAATGCATCAATCAGGATTTTGACATGCTGATTTATATTAGGCATTGTGAAAATTGCAGATGAGCAGAGAGTTGACTCGAGTTCTTCCACCATTGCTTGACAATGTGGATGATTGCATAACTATTTTTCTCTTATGTAGAGAATATCCTAATGGTGTCACAGTTGTCACCAAGAAGTTGCACCTTGATAGAGAATGGTGTGTGTACTCTCTCTCATGTTGACACAATTGGAACACCTCAAGGCTGTGGGTAACCTATGTCTGAGGTGTACCTCCAGAGAGGGCTGGTTCCTTGTGAATCACCTAAAAAACGAAAACTTTGACAAGGAAAAGGGAAAAGGAATGCAGAAAATGGGAAATAGGGGTGATACATCAATAGTTTGATACTTGCATGTAACTCTGCACACATAGAATTTGAAGATCCACACACCTGCACAACTCTGAACTATTTTCATGATAAATTCAAGGTTTTAAGAAAAGACAGCGGTAGAGGGAATGAATTCCACACTAAAGCACATAAAATATCCTATAGCAAACACAATGAACAATCTGAAAACAGCGATATGAGAGGGCAAAAAATGAAACTTTATTTTATTCAAAGGTGCAAGTACAAAGGCTGAAGATGCATATGCAAATCAGCTTTCAAGTATATTTTTTACAATAAGAAATCAGCCTATATCAAGATGAATCGACTGCCCTCCAAGAATAGACTGCTGTTCTCCAAAAGAATGCTGATTCCTTTTATTTATTTTAATCATACCCTTTTGTGCTTGGCGCCACTTTTAGGAGGAACAGCCGTTGTATTTTATTTATTTAATTCTATTATCCCCTGCTATCTTTGGCTCATGGGCAAGACTGCTGCTATTTTTATCCAATTCCACCTTTTATTTATTTATTCATGTCCATCTTTAGCGCTAATCTGAACTGGAACAGCAGTTCTATTTATTTCTCCTTATCTATCTTTGGTGCCAACCTCCAAAAATGGACTGCAGCGTGCTTTTCTTATTTCTTTTATTTCTATTTTAATCCTCCTTCATTCAAACTCCTAAGAACAGAACAGCAGCTCCTATTTTTAATTACTTCCATGCATCTCCTCTTTGCGCCAAAAATAGGAGGTTCTTTTATTTATCTTATTTATTTCCACCTTCATGCACCTTTTTATCTCTCCTTTGGCGCAGACTTCTATAGGACAGCAGCTTATTTAATTAATTACTTTCATGCACCATCATGCAATGTCTTCTTTTGGCACAAATACCTTTGGCTATGAAAGATGGTAAAAGTTACTAAATGTCTCAAAGTGGTAGGCAATTAGGTGTCCATGTTGAGTAATCATGGTGCCGACAGCGAAATTAAAAGCACCAATATGGATTTTGAAAAGCTGATTTAGATCAGACTTTGCAAGAATTGGAGCTGAGAAGAGCTTTGATTTGGGTTCTTCAAATGCATGTTGTTGTGCAGATGTCCGCAAAAATGCTGATTTGAGTCTTGTAACTAAGCTGAGAAGCCTTTAGAGGTGTGAGAAATCCAACGCAAACCATCAGCAGAAGTTAATGAGTCCAAGGAAACTTCACAACTCTGTGAGAGTGCGAGGAGTTGGCCAATCTTGCATGATCTTGATCTTTTCCAGATCCACACAAATCCCTTCATTGTCAATGATGTATCCCAAATACTGAACTTGAGTAACACCAAGTACACTTACCTAAATTGGCTTGCAACTTGTCAGTGCACAGTGTGTTGAGAACCTTTTGAATGTGCACAATGTGCTCGTCCCATGACTTCTTGTAGATGAGGATATCATCTAAGTAGACAATGACAAAAGAATTGGTGAATGACCCCAGTATGCTGTTCATAAGCCTCATAAAGGTGGTTGGAGCTTTGGTAAACAAAAAGGCATAACTAAGCACTTGTATAGGCCTTCTTTAGCTTTGAATCTTCCAAATGTCATATGGGTTGACTGATACTTATTGATAACCAGACTTGAGACCAACGTTCATGAATTATTATGTGCCACTTGGTTCAAAAGATCATCGCTACAAGGTAGAGGATACATGTTCTTGACAGTGATCCTATTAGGTGCATCGTTGCCAACAAAAAGATGTCATGATCCATCCTTTTTTTATGCAAGAACAATTAGACTATCACAAGGTAAATAACTTGGCCAGATCTTCCCTTGGTTGATGAGTTCTTGAATGTGTCTTTGAATCTCATCATTCTCCCAAGCTGATCATCAACGCAAAGGACTATTTGGAAGAAATGATCCTAGAAGGAGATCAATTTGGAGCTTTAACCGAGCAATGTATAGGAAAGGCTTTGGGATCTTCAAAAGACATCTCCATATTGTTGTAAAAGTTGGTTAGATTGTTTTTTCTATGATACAAGTTTTTCAGAGGGCGTTGTAAGGGCATGCTTCTTCGTATCATGGGTGAAATTTGATGCTGAAATAAGAACTGCTTAGCAACCTTGAGATAACGGCCCTATTGGAACCATCCAAGTGAATATGGTTTTGGTATTGCCTCTGTTTCTAGACCCAGACACTTTGTAGCGTCTTGAAGAATGATATTCTTATGGGTTCCACAATCAGTGATGACATGAAGCATTTGTCCTTTTACCCAACATTTGGTGCGAAAAGGACGCACTCTATCTTTATTATTAACGGGTGTTGGTTCAGCATTGATGCTCAAACATTGAACATCATAATTTGTGTCTTTTTCTTCTTCAATTGTGAATTGATGTGCATCCTAAACAAGCAAAGTTTGTTGTGCATGACATTCTCATTCATCATGGGTGTTAACCTTGTGACAATTGCACCACTTGTTCCCTTTTTCTTTCTTCTGGGAATGCTTCTTTGGTTGAGTAATTTCTTGCTTTTGCAAAGGTTGTCCTCTACGAAGTTGGTGCATTGAACTACATTTGTGGGTGGGTTGTTCTGAAGGCTTGATCTTTGATAGAGGACCAAAAGAAGTTGTGCCTTTCATTTTTCTCTTGCGTATTCCTTGATCTTGACTGCATACCATCGGGCTTCTCCTAAGTCTACGCATGGTAGGAGCTTCATGGTAGCATGTATGTAACAGGGGAGTTAGCTAGTGTACTTAAGGACTTGATGCAAACCTATCTCAAAAAGATCCAAACATGCATAGTGTTCACAAAACTCTGTGAAATAAGTCATACAATGATCTCTCTCATCTTAACAATTGGAGCTTCTTATAAAATTCATCATAACGCTTATGTGGATAGAGTTGTGAACATATTGTCTTAACTAACTTGGGACATGTATCAATGGGTTCAAATTAAGTCTCCTTTAGAGCACTGTAAGACTTCAACTTGAACGTTGAGGTCGACATCTTCAGGTTGCAAAAGTGATATTTTCGTCGTTGGAGAACTTGTTGATGGTGTAGTATGCTTCTTGTTGACATAGCCCCTCGTCCAATGCCTTACTGCCAATTTGCCTTCGAACTATTGAAATGCAAAATGAGCAATTTTATAGGAGGATCCTTAGTCCTATCATAGTTAAGAGGAAAGATTGTGTATGGCACACAAGATAGTGGAGAGTATGCGGAAATAGCAATAGAGATAGTGCATGTGATGAATGAGGATAAACTTAAGCGGAATAAGGATCAACTTAGAAGGGAAGATGAGAGTGAGGGATGAGTGCACGGTTGTCGCAACAAGAAGGATGCAGATTCTATGCAAAGGAGGGGTTGTTATGTAGTTGCACACAAAGAAATATGTGTTGTGCATAAGAATTTTCTTGCACACATGGTTTGCACTAGATTAACACTAAGACAAGAACAAAAGAAAGGGCATGTATTGTAGTTGAAGGATTATACCTAATGAAGAAAGTGGATTTGACAAATTTCAGAAGGCATGATTGTCGATGTGTGGATCTTGACATCAACGTAGGGATGACGTGGAAGGCATATTGTGTCCATGTTGGCGAAGACAGTGGATCTGAGGTTAGAATAACTGTAAATAGGAAGGTTGGGTATCTAATAAACAAATTATTATGTAACTAGGGATACAATATTATGATGTATATGGGTTGATGAAGACACCAACATGTGGCACATAAACCTCTTAGTTAGCTATATGATTATAATATATTGGGTCAAATAGGCAACTTGTCAAATTAGTTATATTGGGCAATGAGTCGGCCTACATTTGGATTAAGTGTTACCCATCCCTTAAGAGTAATACAGATCTATATAAAGAAGAAGAATATCATTATAATGAATGACAAGCATGTGTTGAATCTTCTATTTGGTAGGAGGATATTGAAGTGTCCCCCTTGAAGTGGCATTTCCATATTACGAAATCGCGTGGAGTTGTTCTTTGCTTAAGGAGTATTGGATGGTGTGGCCCTACTTTAAGGGTACTTATTCTATTTCTAAATATATTGAATATTACAAGTTTTATGCCCACCAATGTCTCTTGTGTATTGTCGAACTTCATTGTATTCTAAATATTGTTTGAATTATTCAATTATTATATGTGAAAATCTTAACACCAACCCCTTATACTAGATATAGACATAAGTGGGTCATCCAATAATAGATAGATGTGTTAGGCTATCGAACCACTTCATGTTTTGAGTCAAGCTTAAGGAGGTTGTAATGATGATCCCCTAGTTTGAGAAAATTAGTGCACAAACAAGGGAGGTTTGTATTAGTAGTTTGTAACATGAATGTAAGGATAATAGAATGATTTATATGATTATGATAATCTAGTTGTGGAATGTTTTATGGTTGATATCCTTGTTTTGGTCCCAATGCATACACTACTTAGGTTAGTGATGCAGGAGCATCCCCGGTTGAAGGCGATCCTACACAGATTTTGACTAAGTGTGGGTGTGCACGAGAAGAGAGAAGGTGTGGTAGAGTAAGGGAACGATTGTGCAGAAGAAGCAGAGGTTTGCAAAGTAGATGGAGAAGAGAAAAATGCACAATAGTGTCTGCGTGCAATAAAAATGTGGAGGTCTAAAAGGGTGCGGAGTATAAGAAGGTTCGCGAAAGTTGAGGAGGAAAGGGAAGAAGCAACATGCCGGAAAATGATGTGTAGATTATTCAGAAATGGGGAGAATGATATCCTAGTGTTCATAATAGAGTGGTTGCCACAGTGTATCTAAGTGTGGTTGCCATCAATGAAAAAGGGGGATATTGTTGTGAGCTGTCATTGATGTCAAGATGATCATGTTGTCGTCATTGATGTCAAGATGATCATGTTGTCGTCATTGATGTCAAGTCAAAGGTCATTGATGATGTAAAGATTGTTGAGTGAGTCATTGATGAAAAAAGAGAAGTGCATCACTTGTGAAGGTTGATTGGCAATGTGAGAAAGAGCAAATTTGAAGAAAATGTGAAGACAAAGATGTTCTTGTGAAGGTATGATGAAAAGTATGAGTATGGTAGCTTGGTGAGTGGAGTGCACACAAGTATGAGAGGATGTATGACACTTTTTGAGAGTGTTCAAGAGCAGAGAAGCAAGGGTATGGATGTCATTTGAAGATTGAGCATCAGAATGTGTTGAAGAGGCGTGAGAGCATGATGATGTGAGTGATTTATCAGAGATAGAAAGAAGACAAAGAATAAGAGAGGAGAAGAGTAAAGAAGACCATTCTTTGTTGAGATAGCAAAAATAATGAAGATGGAAAACATTTGTCTTGGTTGAGTAGGTGTTTGGTCAAGGGGTGGCTGAGTCGGTGCTGAGTCACTCAGGGAGTTGGTGCTTCCTTGCAAGTTGGTGCTTGCTAAAACCTTAGGGGTTGGTGCTCCTTGTGGAGTTGGTGCTTCACTAAATCTTGGCGAGTTGTAGTTTCCTTACAAGTGGGTGCTTGTTAAAACCTTATCAAATTGGTAGTTGGCAATTACGGGTTGGTGCTCCTTGTGGAGTTGATGCTTCACTAAATCTTGATTTTGTTTATTAATGCAAGGATTAGTGGATTTTCTTCCCCTTGAGGGTTTCCCACATATATAATATGTTCATGTGTGTTCTCTATAGTTTCATGCTCATGTGGATGGTTGCTATGTTGCTTTGATGGTTTGACATTGCTTATATAATGATGGCTTATTGAATGGTTCATGCAAGGTTAAGTAAAAGTAAAGATAATTGAAAGAGAGTTTTTAAGGATACTGATTCACCCCCCCCAATGACTGTGTTTCCAACATGGATGTTTTGAGAAGGCCCAGAAGGCAATAGTGCACGAGAAAAGAGGCATGAGGTATATCGAGGCCATGATTGTTCGGAAGAATGGAAGAAGGGTGTAGCGAAGGATTGTGTGGAAAAGGATGCACAAGTGATGTAACCAACGACAAGACATGTCAGAGAGGCAATAGAAAAGATCATACAATGGTGGTTGATTAGATGTGTTAGGCAGGTTTTCCCAGTTACCAGACTGGCACGATGCAAACCTGCAAATGTCTAGATGAGGGAAACCCAAAGAATTAATGGTAGTAGGCATGGACAGAAGATCAGATGCGTCATAATGAAATCCAACTCACCAAGAAAAGACCAGCGGCAAGAGACAAGTGAGCGAGGCAAGGCTATAAAAGGTGGTCAAGTTCACCTTTTTGTAAGTTAGTTGGCACAATCAATTGAGTGGCCAAGAAGGGAAAAAGAGGACAAGTGGCCAAAAAAGGAGAAAATGCCAAAAGGACAAGACCCTAAGTGTAAAAGTGCATAGACGCACACTAAACCAGTCTACATAGGTCCGTAGGGAAGCACCATATAGTCTATAAGACACTCCAAGAGAGAATTGTAAGGACCGAAGAACTAGATGAAACATTTATAGTTTCAATCTCATTGTGTGACTCTGTAGGCGTAGGGGAGTACCCTCATAGCCAAGTGGTATTAGAGTTGGTTCTTTCCAATGGAAAAGAGAGCAGGATGCTAGTAGAACGCCAAACAAAAGGAAGTTGGCATGAAACATTATGTTCTCCATTGTGAAAATGTGGTCAGAGAATGCAAGAAAGAGACCCTAGAAGTGCAATAGGCGAAGGGTGATGATCTTGCACATGAAAGAAAGATGTCATCAAGAAGAAGGGATTACGCAGATGCAGCGGTTGCGAGAAAGCTGGAGGAAATGTTGGAGGAACTCAAAGGCCTTAAGGGTGTAAGGAATAGATTGGAGGACGCAAAAGAAGACCACCGAAGGAGATGAGGTCTTGTGATGCGAAATGTCAGAGATGAGAATAAAGACTGAGTGGAGAGTCAGCAGCACAAAGAAAACTACATGGTGGAAGCACCGATAGAACGTCGGGAGAAAGAAAAGGCGTGCATAGGGGCACTACTGAGGGTTGCACAAGAATGAAGAGAAAGTATGTGTGGGAGTACCGTTGAGGAATGTGCAGAAGATAGAGCATGAAGAAGGCTCACAAGCTGAGCAAAACGTGAGAAAAGAAGTCACCTAGAGGTAAGTGACAATGCGCAAGAGTATTGCGCTGCGAAGAAGGAATCTGCTAGAGAGGAGAAGATGGTCGTTGATGGCCATAAGCGCATGGACTGTGCAAATTCGCAGATAGAATCAGAAGAAAGAGTGAGGAGATTGCACATCCACGAGCTGAAGAGTGCGTAAAAGGAGTCCTAGTAAAAGGACCAAGAGGGCGCAGATGATTGTGCGAAAGAAATGTCCCAGAGGAAGGACATGTGGAATGCACAGCTAGAAGCGCAAGAAAGGTGGCCCCAATAGGAATGCCAGTAAGCATGGAAGGACGCACAAGAAAAAAAGCTTTAAGAGGAGTCAGGGAGTGCACATATGAAGATGCACATGGCAATGGGAGCACCATTGCAGAGGAAACGAAGGAAGGAGAGGAAGAGGTTGCCCCGAAGGCAACTGAAGTAGAGCAACCCGAAGGAGAGACTGCGAGAGTGCATGTGAAAAAGAGAGCACCAAAGATGGAAGAGATCCACAAAGATTTCCAAGGAGAGCGTTGTAGCAGTTCGGTGAAACTGCAAGGAGATATGAAAGTTGCCCCAAAGGCAACAGAGAAAAGAAGAGGACATCGTGAGAAAAGTGAAAATATGTGATGCATGGCTATCACGGCCCTACATGCCCAGAAGAAGCAAAATCGATGTCGAGAGAAACAGCACCAAAAAGAAATCTGCGAGCGAGCAAATAGTGGCTTGGTGGTGCACAGGTAGCCGGAGTGTGGTCTAATAGAGTTGCAACGAAAGAGAAGCTAAGAAGCCCATGAGAGAAATTTGGGCAAGGAGATGAAGATTGCACAGAAGAAAGGCATAAAGGAGAATGGCTCTCGGAAGAAAGAGGAGAAGGCAGAGAATGAGGCCAAGAAGATGGTCTATGATAGGTCCAAACCCCCAGGTGCATGAAGAAATGAACGCGTGGAGAAAAAGAAGGCAAGAGGAGACACAACAGTGTGTTGGGAATTCGGGATTGCAGAATAGTGTTATGATTTAATAACAAACTCAATCATGCACACAAGATCTAAACAATTCCTCAAAATCTACAGCAGTGGAAGTATAAACTAGAATAATCCAAATCAAGACAAAGTACACACACATAACACAGCATGTACCATGGTTCACCCAATGTGGGCTACGTCCACCAAAGATAGAGACCTCATATATATAATATAACAAGATTACAAACCAACTCTTCAATACAAGAGTACAATGCATCTCCCCAAGAATATCTCCTCTCCTCCATATCTCTAAATGGATCTACATAAGTGATCTACAACCGTGCCTACAAACACCACCAGCAAATCTCACATAACTAGGAACTACTGCATCTTTGAACTGCTACCAAGATCTTTGTGGATCTGCAAACAAGACCTCTCACATGGGTCCACCATATGTGCAACTATAACTGTGCACCAAGAAGTAAGTCTATCTCTCCATCACTGCATAACCTGTGCAAACATGAAGACAACCTCCTCTACAATATCTAGATCTACATGGATCAACAATACAATATGATCTAATGAATCTATAATACAAGATCTCACAACAACTTGTGGATCTAACAATATAAGACTAGATCTACAAGGATCTATAATACAAGATCTCACCAACATGTGGATCTTCAAGAAGAAACTCTATGTGCTTTGCATACTATGCAAGCCATTACAGTGAGACAATAACTATACAAAGGAAATACAATAGAAGATGTTACCCTCTTCTCATCATTGTACCTGTTATTTCCTTCTATCCAGCTCCTCTCCATGGAAACTTTTTCTTCATGTAACCTGTTCTTTCTTTCTCTTCTTCTTCATCCTCTCAATCTGGGAGAATCAAGGATCTAACTCAATCCTTGTCCAATTAACCTTCAAACCCTAGCTTTCATGCTTATATAGGCATATACAAACTTAGGGCACTTAGCCATGCAATTACAATCCATAGATCTTGCTTTAATACTAAATATAGATCTAATTCCCGTGAATTAAATAAAACACTCATGCACAGGTAACCAATGCCAGTTATAAACCAATGTCGGTTCCTACTTGCCTGACCGATGCCAGTCAGAGGTGACCGATGTCGGTCCTTTCATGACCGATGCCGGTTACTGTCTGACCGATGTCAGTCACTGTGTAACCCAGTCACTTTGTAATGCATGCTCCAATGAAGCTATTTAGCTCCACAACCTAACACAGTGGATGATGCAAAAAAGAAAGGGGCATGCAAAAAATAACGTTGCCTGAGAGTGCGCAAGAAGGGGTCGTAGCAAAAAGGTGATAAGAGGAGAAGTACAAAGAAAGAAGTGCGCGTGGGATGAACACACCAAAGGAGGAGGCCCAAAGATGAAATGGGCGAAAGAGGGAAAAAACTAGGTTCAAGGAAGTCTTGCACAGATTTTGACTAAGTATGATTGTGCACAAGAATGGAAGGCACAAGAAGTGAAGAGAGAAGGTACGGTAGAGTAAGGGGATGATTGCATGGAATAAGCATTGGCTTGCGCAGTAGATGGAAAAGAGAAAAGGGTGCTATGCCCCTTTCTTTTTTGCATCATCCATTGTGTTAGTTTGTGGAGCTAAATAGATTCACTGGAGCATTCATTACATGATCTGAATAACCGACATAGCTCCACAAGACATGTCAGAGAGGCAACAGACAGGATCTGACAAGGGCAGCTAATTGGATGCTATAGGAAGATTTTCCCAACTAGCAAACTGACATGATGCAAACCTACAAACGTTTGGATGAGGGCAACCCAATGAATTAATGGCATTAGGCTTGGGCAGAAGATCTGACGCGTCATAATAAAATCCAACTCACCAAGAAAATACCAATGAGGAGAGTGAAATGGAAGAGGTGTGACTATAAAAGGTCACCGAGTTCACATTTTTGAAAGTTAGTTGGCACAGTCGAATGAGTGGCCAAGAAGGGAAAAAGAGGACAACTGGCCAGAGAAGGAGAAAAGGTCGAAGGGCCTAGAGTCGAAGTGTAAAAGTGCATAGATGCACACGAAACCAGTCTAGATAGGTCCTTAGGGAACGACCCTATAATCTATAAGACACCGGTTGCTTGTAGATGTCGTAAGGGCCATTGAAGAACTAGATGAAAAATTCATAGTTCTCATCCCGTTGCGTGACTCTGGAGGCGTAGGGGAGTACCCTCGTAGCCAAGTGGTATTAGAGTTGGTTCTTTCCTGCGGGAAGGAGAGCAAGATGCTAGCAGAATGCCGAACGAAAGGCAGTTGGCATGAAACATTGTATCCTCCACTGTGAAATGGTGGGCAGAGAACGCAAGAAAGAGACCTTAGAAGTGTGACGGTCGAAGGATGATGATCCTGCACATGAAGGCAAGATGCCATCAAGAAGGGATTACTCAGATGCTGCAGTTGCGAGCAAGTTGGAGGAAATGTTGGAGGATCTCAAAGACCTCAAGGGCATAAGGACTAGATTGGAGGATGCAGAAGAAGACCACCGGAGGAGACGAGATCTTGTGGCGCAAAATGCCAGAGGGGAGAATAAAGACTCGGTGAAGAGTCAACAGCGCGGGAAAAACTACGTGGTGGAAGCACCAATAGAATGGAGGGAGAAAGAAAAGGCATGTGTAGGGGCACAGCCGAAGATTACGCACGAGGAGCGCAAGAGTGAAGAGAAAGTATGTGCGGGAGTACCTCCAAGGAATGCGGAGAAGATAGCAAATGAAGAAGGCTCGTGAGCTGAGGAAAAGGTGAGAAAAGAAGTCACCTGGAGGTATTTGACAGTGTACAAGAGTATTGCATCGAGGAAGGAAGCTACCAGAGAGGAGAAGATGGTCATTGATGGCCATAAGTGCACAAAAGATTGTGCAAATCCACGGATGTGGAAGAACAAGGAGAGAGAGAGTGAGGAGATTGTGCAACCAAGCCCAAAAGGAATCCTATTAAAAGGACTAAAGGGTGCAAATGTTTGTGCAAAAGAAAATGTCCTAGAGGAAGGACATGTGGAATGCACAGTTAGAAGTGTAAGAAAGGTGGCTCCAGTAGGAAGCCGGAAGGAGCAAAAGGATGCACAAGAAAGAGACTCTGAGAGGAGTCAGGGAGTGCACATATGAAGATGCACACGGCAATGGGAGCACCATTGCAAAGGAGATAGAGGAAGGAAAGGAAGAGTTGCCCCGAAGGCGACTGAAGCAAAGCAACCCGAAGGAAATACTGCAAGAGTGCCCACGAAAAAGAGTGCACCAAGTATGGAAGAGATCCGTGAAGATCTCCACAGAGAGCGCAATAGCAGTTCAATGAAATTGAAAGGAGATACGAAGGTTTCCCTAGAGGCAACAAATAAAATAAGCGTACATCGCGAGAAAAGCGAAAAGATGTGACACATGGCTATCACGGCCCTACGTGCCCAAAAGAAGCAAGATCGATATCAAGAGGAAGGGCACCAGAAAGAAATCTACGAGCAAGCATATAGTGGCCTAGTGGTACACAAGCAGCAGGAGTGCGGTCTAACAAAGTTGTAGCAGAAAAGGAACAGAGAAGGCCGTGAGAGAAATTCAAGCAAGGATATGAAGATTGCACAGAAGAAAGGCGCAAAGGAGAATGGCTCCCAAGGAAAGTGCACAAGAAGAAGGGGTCGCAGCGAAAAGGCGACAAGAGAAGTATAAAGAAAGAAGTGTGTGTGGGATGAACACACCAAAAGAGGAGGCCCAAAGATGAAATAGGCGAAAATGGGAAAAGCCTTGAAGGATTTAAGAGGTGGATGGATAAGAGCAAGCATGGACTCGCAAAGCGAGGATATATGAGCGAGTGTGGACTCGCAAAGAAGAAGGCTCAATAGGGAAGCCTTATAAGGATGACAGTTTGCACCAAGCGGATGCGTGTGAAAGGACGCAACAAGCAAAAGGTCGCAAAAGATCAAGGTGAAAGATCCCTTTGGAGTAGATGCTCGAGTGATGGTGACTTGCGACTCACCAGAGTGCGCATGATGGTGCGGAAGAGTCACACAAAGGTGACAAGGGACTGGAAGAGACACAAGAAGAAGAACAAAGGGCAGAAAAGGGCTTGTTGGATGAAGAAGCCAGGACTATTTGTTCCAATAGTCCGAAGGGTGGTCCTACCACTCGTTAAGTCTACTTTAAGTGAAACTCAAGTTTTAAGTATCGTGAATGTTTGATGTAGGAGCATTCCCGGTTCAAAGCAGTCCTACACAAATTTTGACCAAGTGTGGGTGTGCGTGAGAATGGAAGGCGTAAGAAGTGAAAAGAAAAGGCGTGGTAGAGTAAGGGGACGATTGCATAGAAGCAATGGCTTGTGTAGTAGATGGAGAGGAGAAATGGATGCAATAGCTTCAGTGCACAGAAAAAATGCGGATGTCTAGAAGGACATGGAGTATAAGGAGGTGTGTGAAAGTTTAAGAGGAAAGCGAAGAAGCAGCGTGCGGGAAAAAATGGCGCACAGATGTTTTGAGAAGGCCCGGAAGGCAATAGAGTGCGAGAAAAGAGGCATAAGGTAGATCGAGGCCACGAGTGCACGGAAGAATGGAGGAAGGATTACGTGGAAAAGGATGCGCAGGTGATGTGACCAACAACAAGACATGTCAAAGAGGCGACAGACAGGATCTGACAAGGGTGGCTGATTGGATGTAGTAGGCAAAGTTTTCTACCTAACAGACACAATGCAGACCTACAAACGTCTGGATGAGGGAAACTCAGAGAATTAATAGTGGTAGGCATGGGCAGAAGATTGGACGCATCATAATGAAATCCAGCTCACTAAGAAAATACCAGCGAGGAGAGAGAAGCAGGTGAGGTGCAGCTATAAAATGTGATCGATTTCACCTTTTTGAAAGTTTGTCGGCACAATCGACCAAGCGGCCAAGAAGGGAAAAAGAGGACAAATGACCAAAGAAGGAGAAAAGTTCTAAGGGTCAAGAGCCTAAGTGTCAATGTGCATAGATGCACATGAAACCAGTCTAAATAGGCCCTTAAGGAACCACCATATAGTCTGTATAACACTCTCGAAGAGATTTGTAAGCTCCCTGAGAGCAGCTGCTTGTAGATGTCGTAAAGGACACCAAGGAACTAGATGAAACATTAAGAGTTTTCATCCCATTGCGTGACTCTGTAGGCGTAGGGGAGTAGCCTCGCAGCCAGTTAGGAGTTAATATGTACATCTATTCAATAGGTAGTGTGCAAGAAAGTAGAGATTTTGTTGCTTTGAACAATGAAGTAATGTGAATCGGTCGAAGATTTGCATGATAATAATGATAAAGATATGTCATGCGAGCACTAGTAGACGTTAGTTGTAGGATGTGTTAGGAGACTTGCTAGTAGAAGCATGTTGCACTCTACATGTTCCCTTGGTACTAAAATTCATGTTAACACTTTTGGTATAGTATGGTACTAAGACATTGGAGGAAGGGGAACAATCAACATTAGGAACACTTGGATAGCCAAGTTGACTTGGACCTTGAAGGAAATCTAGCATTGAAAATAAGACTTAGTAGGTGCCATTGAGGTAGTTGGCAGTAGTTGCATCATCAATTTGCAGAATTGAGAGAATTGTTCTTTCCTCTACTCATCCAAATCTTCCTGAATGAGTCAATAGATGTCTACTATAAAAGATTTATTTGTTTCATCGACCATTTTTGGATTTATGCATTCACTCCTTGGGATATACTAATACAAATCCAAGTTTGACGCCCTTTTTTGATACTGCACATGAGTTGACATGTGCTAGTAAAATACTTATGGAAATAAGCTCTATTACCAATGATCTGTGCCAAGCCCAAGAGATGCATAGAAAACAATCTACAACTAACCAAGGTAGATGGATATGCTCAATCAGAGTTGCAAATCATATAAAATGTAATTTGAATATAAACAAAGGGATGTGGAATACCTATTACAAATTTAGAATCAAATCACTTGGAGTTGAGAGCTCTTCCATTATTGTGAACAAAAAGAAGTGAAAAATATATAGTGTAAGTGTAGAACTATTTATCTAAGTAGTCGAAACGGCTGGCTAGAGCTGTGGGAGTGGGAGCCAAAGCGGCAGGGAGCAAGAGCGCCGGAAGGTCTGTGGAAACGGCCGGGTATGGCTTGTGCCGTACCCGGCCGTTTCCGCAAGCCTACCGCTGCTCCCTGCCCGCTCCCACTTCAAAAAACGTTGACTGTAAAAATTTTTTTCAATTTTTTTTTCAAGTTTTAAAAGTGCCTAACAACATAAAAAAAATTAAATATTCTTCTAATTTAACACCCTAAAAGATAACTCTAAGCAATAAAACAAAAGAAAAACACATAAACAAAACATAATGCAAAGAAACTTACCTTTGGCACTCCAAAATTACATTGTGCTTGTCTAGGGTTTGAGGAGCTATTGCTAAGCTTGTAGGAGTGTGAGGAGCTGTAAAGGAGGAAGATTTGTGAAGGATTTGTGGTTTACTAAGTGAAGGTAAGTTTTTTTTTTTAATTTCTAACCTTGTTTCTCTTTTTTCTTTTTTGGTTATTTAATTTTTCACACATTACATTTTTTTTGCTTATGTTCATCATTTTTTTGCTCTTTCTATTTAATTTTTTTTATTTTCATTGTTCAATCACAATGCAATTGCATGCCATTGTTTTCTTTGCTTTTTTTTTTTTGAACCTTGTAGGTATTTCTACAATGACAACAACAAGTTCTGCTTCTTCTGGGCAATCTTTGGCCAGGGATTTTGACCCAAATTCACCGTTATGGAGGCATGTAACAATACTTCAACAAATTGCAGGTGGTGGTTGTTTTGAATGGAAATGCAATGATTGTGATGGAGTATCAAAGGCTCTTACAGTAGGGTGAAAAGCCACTTGTGTGCCATAATGGGTAATGGTATAAGAGTATGCAAGGGGAGGAATAATGCTGGGGTGCCAAAAGCAAAAGTTTTGGCATATATCAAAGAGCAGGAAGATGCAGAGGCAAATGTGGCTATGAGAGCGGGTCATCCATTGGCCAAAAGAGGAGGTTCATCTCGTTCAGCGAGGCCTCCAGTTGCTCCATCACCTAGTGGATCCCTAATTGTGGCCATGCCACATCCATTTGTGACGGCTACCTCCATGCATGATGAGGATCTCCTCTTTCACGAAAGAGGAGTAGGACAAAAGGACCATGGAAAATGCCTTTCAAAATGAGAACACGGATATTGTGGATGAGCACATCGCAAGATATGTGTATGCTGAATGGGATTGTCATTTAATGTTGTGAGGTCACCATATTGGCAAGAGATGGTGAAAGCAATCAATGAGGCACTCAAAATGTTACAAAGGGTTAGGCTATGAGAAGATGTGCACCACCATATTGGATAAAGAAAAAAAAATATGTGGAAACCTCCTTGCAACCAATTCGAGACTCATTGGCCAAAATAGGTGTGTCCATCATTTCTGATAGATGGAAAGATGCAAAAAACCGCCCTTTGATCAATGTGGTTGCAGTATGCCCTAAAGGGGCAATGTTTTTTAAAGCAGTTGATTATGAAGGGCAAGTGAAGGATGCCTAATTCATTGCCAACATCCTCTTCGAAGTCCATTGAGGCGGTGGGGCCTCAAAATGTTGTCCAAATCATAACAGACAACGCCAAGAATTGCAAAGTCGCAGGGATGTTAGTTGACGCAACGTATAGGCATATTTTTTGGACACCATGTGTTGTCCATTCACTCAATTTAATGCTAAAAAAGATGGCCAATAAAATAGAATGGATTCAACAAGTGTATGCGGAGGGTGAAGAGATCCAAATGTTTGTGACCAACCATCACCAATCGCAAGGCATCTTTAGATCCTTCTAGCATTTGGAGTTGCTGAAGGTAAGGGGAACTATTTTTCTTTTATTTATAAATAATATAAGTTTTCTTTTATTTTTAAAATATAGTATTCAAAAAATTTCAATTTTTTCTTAATTTTTGTTTCTCATTTCTTATTCAGTTGCTGAAACTCAATTCACATCACACACAATCGTTTTGAGACGACTTGTGAAGGTGCAAGAGGCACTTAACAGGATGGTAACTTCCAACCTATGGGTTGTATGGAGGCAATCAAACACTGTACGGACTCACAAAGTGAAGGTAATGATCTTAGATGACACTTGGTGGGATCGAGTAGAATACTTGTTGAGTTTTACTGAGCTCATTATGAACATGATTCGCTTTACTAACATGGATCAACCATGTCTAAGAGAAATATATGATGGTATCGACTCACTAATTGAGAAGATAAAGTCCGTCATAAATGCAAAAGAACAAAATCCTAAAAAAAATTCAAAGTAGAATCAATCCTCATTGAGCGGTGGAACAAAATGACCAACCTACTACATCTACTTGCATTTGCATCGACTCCTAGATTTTACAGCGCAAAGATCCTTTCTTTGCAAGAAAGGATGGAAACTACATCGATGGAGAAGTCGGAGAGGGATATATGTTGGCATTGTCTAGGCTCTTCCCTGATCTTGAGGCCGAGGACATGGTTATGATAGAGTTTGCCAATTTCATAGCAGAAACAGGTCATAGCCTTCTCGCTCTTCGGAGCAAATACAAGATGGATGCTCATATGTGGTGGTACCTCCATGGTCACGCATCAGTATACTTGCAACCTCTTGCAATCAAGGTCTTGGCACAGGTAAAAAAAAAAATACTCTCTTTTCTTTTTTTGCTATAACTTTTAGTTTTTTAAAATTCAAGTTTGAGTGTTTAAGTTTGCATTGACTTTGCCTCAATAGTTTGCAAGTTCATCTTCCTCTTAGCGCAGCTGGAGTACATATACCTTCATCCACTCACAAAAGCGCAACAAGTTGGGAGCTAAAAAGGCCGAAGGTTTGGTATATATACATTCTAACTTGCACCTCCTATCTCGCAAACAGCGGAAATACAAGGAAGGGTCAACAAAACATTGGGATATTGATCCAGAGATAGTTGACTCAGATGCTTTCATTTCCCACTTGTCATTAGATGATGAGGGATTGGAGACTTCTTTAGCATTGCAAGACCTACATGAACAAGGGGGTGCAACTGGTAGTGGCCCTAGTGGGAGTGGTTTGAGTCCATGTGGTTCTAATGAACCACATAAGGATAATGATGATTGTGTTGATGTTGATGCTCTTGATGAAGAGGAATATGATGAATATTGAAAGATAGTTTGAACTTTGATCATTGGTGTAATAAATTGAATTCAATATATCATGACATTGTGTTTAATTTAACTTTTAAACTTTTACCAAATTATGAGTTGTCTTTTGTGGTTATTTAACTTATAACTTATAACTTATCTTGTCTTTCATATGCATAATGTGGTTAATAATTTAATTCCTATTTAGTAGGCTGGAATTTATATATATTTTTTATTTTTATATAGTTTTTGTACAGCCGTATCCAATGCCATACCCGGGACCAAAAAAAATTGTCGTATCCATGTATCGGATACTTTGTACCTATACCCATATCCAAAACATATCGGCTACTTAGGCAACAACTAATCAATCCCTGCTCCCATACCTCCTAGCCCAAAACCAACTCACCCCTTCCCAATCACCCATCCCTTTCCTAGGAGTGCATGTGCTCCTCAAATGTACCATGTAATTATTTTGCATGGGTTTACAATTGTATATGTATTCTTTGATTATGTGCATGTATAAGTCCATGCGATCAAAGATTAGCATAACCTCACATATTTATACTATACCTATCAATAAGCATGCACCGATCCTTCAGCAATAGCACCCAAAAACTCAAGTTAAAAATGAAGGTTTTCACCTGTACATACTACTGCAACACACACACACACACAAACTATTTGTAACAGATGGAATTATTTGGCAGGTGTTTGAAGCTTATAAGATGCATCTTTCTGATGAAATCAAGAAAAAAAAATGTAGCTAGCAATCAAAGCATCTAAGAAAACCTTGATGAGATTTCAGACAGCAAAAAATATGGCAGCAAGATAAATGTTTTGTAGAAGCTTCATGTAAAATATTATTGTCTTTTCAAATTGTTGTCTGCCTGCTGATTTTTGCCAGGATGCTAAATGAAAAGGTACACAATCAAGCTTATTTTATCTATATAGATGTCAGGTTGTACAAACTTACTTGTCACAAGTTCCTCTCCATCCTCATTATTGTAAACGATTACAGCAGCATAACCAGCTTCTTGAGCAATAAGAACCTTTTTCTCAAAAGTGCATTCACCGCGTTCCACTAAAAGAATCGGAGCATATTGTACATCCTTTGGGGCTGGATTTCCAATCTCCACACAAGCATTTGAAGGTTGTGCAACATAAAGCACCCCCATAAGGCCAACTCCTGAGATTCGGGGAGCTGTAGTCCCAATGCACAGGTGAGAAAATAGATTATTTCTTATCACAATTATAAAGAGCTGAATTCGATAAAAACATTTTAAAAAATCCAAATAAAATGTTAATTTGATCATCCTAATAAAGCAATAATTACTCTGGGGAGTGTAAATTAATGAGGGCATGTTAAATGTCATGGATTAGATCGTGCATTGTGTTCAATCAAAACAGTACATTAGGCTTTTATGTCAGCTGAGCCCACTTCTAAGCAATGATTCTGAACCAATACAAATGCTCAATAAAAAGAAAAATCCTTCAAAACTACATCACTTAACATCACAATAATGTGATAAACTTAAATTCAACCAGTTTGAGTTATGAAAAAAAAATGAACAATAACATCACAAAAAGCAGAATCGTACATAAATGCTACTATTGTAAATGGTTTAACACCTTGAGAGGCTTTAACCCTAAGTATCCCTTATTTTTCCAAGAGATTTATTGAAAAAGAGAGGCATTCAGCTACCTGCTTCTTCAGGACCAACTCCCACGTGCCGTGGTTCTACCACTTTGCAACCACCTCCAGGGCCACATTACGAGTTTCTTTATTGTCAAGGAGGTTTCTTCTTCATCCTTGGATGCTATTGAGAGATTCATATGGGAAAAGCTTTGCTTCCTCCTACGATTATACAGCCAAGCCTTCCTCATCCCTAGACATTCCCGGTGGAGCATTTTTCATATTTTCCAGATCTTGCGTTGGCCTGTCACCGTGATATAGATCTGGTTATGTGTATTATTACCCTAACCACATGGGTTGGGAGATTTATCGCATTGGGTTTTACCCACATTTTCTTTTAGTGCTTTTCGTCTGCTTTTATTGTTCAATGTGCCTAGGGTCCTTTTTTCCTAACACTTTCTACTTTGGACATATTCTCGAGTCCCATTGACCTACTTTTGATCATTTATGGACATTAATATAATTTCTTTCTTTCTTTCTAAATGCACTACTCATTCCTTCAAAATTCACTTACAATTCAAGCCAACTACTGTACATTTGAAGCATCCTTCTAATACTTTATGCTGGGAACTACGCGCAATTGCAATTTTGGCTTTAGAAGTTATGAATTTGAAATGTAGATTTGGACTTAGGAACATCATTTTTCTGCACAAGATAATAAATATAGGGCCCAGAGAATGTTTTCTAGTTTGATATGGAACAAATCTAATGCACAAACAGTATTTTGTTTTCTTGCTGCTAGGGATGGATTTTAACAGATTCCATTCAGGAAAAACTTTGATGTTTACATTTCTTTTTAAAATTTATGTTTGTCTTCTTGAGATGAAACTGTCAACTGATCCAGAAAGGGAAACAAATAATAACAAATATCAGTTATGTGCATTGCGATCCAACAATGATTGATATCGACTGAGCCTTAAGGTATTTAAGTGGATCATAATTTATCATTGTACAATGGCTATGACCATTCATAAATTCAATGTTACCCTAATTGTGAATGGGGAAATTTTAGTAAGATGCCAAAAAGATTAGTCAACAAAAGAAACATTTTAGAAATAACCGAGTTTTCAAAATACTTAAATTTTTCAAATTGCCATTTTTTCAACTTTGGGAGACTGCCATTTTTTTTAAATTACACCAAATGGTTTCAAATCACCAATTTGTTGGCCGCTTTTTTGCCAAAATCAATGACCCCCAGAAACACCAATTAACTAGAAAATCCCTGATTAATCAGCAATTAGGGTAGCTCATTTTTGTAGTCTAGACTGCCAGGATATGGGTACGGGTACGGTACGTACCAGTAAATATTTGTCGTAAGTGGTCCGGTAATGTTAAAATGTCAAAGTTTGGGTAATTAGAGAAGTAGGGTCTACATGATTAGGAATTAGAAATATTATATTGGTAATAAGGACAAGGAGTGAGATCATAAATATATTTTGTGTATTTTATTTGTAAAAAGTCTAAAAATGTGGAACTCATGTAAAATGATAAGGTTTATCTTATCTTAAAAGATAAGCTTACATGTACAGATAAGAGTTAAGGCATGGAATATGATTTGTCAGAGTGGATTTCTTATCCTATCTTAGAGATAAGATGGATAAGCCTAGAAGTTCTATAAATAGAGAGGTCACCCCCTCATTTAGCATAGAAGGAAGTAGTGAGAAATATTGTAGGAAGTGTGCGAAAGAAGCCATCAGTTTAAAAGTGTGTTGAAGAAGCTATTAAGAGGTGTAATTGTAAAGTTTCTCCCCATAGTCTTGGTGTCAGGCAAGTGAAGTCAATAACACTTGAAGTACCTCATGGGTGAGATTGTAACAATTTCCTGTTAATATTATCATTTACTTTGATATTTCAGATTTGTCATCATTCCGTCTTATCATAGTCGATGGTATTCTTGTGTTATGTTGTTGTTTTGTTTCCAGATTACATCCACCAAACTAAAGGCTGTGCATTAGTAAATAATCATAGCACGAGGAGTTCCCGATGAAGAATTATCATAGTGCCGGATTGGTGATGACATTTTGGTTCCGTTGCCGGGACCATTCCTCGTTGGTGGATTTTCTGGAGAGATATTCCCACTTAGTCAAAAATCAATTAGAGGGTAACCTTGTTTTTACTGTGCATAGTAGTTACCATGGTAAAGTCATTTTTGCCATGAATAGTAGTTACCATGGTAAAGTCATTTTTACCGTGAATAGTATTTATTTACCGCAGTAACTTCACTTTTTACCGTGAATAGTGTTTACCACAGTAAAGTCAATTTTTACCGCAGTAAGTCAAGTTTTACCATAGTTTACCATGGTCATTTCTATTTTACTGTAGAAAGGTGTAAAGTCACTTTCTAGTATAGTGATTCCAATTATTTGTACACATAAGTCTTGTTGATTGTACTTGTGAGTTGGTATTTCACGGTGGTTACTTTTGAAAATGGGAAAGATTTTTGTTTTTTTAGCTCAATCTAATGAAGATGCTTCTTCTTTCATTCAAGAGTTTAAGCAATCTTGTATTTGTAATGGCCTTATAAGAAGGGAACAATGGACTGAATTTTTTCCTACCTTTTTGGATGGTTCAGCACTTAGGTGGTTTGAAACACTAGGTGATAATATGAAAAATTCATGGGATTTATTAACTGAAAGTTTTCTTGAAGAATTTGGTGAACAAAAAAAATATGCAGATCTCATGATCGAGATCACAAAGCTATCCCAAGGAGAGAAGGAGAAGATAAGGGATTATCATGCTCGTGTTTCTAGAGCTAAGGAGGAAGCTCGATGCCCAGATCCGGAAGGGAGTAGCGGATGGGTTTGATGAATGGCGTGGATAATCTCCTCTGTAAGCACTTCATTCTTGGGATGAAGCCAGAGATCAGACAACGAGTGAAGTATGACCGCCCAGCTACCATTGAACAAGCAAAGGAGATTACAAGAAGGCAAGAAGAAAGCATGGAAGAGGAGCCCAAAGAAATTGTTGCTAAAGTAGAGCCTACACCAGCACCTTTGGTCCTGAATCCACAACCACTCCCCCGGTGAGCACAAATATTTCTCCTAGTACATCTACTGAGTATGAAGATCTACTCAAAAAGATGGGTCAGTTAACTATTAATCTTCTTCAAGGAAAGGAATTTAGTTCTCAGGGAGAAGATAGAGGTCCAAAAAGAAATATTTCTGAAGTTGTTTGTTATGGTTGTTATAAAAAGGGTCATTATAAGTATAATTGTCCAGATAGAGCTTCTACATATGGTAAAGGAGATAATGATAAAGGAAAAACACCTGTGAATTCTTTTGATGTAGTAGATAAGAGCAGAAATAATGAAGTAAATGTGTTTGTAACAAAAAGAAAGAAAGAAAAAGATAATCAAGATGAAATGATCCTAAGAAGATGAAAGAAGAAACTAGTAAGAAACATAGGAGAAGAAAGTTGGGTGTACAGGATTTTCTGATTTCACAGGGGCAAGGACCATACTCCATCTTGGAAGATCTGTCCAAAAGGCCTGCAAATATTACATATGGTCAACTCTTGGCTATGTCTTCTGAGAAGAGGCAGGAGTTGCGAGGTGGACTCAATGCTCGAGGAAGGAAGGAGGTTGAGGTCCCTGTTTTGGAGGCAGAGGCAGATCCCTATGCTCCACAAGCTGAGGTATTATGTAGTGGTATTTCAATTCATGATGTATTAGTTGATGGAGGTGCTGCAGTTAATGTAATGACCGAGTCTGTAATGAATATGTTTGGTTTAAAAATTGATCGCCCTTCAACACTTATGTTAAGGTCATTAAATAAAGGAAAAACTAAACCAGAAGGTGTAGTTTCAAATGTGGCAATATCTGTTATGGGTGTGGTATGTGTGGTAGACTTTCAGGTGATGAAAAATGGTACTGTTGCGTACCCAATGCTGCTGGGAAGACCATGGCTAAGGAGAGTTCATGCAAGAAACTACTAGAATGAAGGTTTCATGACACTTGGACGTGGTAGAGAGAGGGTGAAGATAAATGTGATCCCTCGACATCATAAGGCAGAACCTGTGGATTCAAGTGATGAAACTGATTGATTGGACATCATCTGATTACTCTAGTACCAGTGAAGTGGACACTGAAGATGAAGAAAGCGAGATGGATGTTTCAGTCATGGATATCCTTCCAGTCACACCAACTCATGACCCCATAAAATTATCTGAAGAAGAAGTTGATGATCGTCTCCAACAAATAAAGATTGGTGATGTTGTGATGGAGAGTGAGAAGGAATCCTACCTCCAACTCTTTCGAAGGTACATACACCTATTCACTTTTGATTACAAGGAACTCCGTCAAGTAAGTTGGGTAGAACATTGTATTGAGCTGGTAGATGGTGCTAAGCCCATAAAGCAAATGCCATATAGAATGAATCCTAATTTTTCCAAGACTGTAAAAGAAGAAATAGATAAGTTGCTTGATACAGGATTCATATTTGCTGTGGAGAATTCAGAATGGGTTTCTCCCATTGTGATCTCAATAAAAAAGAATAGGAAGCTACGCATTTGTGTTGATTACAGGAAGCTCAATAAGGCAACAAAGAAGGATCATTACCCTCTTCCATTTTCAGATCAAATCTTGGACGAAATAGCTGGCCAGGAGTGCTATAGTTTTGCTGATGGATATAGTGGCTACAACCAAGTTCGTATAGCAGAGAAAGATCAGCTGAAGACCACGTTCACCACTCCTTGGGGAACATTTGCTTATAGAGTTATGCCTTTTGGGTTGTGTAATGCTCCAACAACATTCCAGCGTTTGATGAATAGGGTGTTCAAACCCTACATTGGGACCTTCATCAGAGTATTTCTGGATGATTTTTGCATCTATGGGAGCAAGTTGGACCACCTGCACCAAATGGAGACAGCACTTCAAAGGTTAGATGAAGCACAAGCCTCGCTAAACCCTACAAAGTGTGTCTTTGGATGTTCTAAAGGCGTTTTGTTAGGGCATGTTGTATCCAGAGATGGTATTGGTACTGATCCTGATAAAGTTTCAAAAATCAAATATTTACCATTTCCTATTAATAGAAGTAAGTTAAGATCATTTTTAGGCCATGTGGGTTACTATAGAAGGTTCATCAAGAATTTCTCAAAGATTGCACAGCCACTAACCCAGTTCTTGAAGAAGGATGTTACTTATGAACCAGAAAATAAGGCGCATGAAGCTTTTGGACAATTGAAGGAAACCCTGTGTCTTCACCTGTTTTTGAAGAATCCAGATTGGAGCAAGCCATTCATTGTGTACACTGATGCCTCAGATGCAGCACTAGGAAGTACTTTGAGCCAAAAGGATGAAAATGGGAATGAACATCCAATTTACTTTGGGAGCAGACAAATGAGCGGTGCTGAGGTAAATTATACTGTAACTGAAAAAGAGGCTCTGGCTATCATTTTTGCTGTAAAGAAGTTTAGAAATTACTTGCTAGGGCAAAAATTTCTAGTTGTAACAGATCATCAGGCTCTAAAATATATTGTAAATAAACCTAACCCATCAGGGAGGATAGCAAGATGGATAATTTGCTACAAAGAGTTTGAATTTGATATTATAGATAGGCCAGGAAAGAAGCATGTCAATGCAGATGCACTCTCTCAAGCCTATGATGGTTTAGGATCATCTTGTGATGATTTCCCCGATGCAGCATTGTTATCCCTTGACACAATCCCTAGTGAATACATAGATATTTGGAATTATCTGAATGAATTCAAGTTTCCTGATGGTGCTAATGCAAAGACTAAGAGAAAGATTACTCAAGTCAGTCGTCCATATTCTATTCTGCATAGAGTATTATTTCGAATAGGACCTGATGGACAGTACAAAAGGGCAGTTGGACGTGATCAAGGGAAGGAACTGCTAGAAGAATTCCACAATGGTACATGTGGAGGGCACTTCTCTGGACAATTTACAGCAAGAAAGATCTTGGATGCAGGTTATCACTGGCCCACTCTTTTTAAAGATTGTTATAATTATTGTAAGACATGTGATATTTGTCAAACACATGGTAACCGTAAGACTTCATCAGCTCCATTATGTCCTATTCTTCCCCTTGGTCCCTTTGAAAAGTGGGGAATAGACATTGTAGGTCCACTTCCAATTACATCACGCCAAAAAAAGTATATTGTAGTTGCCACAGATTATTTAACCAAGTGGGTTGAAGCTAGGCCATTGAAAACAGCTTCCATGGATGAAGTGGCAAGGTTCATGTATGAACGCATTGTCACTAGATTTGGTTTCCCATTAGAAATTGTAACAGATCAAGGAAGCCACTTCATTAACTAGTCAATAAGTTTTCTATTAAGCACAGGAAGGCAACAACATATAAGCCAAGCACAAATGGACAGGTGGAACGAACAAATTTTGTGTTGTGTCAAATTCTAGCAAAAGATGCAGCCTTGCAGGTACATAAATGGGATAAAAGGATTCATGCAGCATTGTGGGCATATAGGGCAACATCAAAGTTAGCAACAAGATACTCCCCATTTCAGTTGGCCTATGGCATTGATCCAGTTCTTCCTATTGAGTTTGATATTCCCACTGTGAGAGTTATGAAAAATGAAAGGATGGATGAAAGTGATTCAGTAAAAGAAAGGTTGGTACATCTTCATTTGCTGGAGGAAATGAGAGAAATAGCAAAGGATACAAGCCATAAGAAGAAAATGAAGCAGAAGGAATACTTTGATCAAAAGATCCATTGGTCTCCATTTCATGTGAATGACTTAGTTCTAGTATATGATTCCAGATACAAAAAAAGAAGACAGAAATTTTTTTTCCAAAATGGATGGGGCCCTACAAAATAGCAGCTGTGCATGAAAATGGTACGTACCGACTGGAGGAATTGGATGGCACTCCCATTACGAAATGGGTCAACCACGACAAGTTGAAGATTTTCCAAGCACCAGAATAAGTATACTTTGAGGACGGAGTAGAAGCTAGGAAGGGGGAAGATGTCGACACTAAAATTTTCCTCCGTAATTTCTATTTCATTAATGTATGTATTAGGAATAGGATGTTAAGTATAATTAGTAGTAGCGTCTGATAAAGATAACAGCGCCGTCAGTACGGTGCCGCCAATAATGTGAAGTATGGTAACAGTCAAAGTACAATAGGAATGTTGTAAAAAGTAAATATTTGTCATAAGTGGTCCGGTAATGTTAAAATGTCAAAGTTTGGGTAATTAGAGAAGTAGGGTCTACATGATTAGGAATTAGAAATATTATATTGGTAATAAGGACAAGGAGTGAGGTCATAAATATTTTGTGTATTTTATTTGTAAAAAAGTCTAAAAATGTGGAACCCATGTAAAATGATAAGGTTTATCTTATCTTAAAAGATAAGTTTACATGTACAGATAAGAGTTAAGGTATGGAATATGATTTGTCAGAGTGGATTTCTTATCCTATCTTAGAGATAAGATGGATAAGCCTGGAAGTTCTATAAATAGAGAGGCCACCCCCTCATTTAGGATAGAAGGAAGTAGTGAGAAATATTGTAGGAAGTGTGCGAAGGAAGCCATCAGTTTAAAGGTGTGTTGAAGAAGCCATTAAGAGGTGTAATTGTAAAGTTTCTCCCATAGTCTTGGTGTAAGGCAAGTGAAGTCAATAACACTTGAAGTACCTCATGGGTGAGATTGTAACAATTTCCTGTTAATATTATCATTTACTTTGATATTTCAGATTTGTCATCATTCCGTCTTATCATAGTCGATGGTATTCTTGTGTTATGTTGTTTTGTTTCCAGATTACATCCACCAAACTAAAAGTTGTGCATTAGTAAATAATCATAGCACGAGGAGTTCCCGGTTATTCACATAACCATTGGGTTAGGGATAATAAATGGAGAGAGAATAGCTTTTGGTCCTATTTATACACCTCATTTGCTCACTTCTTTTGCTTTCCTTCACATTCTTCCAACACCTTACTTGTTCATGACCACATTATTTCTGCCTTGCATTCCCTTTGGGGGTCAATAAAGGTCAATAGATGAGGATTACGTAAATGATTCAACTGTGGTAAAACTTCACAGGCGTTACCTAAAACAATGGTCTGAAACTTGCAACAGTTGAGATGCGTTTGGGGTAATGTAGGATCAAAAAACACAGTGGCAGCGTCTCCACTAGCAAGTAAGACTAATGCAGGAATAATAAGAGAAACCCCAAAGGAATCTGAACTGCCAAATTTGAAGGGAGCTGATAATAGCCTTGGAATTCCATCCAATTATGGCTCGGATTTGTTATTATTTATGTTAATAATTGGGCATTGTAACATTTGGAGTTTGAACAATGTACTTGTTCGAAGTTCAATCAATGAATATCATGTGTCCTCAAGCAATTGCAAGTACTTGGATCCCAAATAAATCTCAGCTGCTCCTTTGGCTTCATGTTTGTACCTACACATGAAACAAACTCATTAAAGAAAACAAAAGGTTTCAACATCCTTGCTTCCTCATATCTCATGGACATGATGGCAAGTCTTCTTTCTTTTCTTGCAAAATTTTTGCAAACTCCCCCCAAGGGATGAATTCTCATATTTTCCTTCTGGCTGTACCAAACACAGGTGTACCCATGCATTTCTCTTTTGGAAATCACGATGTTAGGGGCTGGAAACCTTATTACAGCTGATAGCAACATGAAGAAGGGGCTGGAAATGTTTATGACAGTCACATAAAAGCTTATGACAGCATGCTTGAAATCCCAAAATTCGGTATTCTCACTACTTCCATTCATACCAACAACTTCTAGCTGAGATACAATATCCGGAACTATTAGATAACATTCATCATGTTCGATTTGAGACACAAAATTTGTGAACTCAGCCTCTTCTCTTAATGGAGTACTTACTTCAAGAGTATGCTTATCATTTTTCCCTTTAAATACATCATCAATTCCTTCTATGACCAATATATGTAAAACTGCAATTTCATCATAATTGCTTCCCTTTTCCCACATTTCTTTGGTTCTTTCATGGAACCATGGGTTAGCAATACATAGATCGAAAAATCAGAATTACAATTCTTACCTTGATGACCCAAACATAACAATTGCATGGCATAAAAATGATGCAAACAATCTCCTCTATGAAGACGATCATATTGCTTGTGTTCCCCATAAGATTCATTTGATCTTTCCCTCATCCCGGCACTCATAATGATAAAATTATCAGTAGTACTGATCTTGAAATCAGAAGTTTCTCCTTTTGCAAGACTCACAAAAACACCCATATCCCATATGCGGAAACAAACTTGAAATTGAATCAAAGATGTGCTTCTCACCTCATCATTCCTTGTAGTATGAGATGCATGATGATATCCATACAACAGTGATATAGGAGTTGGAAATGATCCTATATTGATTGCCAACAATGCTATAAACTGAAAACCAACACTTCCCATGACTGAATCCACCTGTATGCTTACAAATATGTCACTGTGCAAGCTGGAAGTGCGTATGACAGCAGTGTTATGATCAAAATTAATGAAGCCATTATGTATAAACATATCATCCTTGACTTCTCCTTTACATACCCGAAAATAGTAGATCTTTGTGCAATGCAATTCCAACAAAACCATGCTATGTTGAGTCCAAACATTATGATCAACAACAAAATGATTTTTTACTATGCTTACCATCTTTCCGTGTCAAACACCTTGTTGCCCTTGCAATGATGAATGAGGTGAGAAGGGACCAATCCCTGATGGCTGAAAATGCTTTGGAAATTTGGAAACTATCTCCTCTCATGGCTGTCCTCTTATTGATGACAACAAACATATTGTAGGGCAAACTGAAATAGTTGATAACAACAAGCTCAAAATCCCAAAAATCAATTTTTGCAACCTTCACAGTCATACCTTCTTTGCTCTGGGCAGCAAGATTGAACCCAATTGGCTCAAGTCTCAACATAGAGCATATAAATTTGACTTCTATTTTTGGAATATTTCCTCCAGAATCATGTGCAAGCCCTAAAATCTGAAGATACTCTAGAAGAGATGGCTGTCCAAAAATAGTGATTCACCTACCATGAACTGTCCCCTTATCTTCAAAATCACTTCTCATCATGTTGGCTGTAGCAATGGGTGGAATGCCATTTGTCATGTCAATATTTTCCTTATATTCTTCGAGGACCAATTCTGAATTCTTTCTTTCCCATTGGTATGAGATGATGAAGCTAACAAGAGTAGCTTCAACATTAGAAACTCTATTCTTCAAAATATTACCAAGATCTCAAACCCTTATGCACACACAAATCTGAATTTGCATCAAGAGGTCTACATGCCTTATGTTGCAAGTCACATCCATCATTCAAGCATGCTTTCCATAATGACCCATATCTTGATATGACATAAATGGAAGCAACAAATCTGAAGTACACCCATACCTTGGACTGAAATTAGGGAGCTGCCCCTCTTGACACAAATCTGAAAATGTCTGAGTATGGAGCATTGAATATGGAGAATGATCATCATACCTTTGGCTGCCATGAAAATCCAACTTATAGGGAATGCTTGGAAGATCCTCTTCCCATTTATTTTCCTTCATCTTCTCACCATTGTTAGAATAGCCCTCATGATGACCAAAGCAATGTAGTAACCTAGTGTGATGCAATATACTCATGCTATGATCATAAAATAAATCAAGTGGCTTACCCTCAGCTGCTGTTTTGGAATTTACAGCAGGCTGAAAATCCACACAAGTGTCCGGTGAGGTCCCTTCCTCATAAACCTCCTGCAGATCTGATTTTTCCTCCTCAAATTCTGCATCATGTAAGTTCTATGCTCCAAAATGATAATTGTTGATTACCTTGGGCCCCAAGCATCCTGCTTTCCCCCCCAATTCTTCCCTTTTCTTCAATTAGGGGCTGATCTACAATATTTGTCTTCCATGCTCCAATTAGAAACCAATTACATCATCTTCCATTAAGGAACATCCTCTTTACCCTATGCAAATCTTGGGACTCATGCTCCATGATTTCCCTTTCTTTCTAGGCTCATGCTTCAAAATTTCATCAAACCTTGGTGCCTTCACATTCTGCTGTAGGGAAAATCAGTCAAGAGCTCTACTTTGGCAATGGTGATGGGGGCTTCTATTCCCAAAGGCTTATTCCATCCCTTGGGAAGTTCTTCCTGCTTACTTAATCTAAGCTCATTGGCAATGGTGGTATAGGAAGTCATATGGCCTCAAGGTAAATTGCTGATCAAGCTAATGAAGCCTTTCTTCTTTGCAACTTCAACATGAAGGGGATTTCCTCTAGGGTTGGGATATCCTTCTTGACCCAAGATGGGGTATTTAGGGCTTGGACCAAGTTCTAATAGTTCACTCTATCTTTTTTCCATCCTACAAACTCGGAAAATGGTAGGGCATCACAAATAACTTCCGGAAGGGCCCTATATTCCTCATACCATTTAGCAATGTTGTCTACTTTGGAAGCTGAGTATTATTGACTTCCTTTGAAGAGTTTCTTCCACCATTTGGATCCTGAATTGCATGGATCAGCTGAGCCATTTTTCCAATCTTTCTATGTAGCCGCTAAGGCAAGTTTCCAAGGTGTTCTACCTTTCACCAAAAATTCATATCCACCATTTTATCTTCTTCTATGAAAACCCTCAGGCATGGGAAGACTGAAGCTTTGATACCACTGTAATGTCCCTTTTTGGGCTGAAAATGGAGAAAAGGGGTTTACCGGCTATCATGAATTGATCTGATCTGAAAACACCTTCAAGCACACACACAACAAACTGAAAATAGCTGAGAATATCTTAGAATGATCAACCAATACAAAATTTGCAGTCTCCTAGGGCAGCGAACTGCCTATGAGATTCAAATCCACTTTTCACTATGCAAATCAATGTAGAATGCCACGAAATAATTTATCTAGCCACGACAATATTTATGCATCACAAATACATCAAATATTGAAGAAATATTTGATAATCACAACTGGAATTAAATATTTATGACAACAGTTCAGCCAAACCAAGGGCTAGGAAAAATAGCAAATCCTCACCAAAATTCTCCAAAGTTCAGATTACGACCTTATAAATTATGCTGAACAAGAATATCAAACCAAAATAGTGAAATCAGCCCTAGAACATACCAAACCCTCCACCCATGCAAGTCGCCTAGGGTAAGAAGGGGAAAAACCAACAATAAACCACTTTGAAGCACTTTGGAAACCCCTATATGGGATTCCCCTCAAGCTTGAGGAGTTTTCGTTCCTCAATCTTCCAACAATGGAGGTTTTCGTCCCCAAAGTTGAGCCACACTAAAGGTTTTGTCTTTAGTGGAGAGTAGGGCACATTGTGCACAAACTCAAGATATCAATCTTCAAAATAAACATGCATAACCCTTTTCAAATGAACCTTCATGTCTTTATATATCCTCAAGTGGCGCCAACATCAAAATAGAAGCCCAATGCATAGGCTGACCTTCAAGTAATTCTATTTCTTCATTAACCTCTATGTAGGCTCTCCAATCAAGGCCGACCCATAAGGATTAGAAGTCCTTCCACCATTTTCGAACCAAATAAGAGGCCTTCATGCCCAACTCGCCATTAAAGTATTTAAAAATACTTTTATGCCATTACATCAAGTAGAATTCATCATCCATTGAGCCAATATTGACCCAAACAAAGGCCCAATGTTGTCACCCAGAAGTTCCTGATCAAGAATGGTGTGTGTACTCTCTCTCTCCTGTTGACAAAATTGGAACACCTCAAGGCTGTGGGTAACCTATGTCTGAGGTGAACCTCCAGAGAGGGTTGGTTCCCTTGTGAATCGACCTACCATCGCCAAAACGTTTCTATCCGCCTTCTATCTTCTTATTTGCCCATTTATGAAACCCTCAGGCTGGGATCTGCCAAGGAGGAGCTCTAATACCACTTATAATGTCTTCCCTTTCTAAGAGTGAAACAAACAAACAAGGAAATTCACACAATTTCCAAATAAACAAATCTGATTTTAATAATCAACACTGAAATAAATCTGAAATCTGCAAACTACCAGGGCAGCGAACTGTTTATGGAATTCAAGTTCACTTTTCACCATGCAAATCAACAAATAATGCCACAAAATAATTACTCCATCCATGACAACATTTATGAATCAAAAATACATCAAAAGCTGGACGGAATATCAAATTACATAGCTGGAATTAATTATTCAATTCAGCAGTAGACTAGCCAAAATTGAGGGCTAGGAAAAATACCAAACCTTCTCCAAAAATCACCAAAATGGAGATTCCGGCCTTATAAAATATTGCAAATCAAATTATGAACTGAAAATGCAATTTTATGTTCACCAAACCCTCAAACCCTACACCAAGGTAGGTCGCTTCACATGTAGGAAGCAAATAAAAATCTGAAAGTGAATGTTTTCTCCACAAATCTGCCCTTTACTTCAAAACCAAGCAATGATGAAGGGTTTTCGTCCTTCACCCAAACCACTAGAAGGGTTTTCGTCCTTCTAGGAAGCCACACAAGAGGGTTTTCGTCCTCAAGTGGAAGAACAAGGAGCAACAAGCTCACAATGCTCAATATTAGGAAAATGCGCCAAAATAGATGCCCAAATGATGTCACAAGACTCCTTTTATATTCCTCCATTGGCGCCAAAGCTTGGAAAAGGTAATGCCGACCCATAAGAGATGTTCTAATTCTTCATTAAGCTTCCTTTATTTGTCTTTAACCCATCCGACCTGCATTAAGAGGGAAAACACTATAAAGAAAACGTAAAAATTAGAAAAACAAAAGCAAATGGAAGCTCAAGGTTCTTCTCCATCTTTTCTACTTCTTTGCCATGAAGAAGGAATGACAAGAAGTCCAAATAATGCTCTCAAATGGGAAAAAGGGACATTACAGTCCTCCCTTCCCAAAATTGTTTGTCCTCAAGCAATTGCAAGTGCCCGGATCCCAAACAAGTTTCAGCTGCTCCCTTTTTGTATAATCACCATCCAAGCATTGGTGACCCACCATCTCTTTCTTGTTGTCCCAATCACCAATATAATCTTGCTCTTCTTCTTCAAAATTCAGGATGAGGGGAACTAGAATCCCACCTTTAATTGTACAAAATAGTGCAAGTGTGTCATTGTGTAGAAAATACAATCTCCGGCTATAAAAATGTCTTTCTATGAACCAAGACTTCAAGAAGAACAAACTGAAAATGAATAAATCAGCAGACCCCTTTGGTGGAACCATCTTCAATTTGACCCTTGGGTCAAAATTTCCATACCATCTTTCTCCCATGTTTAGGCCATTGATTCCTTGAGAGAAATAGCACCATAGTGATTGAATGAGGGCTGTATAGTGACTATAACAGCCATGAAGTGTTTGGTACTTCTTCAACCATGTGATTAGAAGCTGCTTTCTTGGTACCTTATACGTAAACAAATAGCTGAAAATTTTGTGAACAACAGTAGCGAAGAGAGTACAACAAATGTAATCATGACATACCTTCAAAGTTCCCCCTTCTATCCATGTTATGGGAGCTGGCCACAAGGTTACAAGCTGATAAAAACTTGGAGAAAGGGCTGGAAATGCTTACATAAAAGATATGGCAGCGTTCTTGGAATCAAAAATATGGTAGTCTTACTAACCATCCCATTCAAAATGATTACCCCATGATTTATCGCTTCTAGAAGATTATCGAAATTGTAATTAAATTAATTTTAAAATGAAACTTTATAAAATTGTGCTTATCGAATCTCAACTTAAGTTTTTTTGAGAAAATAAATAAATGTTTACATAAAACCATAAAACAAGTGTAACTTTTCCAAATCCTGCTGAGCATAGTGAAGAATTAGTATCATAATGAAGTGATTTTCCCCAAAAATTGGAAAGCATTTTTGCATTATCCCAAGTGCATTTAATATTTGTTGATGACCTTCAAAAGAGAATTTCCATGGTCCAAAGATGGAGAAGAACTTTGGAGGATGTCCAAAATCTCCAATAACCAGATGTGGCTACTTTTTTGGCTCTTGACGGCTTGAGTGCCAAAAACTATTCCCGCTTGGAGAATAGATCCCAGGGCCTCCTTATGATGCACAAGTTTAGAAAGGTTTCATACATAACACTACCATTTGGAATTTCAACATGAAAGCTTGAAGTAAGGAATGCAATCATTTCTCATTAATCATATAAAGCCATTTTTGGACTGATAACTCTTTGAAGAGGGAAGTGTGAGTTATGATGATTATTTGTCATTACATACTGCTGGTTTTTTCTGAAATTAATTCTGTTTGGGCATATTTAATGGACAACCTGCTGTTGGGATCCCTAAAATTTAGATTTCAATAGTGATCTTAATAGATGAATACAAAAATTGTAATGCAGAAGCCTTTAAGTATTTTATTTGTGACTTTTCGGCTCCTTTTTTTTTAAATTGTGAAAAGATCATGAAAATTTGCATGACTCTAGCTCATAATTTAGAAAACTTTCAGATCACTTTTATGTTCCCAAGAAGATTTGAAAAAAATATTTTTAGAGTTAATGGATTTTCGGATTAACATTTGATTTGCATTTAGTTTTTATGAATTTATTTTGGTTTTTACTCTTAGCAATAAAGTGGAGCCCAAACACCGATTCTTGATTTCTAACCCGAGATTGGGTTGAAAGTTAGCTGACCGATAAATTTTTTGAATATATGCTTATAACCTTCATTAATTCCAAATATTAACAACCTCAAGACCATTACCCCATGATTTAGTAGCTTCAAAAGGAACATTCTTATAGCTGTTCAGAATTGGAAACAACTCATAATTTTGAACCCAAATCAGCAATCTTAATTTTTCTCCTAGGTGGTTGAATTTGCATATTCCCAGACCAAAAATAAATTTTTCCAAAGGGCTGATATATGAAGAGGGGTATCATAATGAAATTTTCCCAAAAAAGGGAACCATTGTATTCCCCAAGCAACATTAACTTCCGCTGGCTTAATCTCAAGAAAAACATTACATACCTTGTACCTTTCCATAAAATTTGACAACATGAAGATGCTATGGGTGACCTTGAAGCCTTTGAATCCATCCTTGCTTGCTCCCCCCTTCTTTCCAATTCTTCTTTGACAATTTGATGCTGATACTGCTGCCCAATCCTCCCAAGTCTCCCATGTTTATGGATCCAAGGGTTAGAATTAAAATTTAGGACCATCATTCAGACCCCTTCACTTCATGTTTAAGAGTTCACCTTTCATTTGATTTTAAAATCAGATATTCCTTCTTTTGAAGGACTCATCATAGCACCTTATATGCCACTTGTGAAAACACTTCATAGAAATTGAGCCCAAGTGTCTATATGGTCCAGTTCTTTGCAAAAATGTAATACTTCTTACCTCCTTACCCCATGAAGTAAACTGTGCACTAAGGTGTTCAATCAGTGGTGACAAAAGAGGATACAACATCCCATGAAACATGAGTACTCCTAACCATCCTCCATGGTAGAAAATCTGAAATGATACATAAGAAAAAAACTGAAATACCTTCACCGTGGGCTGCCCATAACATTCGAGTGAAATTCTGAGTTTAAATCAGCATTCCTTCTTGACATGATTTCCTTTAGCGGATGGCAACATACATTTCTTCCTTGCATTTGTTCCCAAGTTGTTGGTGCTTGTCTTGGGTAACTCTTGGCTTCATTTTTGGGCTGTGATATCCATCAAACAAACTCCCTTTGTCTGCTGTTAGAGACAGTCCAGCTGCCTCATCTTGTTCTTTATGGGGAGTTTCCTTCCATCTCCATGGCCAACAAAAACTTGTTGTGGTATTATCAACACAACCCCAAATTAATGCCAAACATAAGTATATCAAGCAGATGGCCAACCAAACTAAAAGAGGAAATGGTTACCTTAGTATGCAAACCATGGGCCTTGGAAAGAGGGTTACCTTTTGTTACTTCTGATCTCAGTCCTTGTGCCTAAAGTGAACTTGTCTTGATACATGCATAACTATGGGCTTCCAAAGGATGTAAGTATCCCTTATCACTCAGGCACATGCACCTCAGATATGCCCATCAAATTTGTATCAAGGAATTATGATGATGATCAGCTCCATATGATGGTGAACTTCTTAGGGAGCAATAAATCTGAAATGTATTCATGAGGGGGTGTACTGTGCCCAACCATCAAGGTTTCATCCTCTTTTTCCTTGCCTTTCGATAAACTTTCTCTCTTTGCACACTATCTCCGTACCTTGTTCACATGAGCTTGGGATATCTTGGTGGTTCTTACCCAAGTTAATTCTTCATCTTTGGCTCTTTATTGTCTATTGTTATAATCGGACCAGCAAGCTTGTTGTCCTCATATCTTTGGAAAAGGATTCCATCCATCCCTTCTTCTTTTCCCACTTGCTCAAGCCTGAATTCATCATGTGCTAAAAGAAAATTAGTATTAACCAAACCATATCAAAATTACCTCATACAATGTGGAAGTAGGATTGAATATCCTGGAATAGGATGGGAGTATTTGGCTGCAACTTCATCCTTCCTTGGCTCGTGCTTCATTATGTCATCAAACCCTTGTGTCACAAGGTGTTGTTAGGAACAAACGACCAAGAGATCAATTGTGGCAAGAGGATGGAGGTTTCTAACCCTCCCAAGGGCTGCCCCTTCTCAATAACCAGCTGCTGCAATTTATCATCCATTTTCTTGTCCTTAGGGCAATAGGATGCCCATCATCTCCTATGAACTTGGGTTTTTGGTCCCTTCTTCAACAAGCTCCATAGCCACCCTTGTCAGCATCATTGCCAACAAGATGGGGCTCTCTTCCTCTATTCATTTTTCCAATGACCCTTGAAATGCCTCACGAATCTCGAGGCTTGGACTTGAAGTTCCAATGCCCACTCCATCTGTTTCCAAATTTATGAATTCTGAAAAAGGTTAGGGCATCATGGATCTTCTCCGGAAGAGCTTGATATTCCTCAAAGCTAGTTGCCACCTTGTTGACCTTTGAAACCCTAGGCTCTTCCTTGAATGTCCTTCCTCCTTGTAGGCTTTTGATGGTGGAGGCAAGAGAATCCATGGTACTTTTAGTCTTTCTTGCACCTTTATCAATCTGTCCATTGAAACCCTAGGCCTTTGAGAATCCAAGCTCTGATACCACTGAAATGTCCCTTTGGGAAACAAAACCAAAAACCAAGGAAATTAGCTCAAACACCAAACAAACAAGTCTGATTTTTATAATCAACAACTGAAAATAAATCTAAAAATCTAAACTAAGGGCAATGAACAATATGGAATTCAAGTTCACCTTTCACCATGCAAATCAACAAATAATGCTACAAAACAATTACTCTATCCACGACAATATTTATGAATCACGAATACATCAAAAGATCGATGAAATATCAAATTACACAGCTGGAATTAATTCAGACTAGCCAAATTACCGAGGGCTAGGAAAAATAGAAACCCTTGCCAAAAATCACCAAAATGGAGATTCCGGCCTTATAAAATATGCCAAATCAGATTATGAACTGAAAATGCAATTTTATGTTCACCAAACCCTCAAACCCTACACCAAGGTAGGTCGCTCCACATGTAGGAAGCAAATAAAAATCTGAAAGTGAATGTTTTCTCCACAAATCTGCCCTTTACTTCAAAACCAAGCAATGATGAAGGGTTTTCGTCCTTCACCCAAACCACTAGAAGGGTTTTCGTCCTTCTAGGAAGCCACACAAGAGGGTTTTCGTCCTCAAGTGGAAGAACAAGGAGCAACAAGCTCACAATGCTCAATATTAGGAAAATGCGCCAAAGACTAGATGCCCAAATGATGTCTTAAGACTCCTTTTATATTCCTCCATTGGCGCCAAAGCTTGAAAAGGTAAGGCCGACCCATAAGAGATGTTCTTTTCCTTCATTAGCTTCCTTTATTTGACTTTAACTCAGCCGACCTGCATATAAGAGGGAAAACACTAAAAGAAAACATAAAAATTAGAAAAACAAAAGCAAATGGAACTATGGAATGGATCAAAAGGGAAAAACATTAAATGAGGGGCTAAAAGCTGATTGGATATCAAGGGAGGCAAGTTCGTCCATTAGATCTATATAGGCAAGTCGATTTGCTTCAGGAGAGCATCACTTGTTTATTCTCTAATTTCTGATTTGTATGTTGAGCATTTTGCTTGCATCTTCACTCTTGAAGAAGAAAACCCTCCAAGAGTTCTCGAGAAGGATGAAAACCGTTCCTCTAGTTGAGAGGATTCTCCATCTTGGGGTTTCCATAGTGCATAAAAGATTTAGCTGATTTCTTGTGGTTTTCCAATTGTTTGGACTTGGAGGGCTAAAATCTTATTGGGTGTCAAGGGAAGCAAGTTGGTCCATTAGCTCTATATAAGCAAGTCGATTTTCTTGAGGAGAGCATCACTCGTTTATTCTCTAATTTCTGATTTGTATGTTGAGCATTTTGCTTGCATCTTCACTCTTGAAGAAGATAACCCTCCAAGAGTTCTAGAGAAGGACGAAAACCCGTTCCTCTAGTTGAGAGGATTCTCCACCCTAGGGTTTCCATAGTGCATAAAAGAGTTAGCTGATTTCTAGAGGTTTTCCAATCGTTTAGAAGGCTGTATTTTTGCATAATTTCATGAGGGTTTGAAGAGGAAGGTTGGAACTACATTCTTCCTTTATTTTCAGCCTTTTCCATGGTGGTGTAACTTACTTAGTGATTGATTTGCATGTGTTTGGAGATGCTAAAACCCAGATTTGATTGATGTTCTCATTGCAGATTTATAGAGATCTGAATCAACTTTTGGTGGAGAAGATTGACTCCAAATTATCATTTTTAGAATTGTATATGAAGGCAAATCTCTGCAGATTTATAATAAATTATTTCAGCCTCTTTTGGTGTCACAAATCTAGATTTTTGTTCATGTTTTGGCTTTGTAAAATTAGTAGATCAGATTATCATGAGTTATCTTCTATTTTGCATGAGTTTCATCTCCTACCCTAGTCACATTTTCTAGAATTAAATTCAGATCTGCAGTATTAAATTTGGAATATATTTTATAATCTGTACTTTGAGGTTTGGATTTTCCTAAAATCCAATTGAGGGTAAAAAGTGTCCTTCTGGGGACATTACAAACTTTGACAAGGAGAAGGGAGAAGGAATGTGGGAAAAGAGAAATAAGGGTGATACACCAATAATTTAACACATGCATGTAACTTTGCACACAGGGAAATCAAAGATTCATACACCTGCACAGCTCTTTAAGTTATTTTGCAAAATTTATTCAAGGGTTTAAGAGAAAAGGACAGCGGTAGAGGAAGTAATTTCCACACTAAGGCAATACAATGCCCTATTAAACACAATGAAAACTCATAAAAACAGCAATATCAGAGGGCAAATGGAGCTTTTTTTTAATTCAGATGTGCAAGTACAAGGCTAAGATTGCCAAAGCAAAACAACCCATAGTGCTTATATTCTTTTTACAATGGAAAATCAGCTTTTATCAAGATGAATCACCTCTGCCTTCCTAATAATAGACTGGTGTTGTTTTACTGTTGTTCATTTCTTTATTTTATTTATTTATTCCCCTCCTCTTTGCTGGTGCCTGGGACTGTAACAGCAGTTCATTTATTTAATATTTATTCTTTTCTCCACCTTTTCATGGCGCATGGCAAGTAGGCTGCTGTATTTTTATTTAATTTATTTGCCAACCCTCTTCATGGTGCCAACACCTTAGCTACAACAGCTGCATGCTTATTGCATATATTCTTTTTCCTTCTTGCTGGGCGCATGGGCTGTTTGGAACAGCAATTCATTTACCCCTTTTATTTATTTAATTCCATGCTTATTGCATATATTCTTTTATTTAATTCATTTACAGCAGTTGCTAAAAATAGAAGCTCTTCTCCTCCATCCTTTCATGCATTCCTAAAAATAGAACTGAACTTCTATTTTTAGCACCTCCATCTTTAGCAAATCTTCTAAAAATAGCCAAGTGCTATTTTTAGCCACACTATTTTTAGCCAAGCTGAAAATTGCCAATCTTCCAAAAATAGCCACTCTTCCAAAAAATAGCCAATCCTTTGCGTGGAAAATATGGTAACAAATACTTCTCCAAAGCAAGGATGAAACTTGTGTAAAAGGTTGTTTGAAAAGCATAATATTGCTCCACTACAGTTTCATGGCAATTTTTCTAGGGAATACCATCTTTGTTGTTATGGAAAAGGGCTTCTGAAGAAGATGTATTTTAATGCATTAGAGTGATGTATTTTAATGCATTAGGGTGATGTATCATTGATTTTTTTTGTGTTTTTAATGTTGACAAACAAGGTGATGTATCATTTATCAAGGTCTTGTTTCAAGTGGCCCTAAAGAGGTTGCATGGTATTTCCTATCCATCCATTGTCATAATGTTGGTAAATACTTACACCTAAGAAGGGATCACATTTTCTGACAAATGAGAAGATAAAATACTAATAAAAACAAAACACAAGCTATTGTTTCCAATAAAGATCAACTACTCACCTCAGATGCTTGATAGATAGGCTCAACAAGCATTTATAATATATAAACAAGAAATCAAATTGAGCTTTCAATTCACAACATTCCTTAATTGTTTAGGTCGTCAAGAAGAACACGCAATATATTAAGCCTTCATTACAACCAAGCTTATGAAATGGAACCCAAATTCCTCCTCACAAAGCAATTTGCAATATCACTTAAGACTATTATATTAACATGGAAACCAACACAACATGCAACTATGAATTGTGTTATAAAATATGGAGGCATACCTGAGTCAAATGCTCAAACTCTCTACCATTTTTATTCACTATATCCTCCGTGTGATTACTTGTCTTGGAAAATTCTTCTATTATATTTCCCACACACTCCAAGGATTTGACTATGCACTAGTAAACAAGCCATTTAGGAAATCAGAACCTAAAATTTTAATTTTGAAAGTGTGAACAAATATGGAAAAAGAAATTCTCATGTTGAGCTTCGATCGCAAATTTATTTTGGAAAATTTGAATATGACATGCAAATAAGAACATGGTTCTAATGAATTCCTTTATAACCTTTTCTAAATCATGAAGACGCCCCAAAGGTGTGGATTTGTCAGCTGCAGCCATGGTCAAGTACTTGTAGCTATATCTCAATATGAGGCAATTGTGAGCTATTCCGCCCTGAATTGAGATACTTCTTGAACAAAACAAGAAAAACATGGTCACAATCAATTGTAATTTTTTTTTTAAGATAGTATAATATATAATGCTGATGAGAAAGGATAACTCATTGCTTGTGCTATTTACCACCCTCATGACCTCTCCATCAAATCACAAAGAAATACAATGGTCGCTCTTACATGAGATATGAAATGATGCAGTTCAATGTAGTATATTTATGTAAAATAGCTTTTAGCATTTCTTTTAATTTTATTTTTGCTTGTGCTTGGGCTTATCCCATCGGCACATGTCCTTATTATTGTACTTTTATTTATTCCGCACTAATGAACAGTGTAAACATACTTTTTTGGTTGCAAGTATCTTATAATCCTTAAACTTAAATGTACCAAATGTCAACCCCTGTGAGGTGAAATTTGTCACTAAAACATTGAGGATCTGTATATGCAAGTAACTACCCTTCATAACATGAGTCATACAGCTATATACTAAGAGAATAGAGAATGATTTTTAGATTATACGAATGGAAAATAAAGAGTTTTAACATGGTTAGGAGATGAACTAAAATGAGAAACAATGTATGTAGTTCCCAATTAAAATATTTTGAAGCATTCTTTTAAGTCCAAAAACTAAATGATTACAGATAGAAGCTTATGTGTGCACATTTGTAGCATATTGCACAGGCATCACCTGCCCTTTGTGCCTCAATGGGTCATTGTTTTGCAAATAGACTATGTCTCACTTATAAAAACATGTTCCATCTCATCTATACTTATAGAAACAATACTAGATGTTAATGCATAGGGTTCTACATTCCACTCAACTGTAGCATACAGCTTATAATCACAGTCGACAGAGGATAAGACATGTTATATATTTGATATTTCTATATATTTACATATAATATAAAACAAATCACTTAACATTAAAGTAATACATGGCATAGCTGACCTGGCAGAGGCAACAAACTTGAAGGAAACCATGGAGAAATATGCGAGAGCGTAGTTGAGAATGCTTATCGGCGTCTGTGGCTTTCCCTGGTCTTTTAGTGTTTTGTCATTTTTTCCTATCTTAATTTTATTTTAGAAGGCAACAAAACCGTCAAGGCAGTTCCGTAACTGCAATGACGGTAGCATAACCACCATGCCACAAGCAGAACTGCCATGTAGATTTCATAACCAACCTGGCAGCTATGTTTGTGGTCCACCCTAATGCCTATGGTGGTTTAATCTCCTTTGCTCAAGGAAGAAGATCAAGTGCCAAGAACAAATGATGAAGGATCGTAGATACCTTCAGCACTTAATTTTCCCTTCCTGATCCTCCCATTTTCGCCTGCAAAACTTAAATGGTATTGCAAATTTAAGAGGTCACAAAGGATCGAAAAATTGCAAGTAGCAGCCCATTCACTATTTTCTTTATGATATATATCCTTCTATTGTTGTTTGTGTTATCAAATCTTTAGTTGCAAACTTGGATCATTGGTTTTATGTCTCTCCTACAACAAATACACAACATGCCTCCCAAAAGTCATGTTTTTGAGAAAAAAATGTTTCAACCTCTCAACATCATCCTGGGCTCATCATCCCACGTTTGACAGGCCAGGCTTTTGATTGTTTTCAGTTTATCGTTTTTTTATTTTTTAAAAAACCACCAGAAATTATATTAATAAAAAATATAAAGTTGAAATTACAATGCCAAACTATTATACTCATACTCCAAGAATATATCCTTGGATTTCCAACAACAAATTAAAGAAGAGAAAGAGCATATCTGCAATTTATCCATCCAGCAATTGCAAGTGAAGGATATTTTCAATCTGTTTCCTGCTTCTCTGGAGGCCATGTCATAGGTAAAGGGCCAAAAGTTGATCAGATTATTATGATCCAACGCCCAATTTGCTAAAGCATCTGCCACTTTGTTATGATCTCTAGGAACATGTTGATATATGATATTATGATGGTCTGAAATTGTCTAGCTATAACCTTAATATTATCCTGAATTCTAGCGATTAGCCAATTATTGGATAGTATGTTGCTCTTCAGATGACAGAAGGTTAACAATAACCTTTGAATCAGATTCAATTATAATACCCAAGACATCCCAGTTTAGTTGCCTCCAAAGAGCTCGCTGGATAGCCCAAATTTCAGCCACATTATTGGTGCAGTATCCCAATTGATGAGCGAAGACGAAGAGGGGAGTTCCCAAAGAATCATGTGCTATCCCTCCCATACTGGCTGGACCCTGATTGCCTCTCGCTGCTCCATCAGTATTTAATTTAACAAAGTCAAACAGAGGCGGTTTCCATTTTCTCAAAACAAAGGGCATCATAGGTTTAGAGCAAGACTTCGTCTGTAATTTGTTTTCCCCCAGATTAAGTTTTTGTGATAAAACTTTCCACTTTCCTGATGTTGGAGAGGGAATTTTCAAATAATGCACCATAGTTTCCATAATATTACATCGCGTTAGTTCATTGACATAACAATTGTCTCTACTTTCAGATTTGAAGATACGTCTATTTCTCTCTTTCCATACGTTCCACAAGAGAGATAGCAATCCAAATTCCTTTGTTAAAATCTTGATTATCAATGACTGAGCATTTCCAACCTCTAAGAGTATCCACCAGATTCATAGAGGAGTTCCAAGTAACAGATAGCCAATCAACTAAGATATTCCATAGAGACGTAACGAAAGGGCATTTGAAGAAAAAGGTGGATCAGAGTTTCATTTGCTTCTTTACATAAATGACACCAAAAGGATCCAGACCATCCCACGTTTCATCAAATTATCTCCAGTAAGAATTCTCCTATAGAATAAAAGCCAGATAAAGAATCTAACTTTAGGCCACAAAGTAGGTTGCCAGAGATCAACGAAGATGTCCTTTCCAAGGATGTGGCTGAGAAACTACCAAAGCATCTATATCCTTTAACTACAGAGTACTTTCCTTCCAAAAGATTTTCCCCATGCAAGGGTATCAAGTTCAGAGGTGATAGGAAGGATCTTGTTCTACAAGAGGGTTTGAAAAAAGTGAATTTGACCATTAGACAAGTTGACCTGCCACAGAGATGGAGAAATCCATTCAGTCCCCTGAGACAATGATTGTATATAATGGCTCACCTTATCCTTTCCTTTACTGTGAAGAGTATTCATAATATTTCTAAAGTCCGGATATTGTTCAATCAAAGGTGGGTATCCATCCCACGAGTCAATCCAAAAGTTAGCCTGATCACCTTTCCCAATTTTCCAAAAAAATTGTTTTTTAATGATTTATTCACCTATTTTGAGGACTGATATAATCAGAGAACCCCAAGAAGGTAAAGAATGTCGTACTAGTTCGTGCAGCAACATTCCTTCCGCATAATTTGCACTGATATTAATGCCCCATAGTTGATACGGATTTTGTAGCAATCTCCAATATAACTTTGCAACCAAAGCTTTATTATTCTGCACACTGGATCTAAAACCCAATCCCCTCTTTCTTTGGCAGACATTAAATTTTCCATTTCATTAGATGTCATTTCTGAACCTGTTGAGTTCCTTTCCATAAGAATTTTTGACTAATGGAATCTAAGTTGATGTAAAACTTTTTCAAGAATATTCAGAAGGGAAGCAAAATAGATAGGAATAGCTTGTAGCATGACTTTAATCAGAGTTATTCTTCCCCCAGAAGTTAACCATCTATGAGTCCATTTACTAAATTTCTAAAGGATCTTTGCAAATAGCCAACTCCAATCAGTTAACCTTTTAGAATCTAATGGGACACCCAAGTATTTTAGAGGTAACGTGCCTTTTTGAAATCCTAATTTCGCAACCCAGATTTCATCCTGAAATCTGTGACTACCCTATCCGAAAAAATTTCGTACTTTTAAAATAATGGGTCGTTTTGTGTTTTTATTGCCTGAAAGTTCTTGTATTGCGTCAAGATATTCCCAAAGAGCCATATTAGCCTTTTTCGCCAAATACCCAGATGCCCAAAATTGTTATATTCTGTCGTCGGGATTTGTCTGCGGGAAATTTGTATTTAATTATTTTGAGCCCCGTATGAGGCTATTTGCGCTCCGTTTTAACTCTGTTATGATCGAACATGTCATTATTCCTATGTACCAGAAGGGTTTTAACTTGGAATAAGTTTTGGGCTTTATTTGTGACTTTTGGCAATTTTTCGTGTTTTTGTGTTGTCCCGTTTCATTTTCTGTGAAATTTCTCTAGAACAATTCCTTTGCCGGGTAAGCCCGATTTTTGGCCTGGAGCAGCTGGAAAACATATACGCACGTTATGCCTGGAGGAAGTCACCATCGGAGGTCTGGATCACTGGGAAAAAGCGAAGTCGTGCACAGAAAAGCCCCTGCGGGGTTGGGCGCATTTTTGGAAAACAAAGGATTTAAGCTGCAATGGGAAAAATAGAAGCAGCAGGCAAGGTGGGAATTTTATTACCTGCCTAGCAGGGTACTTTTTCCCGTGATATAAAATTCACTTAAGCTGCAGTGGGAAAATTAGAGGCAGCAGGCAGGCGGGAATTTATTGCCTGCCTTGCAGGGTAAAAATTCCCATGGTGAAATAAAAGAAAAGTGACTTAAGTGAAATCACGGGATTTTATTGCCTGCCTTGCAGGGTAAATAATCCCATTGTCAAAGTCAAATCACTTAAGTGGATCATGGGATTTCCGGGGCTGCCTTGCAGGGTAAAGAATCCCATTGTGAAAAATTCTTAAAAATAGAATTCTATTATGCAAAAAAGTGCGACCCACCTTGGGTGAATAATAATGCATTAAATAAATATTTGTTAATATTTATTCACCCAATTTTGGCACCCAGGCTTGTGGAAAAGTCAACAAAGGGAAGTGGACATAAGGAATTTAAAAATAGAATTCCAAAATTAAATAAATTTAATTTATTTAATGCAGCCCCTTTTGAGAAGGAATTAATACTTTTTAAAGTATTAAATGATTATATTAATTCCTATTTTCAGTGGCTATGGTCAAAGCACACTGTGAAGCTTAAGTGAAGTGAAGTGTGGATGATTAAATTGAATTAATTTAATTGATTGGATGGCTGTCCTTAAACATGCTATATTTAAAAGAGAAGAGCTTGATTTTTAATTAATTAATTGCCTTTAATTGTTAGGGCAATTATTAATTATAGAATTGTGAGGGTTATATAAGCATGGGCAGCCATATGGGTGAATTATTTAATTCACAGGTAAAGAATTGCAGCCAAGAGGAAAAATTTGAAGAAGGATTTTGCCAAGGTGGAAACAAGGCATTTGAAGAAGGATTTTGCTCAGGCAAGGTGGAAACAAGGCATTTGAAGAAGGATTTTGCTCAGGCAAGGTGGAAACAAGGCATTTGAAGAAGGATTTTGCTCAGGCAAGGTGGAAACAAGGCATTTGAAGAAAGGTGGCAAGGTGGCAACAAGGCTAAAAGCTTCCAAATTTGGCGCATGCTTTGAAGGAGGTTGATCTTTGTCTGCATAATTGTTTGCATAAGTGTTACAGGTGCTAAGGAATTCATTACAGGTGTTTTTCAAAAGAAAAGGAACTTATATCAATGTCCAATACATTGAATATTTCCTCCGAATCTGAAGGATTATCCAGATCTGCACCAGTTTTGAAGAATTCCAGTCAAATAAGAAGAAAAAGAATTGTTCAGACAAAGATAGACAAAGCTATGGCGAAGAAAGATGAAAAAGAAAGCACAACGGAGTCATGCATCACTTCTAAATTTGCAGATATTGGAGACACGGATCTAGGCTCGGAACCTCTTGCTGAATTGATAGACAGATCCAGAGCAGGAAAGACTTCACTCATGTGTGCAGGAAAAACTTCACTCATGCGTGCAGATTAAAAGCAGTGGAATTATTCGAGTTGCAACTTTTCCATCCACAGCCCAGTTGCCAGAGTTTGTTATGCAGGTGCAGATCCATATCCAGATGCAGATGCAGATGCAGATGCAAATCCATATGCAGATCCAGATCCAGATCTCATAGTTGCAAAAGCTTCCGGCACAAAGGCTTCATCCTCTTGTTTCGAATGCAGCCCGTGAAGAAGTCAGTGCGTGGAAAATTCCTTCCAAGATCTTGTGCAAATGCTCCCATCTTCCAGTTGAAGCCTTCATTGAATTTTCATTCATCCGGAGTGCTTTCCAGAATTTTTAATTGCTCATATGCAATTAAAAATAAGGATGATGAGTTATCTACGACAAACAATGCATTGATGCATGTACTGGAGAAGAACTGCAAAAGCTTCAAGGATAAAAGAGAAGACAAGGCGAAGGCAAAATTCCAGCTTGCTTCCAGATCCAGCTTGCTTGTTTCCAGATCCATCTAGCTTGCTTTTCCAATTCCAGATCCAGCTCCAACTCTCCAGATCCAGTTTGGTGAGAATCAAAGGCAAAAGAATCAGCTGCATGCAGACATGAAAAAGGACAAGACTGCAGCTTTCCTCTTCCTTCTTCTTTCCTCCGACAAAGTAATTGAGCGATCAATTAAATTATACAACTTAAGTGATTGGTTTAAAAGCCATTACTTGAAGAAGTCAACTACTTGGAGATAGGTGGCACGTGCAAAATAGAAGGTTCTATTTTCAGTTGCAAATCATACATGTCATGCAAAGAGGAATTCCAGGAGGAAGATTGCCAGTTGTTTCTTTTCCGACTTCCACATGTGTCAGTTCAACTAAAGCTTCCAACTTGTAATTGCCCCTCTACATTCTATAAGTAGAGGAAGAACCTTCGGGTTAATGATCAGAATTTGTAAGCAGCAATCTTGTGTTCTAGACTTTGTGCTGAACCCCTGAGAGCAACTTGGAGCAAAGGAATACAAAGGAGCAGGTTTCCGGAGAACTTTGTGTCACGGTGTACTGTGTTTCTTGCTTTTAATCTTAGATCTCTTAATAAACTTTGTGTTATTTTAGATCTGGATCTAGAGCTGCCTTTGTTTTATAATTCTGTGTGTTCATATCTATTAAGTTTCTTCTATGTGCATGCAATTAGCTCTGCTATCTACTAATTGGGATGCACATCTTCCCCATTTCTTCTCTGTATTTCCTTTACTTCCTTCTTCTATAAAATACTTCCTTTCTTGAACAGCTGCTTACTTGCTGCAGAACTTCTTAGTTATGGTTCATGAACTAAGTGGTTAAAGTAAAACCCCTGATAGATAATAACACATTTTTATTGACAAATCTGACACGGGAGCCTCACCGGTTAAATGAGGGAGATTTATCTCATGACTGCCTAGGTTTTGTGCTATGCAGAAAATCTAGCCAAAAAATATAGCTAGTTTTTTTTTAATGTCCATGGAATGGAGGGCTTCCTGAGCCAAAACAATATTGTCATAGATTTGTCTACGAGGTACAAAGCCCCCTTGTTCCAGAGATACCACTTTATAAATGATAGTTTTCAACCTTTTAGCTATGACTTTTGTAATTATTTTATAGAACACGTTGCATAAAGCAATGGGGCAATATTCCGCAAGGGTGGAAGCCTCTTCTTTCTTAGGAACCAAAGCAATATAGGTTTGATTGATGACCTTGAGAACAGTCTTCGCTTGTCTGCATTCTTCCACCACTTCCAATAGATCTTTTTTGATAATGTCCCAGAATTCTTGATAGAATTCTATCAGAAAACCATCCGGTCCTGGTGTTTTCCCTTTTTTCATAGCCCATACAACTGTTTGGAGTTCCTTTTCTGAAACCGGCTGCAAAAGAAAAGTATTGTCCTCCTCACTAACCAAGGTGGGAATGATATTAAGCAATTGTTGTTGAGAATTTCTATCCATATTAGTAGCAACAAAGATCCTAGAAAAGTAATGTATTGCTAATTGTTGAATATCTTCTTGTGTATTAGCCCGAGTTCCATCCTCCTTTTTCCAGGTAAGCAATGCGGTTATGAGAGTGGTGGGCTAAGAGATATTTATTGAAAAAAGAGGTGTTTTTGTCTCCCTCTTTCAGCCATTTAATTTTGGGCTTCTATTTCTAGAAGATTTCTTATCTTAATTCCCATTCCGTCAATTCTTGCTTAAGAATAGATTTCCTTAGTTTGCAATTCTTTTGAGTACCCTTGCATTCTTACTTGATGAGATACCTCCTGTAAAGTTTCCAAGATTTCACGTTTTTTCCCATGGACATTCCCAAAATCAGATTTATTCCACTTCTTGAGTTGGTTAGTAATATGTTGCATTCTTCGAAGGAAGCAAAACATTTTGGTACCATGCCTGGGTTGACCCTCCTTCCACCATTTCTCAATTAAAGAAGGAAGATGTTCCTCTCTCAACCACATCAATTGAAATCTAAAGGGAGCTCTGAACGGTTTTGATTTGCCCAATTCCAACAATACCGGCCAATGATCAGATCCTGAATTGTCTAGAACATTAGCAGTTGGAATAATGCTGCTTTCTAACCATTCTTCAGAAATTAAAAATCTATCCAACCTTTCCAGTATAAAATTCTCCCCCACTCTTCGATTGGACCATGTCATTAGTCCGTTATGGGTTTGAATATCAACCAAATTCATCTTTTGTATACAGTCCAACATGTTAACAGCAAAGGCATCCAGAGTAAAATTCCCTCCCTGTTTCTCATGAGAGAATAAAATTGTATTGAAATCTCCCCCTATAATGACAGGTATTCCAGAATGAGCTGCAACAATATCATAAATAATCTTCCACTGGTTTTTTTTGCTTCCACCTGAACCGGAGCATAAATGTTCAATAATAAAGTAATTTGGTTTTTAGGAACGTATCCAACCACCATATAGAGAATGCCTCAGTGTCCTCCACTTTCTATATAGTGAACCTACTGAGGATCCCATATGCATGTCATGCCTCTAGAAGCTCCCTGTGAGCTTAAAGAGACAACTTGAAGTTTTTTTTGAATGTTAGGGGTCACTGCTGCCATAAAATCTATAGATGCTTTAGTTTCCTAAAGAAATATCATGTGAGGGTGATGCTGGTTCAAAATATGCTTGACTTCATTAACTTTATAAGGGATTCCTTTTAGCCCTCGAACTTTCAAGGTGATCAGCTTCATTGTGGGGTTTGTTCAAAAATTGAAGCCAAATCCCCAACTTTACCAGTTACCAATTAATTGCTGCCCTGTTTTCTGAATACGAAGTTGGTTAGATTTTCTTCCTTGCTCTCAAGTAGAATCCATACGCAACTTTTTCTGCTTTTCTTATTGAATTCATGAGGGGGCATTCTCCAGAAGGTGGTTCTCAACAGGGGGTATATCTACCGATGAAGGTAGTAATGGTAAAATATGACTCTGATCATTCCAAACCCACTTCTTCCTTCCTTTGTTCCTCTATGAGCTTATGTTTCCTTTGATAACTTTTCATTTCTCCCGAATGTGCTTGGTGCACCACCAAAGCTTTAGATACTGATTGGGCTGAAGATTTTCCTAAACTCATGTTGTGGTGGTTGAGCATCTTGAGTTTCAGGGACTTGGGTTTCCTGCACTTCTTCCATGTCTTCCTCTGCTTCTTCTGATTGTAAGGCTGCAAATCTGTTTGTATTATTCTGCTGCAATTTTCCTGTGTTTTTTTCTTTAAATTGTCCTTTCTTTTTCGGCGGGGTCACAAAATCCTCAGAACTATGTGGATCCTTATTTTGTTCTTTTATCCGCTGCGGACAATCTTTAACAAGATGGCCATATTCATGACAAAGACGACATCTGAAAGGAATATTCTCATAATCAATCTGTTCTCATTTTTCCTCCCCAACTTCCAACAAAATTTCTGCAGGAAAAAGGTGGATTCATATCCATATATACGCACATCCGAGTGTAGACCATTTGCTCCAATCTGATTGAAGAATCCACTGCTCTAACAAATTTACCTATAGAATTTCCAATATCCTGAAAGACCACTGGGTTCCAAAATTCAGCGGGTAATCCAAACATCCGAATCCAAATAGGAACAACAGATGGGAGTTCCTCTTCAGCTTTTAATAAAGGTTGTCATTGTTTCATGAACAGACCCGCTCTCCCAAAAAACCATGGCCCTCCTTGGAAGATATATTCCTTTTCAGCATAATTCGCAAAAACAACCAAGAAGTAACTGTTAGGATAGACAAAAACAGTGTACTCACCTGGAATATTCCACGTTTTCCGGGCCCATTCCTTGAATGCATACAGTGATGGTTTAAACCCCAGAAATCGAACTATGAGGGCTCTGTCTTTGAGTTCTCGAATATTAGCTTGAACATCTGACGCCGCAATTTTTATAACCGGAGTACCATCAGCAGCTTTCATACAACCTGCTGGAGTTTTCCTAGGGTCTTCTTTTACTAATCGGAATGGACGATTTGGACCAGGAGTGGAGGAAAAAGATTGGTCTCGGGATCCCCGAATAGCATCACGAAAAGACAAGCGAGAGGGTTCTCCTTTCTCAAAAGAGCGGACTTTAGAGGGCTCCATCCAAAGTAATCACTAATCCTTCTTACCACGAAGGACAAATAAATGAAAACCAAGGCACAAAAGAAATACTCGCAGATCTCCTTTAGTAAGGAACTGATGTCGTACCCCGTCCCTCCAAATTGAACAAAAGGTAGACACAAATCTGTCCTCGTGAGCAAAGACATTCTTGCACCTTATTTTCCAAAGAATAAATAAGGCTAAGATCCTCAGGTAGCACCATATCACAGCAAACACTGGAAGAACCTAAGAGCAACAATTGCCAAACAAAGTAAAGCGCCTATGAATCCTGACTAAATACATTTATTTGAAAAATGTCGACGAATATCAATTTCAAGGCTCTTATATTAGATTTTGTGCATATTATATTGATTAATAAGCTGTAAAATTTTCAAGCAATATGGCTGATTATTGGTGACAAAGCCATCGACAAAAGGGCCCCAAACTCTACCATAGTCAAGACCTATTACCATATTTAGATTCACTTCTCAAAGTTAAAAAAAACCTACGCTGACATAAAAGATGTCAATTAATGTATAGATTAACGATAGTACACAATCTAATGACCATTCATTGATCTCACCCCTTTCTACCATTGTAGGATGCCTAAGGAATTAGTTTATTATAATTTAAAATTAGGCCAGTGTTTTGGCCAACTGCAATTGGTTTCCTATGGAAGTCTAATATAGTTGCTACTTCTCATTGTTGGAGTCACGATTTGTAAGGTTAAAGCATTAAAAGAAAAATTCACAGCTTGGTCCCACACTTGTTTATCATCTTGGAGAAGCCGCTCTTGTCATTGCATCTTTTAGGACTTTTGCAGTCATTGACTATACTTCTATGCTTTGTTAGTCGATCACAATAATCTAAACAAGGATATGTAATATATGATACATTGCTTTGCATAAAAAGAACAAAAATTACTTCAACATGCTATATAATAAAGTACCATTTGCACTTTCATAATTACAATTGCATTGTTGAAATGATTTCTTTCTAAAGAGCTTGTGAATGAGATGCATGTGACAACTAAGTGTTGAGTTCCAAATGCCATTGGCTGTTTCTCTCAAGTTACCATAATTATTATGAGTTGTTCAGAATTTGATCTTGATTTTCCTTCCTTTCACACATTCTAGACTCATCGCATTATTAATGGTCTTCCATAACTTGACCCCCTTTTAAAGTCCTAACCAGCTGTATTGAAAAAATTCAAAACCACTTGTGAGAGTACTTCTTTCACATGTCACATATGTATAGTATAACCAATGCTTGTCCTTCTTAGTTTGATCAATGGTTCACATACTGGTATGCATCAGGAATCCATGTATGCTTTAAGATCTAGTGTCTTCAGACTTGATCCTTTGGTTCCTCACCAAGTGTCGTCCTCAGTGAGGTTACACTCTTCTCCGATCTAGCTTGTTGCATTTTCCATGTAGCAGATGATGTTAACGTCATTCTTCTTATATCCCCTTTTGCACAATGGTTTGTGCTAAATGAAATTGCAAGATTACAGGTCTGAGAACATTGTTATTCAGCATTTGGAAGGTAGAGCCCAAGACGACATTTGCAACCCTTGTTCTCTATGATTCTAAAGAAATTCATCATTCTTTGCCCATTCTCTGATGTTTCACGACAAGTTTTCATCGTTGTACATAATTGATCTCTACTTTCTGTCCGTCTGACATGTCATGAAATTGACTGTTTTGAGGCCATTTGGTGTTCACTGTTAACATATTTTGACAGCTTGGAATGCAACTTAAAACTCAAATTTTGCTGTTTCAGAACCCATGCATTGTAGAATAGTCAATTTCAGTTAATCTTAAATCCTATTGTAAGTTCTTGCATCCCATATAAACTTTGTATTTGTGCTTGAAATTGATTTTGGGTTGGACTTTCAAGCATAACCATGTTGTACTGAAAACTGATTTCATCAACTTTTTGCAATGAATCTTTTCTTCTTTGACATACCAATGCTAACAAACGCACATTCGATACATGCTTAGACATCTAGTGATTTTTTGAGTCATTCTACTTGCTGTTCCTGCACTTTGTAGTCAATTTACATCATACTAGTAAATCAGAGCGTAAACACATTGTCTTAAGGTTGATACGTTGCATTTCCTATGTGAAGCACAAACATCAACATTTCTTAAACCCCTTTCCCGCTCATTTTTAGCTTCCCTAGCCTAGTTGCACTTTATTTTCAAGTATTATCCCTAATGGCATCTATAAATGAAAAGACTGTCTTATATCTAAAGATTGCTTTGAGAATTCTAGAGCTTTCTTGAGCTAACTTACAGCGCTTTGAATTTGCTTGGATTGGCTATAAAAACACATAAAAAATAAATATAAAAAGACCAGGAGCACCTTTCATCTTTCCTTTGTCGGCCACATACAAGAATGTAGTCCTAGTTTCACTGTTTGAAGAATTGGACCTCCATTAGTTTAATATCAATCTGGCTTGTTTCACCTGAAACCTGATAATCTTAGAAAATCTGATGTGACTTGACCCAAGTCATTATCCATAACTCCACTTTATTCGCTAAACTTACTTCAGTGGTTAATGAACTAGATTAAATTCATCAGCTGGACAGGTTTTCAGCTTTGCACTAGTTTAGACTTTGCTTAGCTCCACAGCATGATAACCTAGATTTTGGGGGCATCTGCTAGCAAATACTATCTCTAAGCAAGGAGATACAATTCCCTTTTTTTCCTGCTCAAAATCTATCCTTTGAAGGCTGGTATCTCTAGAAAGGGATTTAAAGGTGATACTAGAGTGTCTTCTTCTTCTTCTATCCCTTTATCTTTAGATGACTACCCAAATTGAGATCAACCCCTAAAACTGGGAAACTGCCACAATGCACTATACAACCTAAAGGCCTTGCAGTTGCAACCTCAACTTAAAAGAGTGCTGACCAAGAAACTCTGTCAATGTATCTCCAAAACACATTTGAGCTTCAAATCCTAGCATCCCCAATTTCAGGTCCTTGAACATACGCTACAAGATGGTTGAAAGGTGAGATTTCAGGAAACTTCTAATTGCACGTGAATGACGAAAACTATGCACAAGAAAATAGAGCTATTCACCCCCAACCAATAGAACCTTAAGTCTAACTGCTGAATCTTGTGAGTTTTTGGCTATCAGCAAAAATTGGGATGGCAAGTGTGTGAAGTATCATTATGCTAAGTTTTTATTGCAAAGTCCCCTATAGTCACAAGTTTGAAACCATATGGACTAAGGAATGATAAAAGGATTGTGTTTTTGTGCTCTGAAATTTGAATCAAAGCTCGGCTCATCCATGATAAAATAGTTTGAACATTTGAATGACTGAAACTCCTGCAACGTAAATTACAACCCAATATACTCACCCCAACCAATAGAATACTTGAATCTATCTTTTTGTGATTTTTGGCTGTCCCAGCCTGACCTTGGGATTCAAGTGTGTGAAGTAACACATGTAGTTTTTATTGCATATAGCTCCTGGTCCATCCACCAAATGCTAGAACTTGCTCATTGAAGGCAAGCTTTTGTTAGAAATGGAGGCAAAGCTATCTTATCTTCCTCAGGGGGTCATGGCATTAGCATTGGCAAGTCATAATATGCATAATTGTTGATTGTGCCAATTCAGTCAGCCACTCAGACGCATTACATGTTTCAATCTCAACAACTACAAGGGACTCTTTGTGAAAACATTAATAGATTATGTTCCAACTTGTGCCACATCAGCAGTACCGACAGATAGAAAAGCAGTTTCACTAATTGAGGATTAGTGAGCAAAGCATGGGATGAAGAAATTTGAGGAATATCTGTTAATATCAACGAGCAGTATCTATGTGTTGGAAATAAGTCCCACTTTCTTTTCCACTAATGCATAATTAAGCATGTAAAAGCTGACCCATAAGCAACTAATGGAGTCACAGATGTAAGGGGTGGATGCCTAAGATGGCGTGTCTTCTCATTGGAAATGCAATGGCTATTTAGGTAGTTGGGCAAGCCTATCTATATTGGCATATGCAAACATGGGTAATGGGTAGCATATCTTGCAAAAGCATAATGCATTATGCTCATGATCTACTGTAATCCAGGATCTGTCATCATAACATGGCAATAAAGGAAACATTCAGTCTTCATCATGACTTAAGAATTTTTGGTGTCTATCTTAGAACTGTGAGAGTATTTTTCTGCATTAATCACTAATGGATTATTTGCTTGGAAAGGGTATTTTCTCACCATTAGCTATTGCCAACTCTCAACAGCTTAACAATTGGCATCACCTCCATTGAAAAGTCTTATGTATGAGCTTTCCATACAGACAGGATTGTCTAGGGTTAAGCAAAGGCTGAAGCATTTGTTATTTCATTTTGAAAGATAGGTGAACATCTGAGAGTTGTTGCTACGAGAGGAGTTACATATATTTTCTGAAAGCTAAATTGGCAGACTAGGATTTTAATACGAAACATTAAAATTTATCAGCCATTCAAAAGCAAATTAGGCCATGAAGGTAATTTACTGATCCTTGATTGCATTGGTATTGTATCCATGTACAAGGAGGGCCACTGGCCAAAATTTGACAATTCCTAGTATTATTGAACTTAGTACTTATTGTATCAAAATACACTATAAGTACCATCAAAGTTTCATTGTCTTGTAATTATATTAAATCACAAAGTATTTATATCAAGTTCATTGTCATCGAATGGTTTATAGAAACTGCAAATGTGGGTGCAAGTTGACAAGATTGCATCTTTGCTTCAGAAAATGATTGCAACTCAAACCCAAGATTGGTTACAGGGTGGGAATCAATATACAGAGTAATTTCGAATGAGGGTGATTTGAAAAGATTTCAAAAAATAATTGTCTGTTTTCAGCAAGAGGATGGATTTGATCATCATATTTTTATAATGATGATTTTAATTCATGTAGACTAAAATTCATGGCTCCTACTGCTGAATAAAGATAGATAAATCTGAAGCTCATTAAAAAAGCTATTCTTCATTCAATATCTTGGCAAAGAGGGGAACTGTTCCAAGGCTGGATTATGAGCTCAACATGCTTTTCTTCCACAGAATCTTGGAAGGACTATCAAAAAGTGACACCAACATCCATGTGGTCTGAAAAGTATTTATTTTTCTAGAAAATTTCTTGCTGATTTATCAACATCAAAGCTTTCCCGGCTCTAATAAAGTCCATAGGAATGCCTACAAAAATTCTAAGATCTTATCTAATTCTTTTCTGTAACAACACAAAAGTGTAATCCAAATATTATGCAGAAAACTTAAACCCTTTCTTTTCACTGATCTAGAGACCAAAAACAAGCTGCTGTTGTATTCAAGCAGACAACTTGTGCAAATTAAATTGCAACTTGGTCTGAGTATGAGGCAAACTCTTGGAGAAAGAAAAAGCAAAAGTCAATGGTCCATTTACACTTAGAATTAGCACCATCAAAACACAATTTTCACATTCTTCTAAGTTCATCATCCTCTTCTAAGAACCTATAGTGGAGAATGGATTTTATTTAGTCATAAGTGATAAAATATCTACCCATCTTGCGTTTCTTGAAAGTCACTAGATGGACAATCTGGTGTCACTCAGATTTCACCCCGAAATCTGTGACTACCCAATTCGAAAAAATTTCGTACTTTTAAAATAGTGGGTCATTTGTTGTTTTTATTGCCTGAAAGTTCTTGTATTGCGTCAAGATAATCCCAAAGAACCATATTAGCCCTTTTCGCCAAATACCCAGATGCCCAAAATTGTTTTATTCTGTCATCGGGATTTGTCTGCGGGAAATTTGTATTTAATTATTTTGAGCCCCGTATGAGGCTATTTGCGCTCCGTTTTAACTCCGTTATAAGCGAATATGTTATTATTCCTATATACCAGAAGGATTTTAACTTATTTTAAGTTTTGGGCTTTATTTGTAACTTTTGGCAATTTTTCGTGTTTTTGTGGTGTCCCGTTCTGTTTTCTGTGAAATTTCTCTGGAACAACTCCTTCGCCGGGTAAGCCCGATTTTTGGCCTGGAGCAGCTGGAAAACATACACGCACATTTTGCCCGGAGGAAGTCATCATCGGAGGTCTGGATCACTGGGAAAAAGCGAAGTCGTGCACAGGAAAGCCCCTGCGGGGATGGGCGCATTTTTGGAAAACAAAGGATTTAAGCTGCGATGGGAAAAATATAAGCCGCAGGCAGGATGGGAATTGTATACCTGCCTGGCAGGGTACTTTTTCCCGTGTTATAAAAGTCACTTAAGCTGCAGTGGGAAAAATAGAGGCCGCAGGCAGGTGGGAATTTATTGCCTACCTTGCAGGGTGAAAATTCCCATGATATAATAAAAGGAAAGTGACTTAAGTGAAATCATGGGATTTTAGTGCCTACCTTGCAGGGTAAAGAATCCCATTGTCAAAGTCAAATCACTTAAGTGGATCATGGGATTGTGGTGCCTACCTTGCAGGGTAAAGAATCCCATTATGGTGAAAATTCTTAAAAATAGAATTACATGTGCAAAAAAGTGCGCCCCCTTTGGTAAAGGATTAAAGTGATTAAATTGATTATTTTTAATAATCTTTCTCCTTGGAAAAAGTGCGCCCAAGCTAGAGGAGGTCAAAAAGTCAAAGGAGAAATAAAAGAAAGGGATTAAATTAATTAAATTTAATTTATTTTAGTGGCTGCCCCTCTCCTTGGAAAAGTGCGCCCCATTTAGGAGTTATTTAATGATTTTAAATACATTAAATCATTAAATTAATTTCTATTTTCAGTGGCTATGGTCAAAGCACACTGTGAGGCTAAAGTTAAGTGCTGTGTGAAGGATTAAATTGGATTAATTTAATTTATTGGATGGCTGTCCTTAAACATGCAATTTTTAAAAGAGAAAAGCATGATTTTTAATTAATTAATTGCCTTTAATTGTTAGGGCAATTATTAATTATAGAATTGTGAAGGTTATATAAGCATGGGCAGCCATATGGATTTATTATTCAACACACAGGTAAAGAATTGCAGCAAGGAGAAAAAGTGCGCCCCCTTTAGAGGAAGGATTTTGCACAGACAAATTGCTAACAAAGGCTAAAAGCTTCCAGATTTGGCGCATGCTTTGGAGAAGGTTCATCTTCATCTGCACAATTGTTTTCACAGGTGTTAAAGGAGCTCAGGTGTTGATTGAAAGGATTCATGCTCTCTTTATGTGCAAATTAAACACCAATTTTTGGGGCAGCAGGCTTGAAAAGTGCAGATTTTTATAATTCAAATTCACTATTCATGCTCTGGTGGCCATTTTTGTCTGAATAAATTGCAGGAACTCATTACAGGTGCTTTATAAAAGAAAAGGAGCATTTATCAATGTCCAATACATTGCAAATATCCTCCGAATCTGAAGAATTGTCCAGATCTGCACCAGTATTGAAGAAAGCAGGCCAAATTAGAAGAAAAAGAATTATTCAGACAAAGATTGATAAAGCCATGGCAAAAGGAGATGAAAAAGAGAGCACGATGGATTCATGCATTGCTTCTAAACTTTCAGACATAGGAGACACGGATCTAGGCCCAGAACCTCTTTCTGATTTGATAGATAGATCCAGAGCTGGAAAGACTTCACTCATGCGTGCAGTCAAAAGTAGTGGAATTATTCGAGCTGCAGCTTTCCCGTGTACAGCCCAATTGCCAGAGTTTGTGATGGAGTGTGCTAGATCTTATCATCCTTCATCCAGATCAGTGCGTGATGTTGCGGGAAAGACAATAATTCGTTTGGATGCAGAATTCTTCGATTATTGTTTGAAGATTCCAGTACGAAAGGTGGTGACTTCTATTAGCATTCAGGATGCTGACAGTAGGTGGGAAAAGCATAGAGCTGACTGTGTGAGCATCATGAATAGCCGGTTCATGAAGAAGCCTAGATCCCCTTCCAGGTTCCCGAGAACTCTTCCACGATCCAATTTGGTGCAGGAGGCGGATGATATTGTCAAATTGCTATGCAGGTTGAATGGTGAAGCGAATGCCTACACTTTCCGGACATGGATGTATGCTTTCATCAGGACCATTGAAATCAACAAGGTTGATTCTATAATCAGTTGGTCAGAAATTATTAGCAGCAACATCGGTGAGCAACTGCGGAACGTAAAGCGTACCTTCAGCTTCAAGATGACTTCATACTTGGTATATGCTGCAGCTTCACAGGGTGTCTTTTCCAAGCTGGATAGATGTGGTATTCTTTCCAAGGATCCCATTTTCGAGTGCTACCCACAGCTTACTGCACCTGCGTGCGAGAAGGACTTCAAAGTGATCAACGATGGTTTCTTCTACGATTTCATCTGCAGGTTAGACAAAGACTTGAAGACTCACAGGGTAAGCAAGGAAGCATGGGAAGCAGTGTCCAAGATTGGCAGTGTATTCATCCAGTTTGCAGATTTCACATACCTCAGGGTTACGAGCTTTTCAGGTGAACCAACAAAGATGCCAAGGTACCCAAGTGACAGATTGATTGCCATGGAGCTAAGCAGGCAACTTGTGGAGTTACACGACCTTCAGTCGAAGCGGCACAAGTCTACGGGCTACTTCCCACTCACTGTGGGATATTACAGTTGCATCAGCATTCACAGAGCTCGAGGGATGGAAGCACAAATGTTGTCCGAGTATGAGCATGAGTTCTTCCCTGCACGGCTTAATTTTGATCCATTTGGAATAGCCAGGAAGACAATCTCCCAGGAGTACGCACATGTGCCTTCGTTAGAAGATTTCTGGATGAAGTGCAGAAGTGAGTACGAGGTCAGAAAGAAAGATTTCAGCAGGCTGTCGGCAAAGCAAGTATTTGACTTTGGACTAGCGCGGATACCTGCGGATCTTAAAGATGATGGGAACGTGGTACTTGACACTTACCATCAAATGGGAGGAGATAAAGCTCTACTACAGGATAGCAATGGCGGCTGCAGCACAATAGAAGAAAGATCTGGAGCTGTGTTGGTGAGTACTTCGAGCTGGCTGCTAACGAAGGGATACTGCCTTGATGAAGTATTGATGAATCAAATCACGGGCAACTTCGGCGCAGGAGATTCCCTCAAGCGAAAGCATGAAGGAGAGAGCAGCAGAAGGTCCGAGAAGTTGAAAGTACGCAGAAGATCTCAAGAGAAAGAGAAGACCACTTCTACGACCATAGCTTTGACTCCGACTTCTCCAGTACCTAGTGGATCACCAACTATTGCACCACAGCAGCAGGATGTTTCCATGCCTTCATTAAAACCAGCAACGTTCATCTTCTCTCCGCAGCCACTTCGTTCAGCACCCGTTCCAGAGGAGATGTTGAAGCTGCAGATGACGGAGTTCGAAAGAGCTTTGTCCTTGGATGTTTCAGAGGATGGCAGCCATGATACTGTAGCACTTTCTGATGGAGAGGATGCAGAGCGGGAAATAGTAGCGCACTCAGCAACTTCTCATTCTCCGAGAAGTAATTTCTCGGAATGGTTAGCTTTGCAGTTGGTTCCGGAAGCAAGAATAGAGATGAACTTAGAGGAACATGACTTGCAGCTACTTCAGGATCTGAGCAGAAGAGACAGAAGGCCTAAAGTTGCTAAAGCAACTTCTAGGTTGATCATCGAGGATTCGGGAGAGAAGTTTGCTGAGATATCAATCCCGGCGGAAGGAAAGGTAGAAGAGGAACTCACGGCAGAAGATGTGACAGTGACCAAAATACCACTCGGTCAAGCTACCACTGAAGGATTGAAGCAGGACACGCAGACGTTGCTGGATACTTTGTTCCTTAGGCTTGACAGTGAAAAGGCGGAGAAAGAAGAGCTACAGAAGCAAATATCTCAATTATGTGAGATCATAGCCAAGGTTGCTAAATCTTCCGTTCAGCCCATTTCAGCGCAGGTGAGTGATCATCTTATGCAGGAAATGGAAGATGCAAGCAATCAAGTAAAGGCTATTGACGAATGGAAGGATCTGATTATTCGTCAAGCTTCTGTGCAACTTGGGGAAGTGCCAGCCCGCCTAAAGGTTATGAACGATGCAGAAAATCAACTAAAGCAACTGATAGAAAGCATAAAAGGAATAAATACAGTTGCAGAGAGTAACCTGAGTGTTTTGGCCGAGATCAACAAGCTGCCGGGAGATGTATTGGTTGCAGAGCAAATTGTGCCGGATGGATCAGTTGAGAAGGGGAAGCAGCTAGAGTTTGCAGTATCTTTCCGTTTGGAGATCTGCAGAGTTTTGCTGAAGAGGATGCAGGCGCTTGAGAGTAGAACATCAGATTTGCCGGATAGTATTATTTCTTTCACTGAGGAAAGAGTGGATGGAGGTATTACTTCATACGTGCGGATTGTTTCTAACGAGGTGCATGATTCCCTGGAGGGTTCTCTTCTGATGGTGCAAAAGAGGATTGATAAAGCCACCAAGCCTTTCACGATGAACTCTATCAGTAGGCTGGTGACACTGCAGGCAGACATTGCGAGATTTGGGCCAAGTTTGGAAGAAGTGGAAGCATGCAGCAAAGTGTTGAATGAAGGATTGCTGCAATTCAGGACAGAAAAGGAAGCAGTAGCTAAAACAGATGGAAAGATGCTGAACTATATGTTCGACAAGTATATCAGATATCAGAACAAGAAGAAGATGTAGATGTTACAGCTGGCATGACTTCTTCTATTTCTTTCTTCTTCTACTTTCTATGTTCCCGGATGAAATTGTAAACTTCTAAGTTATTGGTTTTGCAACCATTACTTGAAGTCATGTGGAACCTTTCTATTAGTTAAGTGATACATGTGTCACTTAAGAAGAAGTTAGTTGAGGATGATTGCCAAATGTCATCTTTACTTGTTGTTCATACTTTAGTTCAGTTTGAGTCTTCTATTTGTACTTTCCCTCCTACATTCTATAAGTAGGAGAAGAACCTACGGGTTAATCATCGATCAGAATTTGTAAGAAGCAATCTTGTGTTCTAGACTTTGTGCTGAACCCCTGAGAGCCACTTGTTGCAGAGGAATACAAAGAAGCAGGTTTCCGGAGAACTTTGTGTCACGGTGTATTTTGTTTCTTGCTTCTAAATCTTAGATCTCTTAATAGACTTTGTGTTATTTTAGATCTGGATTTAGAGCTACCTTTGCTTTATAGTTCTGTGTATTCAAATCTATTAAGTTTCTTCTATGTGCATGCAATTAGCTCTGATATCTACTGATTGGGATGCACATCTTCCTTACTTCTTCTTTGTAATTCCTTTACTTCCTTCTTCTATAATCTTCCTTTCTTAAACAGCTGCTTACTTGCTGCAGAACTTCTTAGTTATGGTTCATGAACTAAGTTGTTAAAGTAAAACCCCTGATAGATAATAACACATTTTTATTGACAAATCTGACACGGGAGCCTCACCGGTTAAATGAGGGAGATTTATCTCATGACTGCCTAGGTTTGATGCTATGCAGAAAATCTAGCCAACACTGTCCTGGGCAATAGCAGCTTCAATAGATTCTTCTAGACAATTTTGTCGTTATCCCATTATCTAGATTCTATATATTTTCTGGCTTACCCTTTAGGCACTGGACTTGATGAAGTCCCAAGAAGATTATTTCACTAAGGAGATTGAAATAGCCACAAGGATCAAATCCATTATACATTTTTAATTTTCGGATGGCACTGCCCTCCTCAGATGGCCTTCAGCAACTATTGCAAGAGGTTTCTAATTCATTCTCAATTCTTTCGTATTGGCTTCTAGAGAGCCTTTACTAAAGCTGAATGAAGGTTTTATCTGGCAGGATAACTCAAATTTTAGGATTCTCAAGAGGTGACAGCACCCACTACTTGTTGAATGAGGGAGAGATAAGACGATCGTTTACAGTCATCGGAAAAACCCCCAAGTGCTTATTCAACATAGATGCATACAAATTTTTTGTTTGGCCACAGCAAGACCAATTTCTTCCTCTTGATTGTAGCTCATAGCAAATCGTCAAAAGCATATAATCTTCAAAAGAGGGGCGCTCAAGGCCCCTCTAGATTTTTGCAAGCAAAGGAAAGTATTCCTCACAGTATCTTCACCTGCTCGAAATCCAAGATCCCTGGGATATCATGCTGAAAATATCTCACCCTGCATCACAAGAAGTCTTGATGGAAGCAACAACATTTTGATGGAATAGGAAAAATATTATACACTAGGTTCAGAGAACAAAATGAACATGAACAAAATCTTGAAAATCCTTCCAAGATATGTCATATGATGTATTTGAAACTGCAAAAAGAAAATCATTTTTGATCTTTTTCAAACCTGAAATGGAATCCTGTCAAGTAACAAAAAAATTTATTGATAGACTTGGACCAATTCCTAATTATTTTAATAGGGTTAAAGTTCATCATGTACCTTGATGTGATAATGAAGTGATTCAAAAGGCTGAGCTCAAACACAAACACCTCTGTATCTTCTTCAGAAGAGCATGACAAAGACCTTTGCAGCATTAAACCAGAGTATATTAGCTTTGATCAATATCCCAAGTTTCTCATTTTTTATCATATATTGCATAAACAAAAAGCTCTGATTTTTTCATCGACCCGTAGAGATTTATCCATTCATATCAAGATGCTGAGACAATTGGATGATCTCTTCCAGTCCATGGAAAGAGACATCAGTTTATTTTGGACTTCTGCTACACAATTTTGCCCTTGTAATGCTCAATTGACCATTCAAATTTCTGAGATAGGAGACCAAATAACCTCTCAGTTGAACAGTCATAAAGCTCAATATTATACTTTGGCAAGTCATGAAGGAAGAGCAGAATTATCAAGGACATTTCAGTCTTCTTTAGCTTAAATTAACGCAGCGATGCCTGAAAATATCTTGAGATAATTCCCATGGACTTCTAATGCAAAGCGTGTCCAATGTGAGGATAGACTGCACTCTATTAATGAGCATTTGAATATATTGAATGCTGAGAGAAGCATTCTTCCTGAAGATAGACCTATTCTAGCTCCTTCTCTGAGCACAGCAGTGACCATGAAGATGATGTTTCAGGGCCCAATCATTGATGATAAAGAGTAACTGCCAAGTTTATCCAATTTTTTGTCATCTTAATTTCTCACCTATCTACTTGGAGTAATTCTATAAATAGATGGATGAATACGTTGATGAATTCCTCTCCATTAATTTCTGTGGTGATATCGTGATAGACATTTCTGTGTGGTTAAATTTGAATGTAATCTGATCTCTTTAATTATTTTTGAGAATGTCAGATATATAAATTTTACTATTTAGCCCCATATTGTTTATGGACTACAAAGTCTATCAGGCATTGTATCATCCAAGTTTTGCCTTTGGTAAAGTATATGGTTCATACGACTATATCAAGCATATCAATCAACATACATGTCATTGTAGCTTTCATTGTGATGTTAATGAGTCATAACAATGGGTCAATCAAAAAAAGAAACTTGGTATTTTTGTGGAGTTTAGGTACCTGAGCAACAGCTGAATTTGTGTGGCAGACAATTATATGAATTGTGCAACCTTTTACCTTTTCAGCATTTCCTCCCCATAGAAATGGCTGGAGGAGATGTGTTGTAATGTAACCCAGTCCTCTTTTATTATTAAAATGACAAGTGTCCTTTACTTCATAAAAATATAATGTACTCATGTTTCAGTTGGAATTATGATGTGCAGTCATATGGTAGGCTTATGGACATTCCAATTATTGATTTTGAATGCATAGTGAGTTAATATCAGAAGCAATGGCACAAAATCCCCAGAAGAATGTATTAATTTAAGACAATTGAATTGCAATAACATATAACCAGTGTTTGGTGCCACGGTCGGAGCATGGATAATTGCATTTATGGATTGTGTGTTAGCAATGTTGTCACATATCATGGTAATAGAAAATCCAACAAGGAAAGAGGATAATGATATGACCAATCATGGGTAGAAAGAGAATGAGGTGTAAGCTATGACCTAACCGTATGATAAGTATTGTTAAATCTGGTTCAATGCCAATGATTTCAGTAAAACGGCTATTTGGTTGTATATTCACTCATATTTTTAAAAGAGACTTACCAATTCTATGCATTAGTTAAATGGCTCTCCATTTCTCTTGTAGTTGTTGGCTTGGCTCTAGCCTCTTCTTGGCTTTGTTGCTCTATGTTGTGTGTGGTTTCCTAATGCCAGTACTTTGTCTGTCGACTCTGTCTTTACTTGTTACTGCCCTGTATGGCAGGACTATGCTCAGCGTACATGCCGATGGACTAGGATATTTTGGTAGTCTAGCGATTTTTTCCATATCCGTCTTGCTAGTATCAAAAGAATTCTCTCAATAAAAAGGTTTTTGAAGATCAATATTAAAACATGTTTTGGCATAGTTGATTAAAAATTGTTGTAGAGGATTTGCATACATAGAAGGATGTGGAAAAAGGGAAAAACTTTTTGCAACGCATCCAACATCACCATCAACAGGTTCAGTAGATACTCTCATGCTAGTAGTTGAAGTACTAAGAGCACCATGACACACATCACACACTTCATGAGTTTAAGGTGGGTGATAAAGTCTGGTTGCATCTTCAAAAGGAATGTTCCAAGGGTCCCTATAGGAAGATCAAGCCTATGCACCATAGGCCTTATACCATACTGCACATAAATGAAGAGAATGCATTTGTTCTTGATGTCACAATACTTAGGTCTTCTTCCAGTATTCAATATGGAACTTAAGTCATACTGCCCGTCTTTTCTTGAGCCAACAGCAACTCAACATCCTTTCAATTTGGATCCTAAACATTCACATATAGTTATAAAGTATGTTGAGATTACAGTAACACCCACCCACCAGGACACACATCTATTCTTCGAAATCGTCAAGGTAGGACAATATGTTGATCAAATGTTAAATGGTACAACCTTCAGCAACTTTAGGTTCGCTTCTGCAGTTGACCAAAGAGAAATATCTTGTTAGCGTGTTATTGACAATTGTATGTGGTGTGATGAGTTGCAATAACAACTCATATTGTTATTACGTGTTGTAATAGTTAGTTGGTTAAAATAATGAGGTGTGAGAGAGATTCTTGGCTGAGATACATTCTATAGATAGAATGTAACAGCTCACGATATTATTAGCCATGAGAGATTTTTTTAGAACAATTTAGCTGTAGTCCAAGGCTTGTTTGGAGCAATTAAGGTTCTCTTTGTACATTGCATTGCTCCTTACAATCGTGTGTTTGGACCTGTCACCTGTCAGTTGTGTAATACGCAGAAGGAAAGGCATTTGTTGACCAAGCGCTATGGGAGACCCATGTGAAATTACGCTCAAGAAAATCGACGCTGTCATTAATGGGTGGAAGTTAATATGGTGAGCAGTATAAATCAACATCCAATCAGATTTGTCCACCATTTGCAATGGAGGCATGTACATTGGTTTGAGCCGTGTATTACATTAACAACATAGAGAGAGACGTGTTAGGTGGTGGCGATAAGCAACAAGGAGAAAAGTCAAGAAGAGTGACCATTGGAGACAGGACCTGCATAATCCATGCAACCAAGGAGTTGCACCCAAGTCCAAGCACATTTCAGATTTAAATACCAATTAGAATAAATTTGTATATGCGTTTAAATGAATCTTGTTAATCTACTTTTGTGTGGATGAGTTTATAATATACATGTCCGAACAATGGCCAATATGCTCAAATCCAAATGTTTTAAATGTTTTAAGTCATCATTGTCTAGAGTTGAGCTATGCCATAGTGGTATAAATTTTTTGCCTTTAGCAAGAAAAAGGCAAATCAAGTCTACTCATCATCGTTAACACCACAGATTAAATATTGTGGTGTTAATCAAGTTTGTTAATCTTAGAAATTAGTGATGAGTAAAGAGCTTAAATCACTTTTTCTGATAAATTTCTCTTTCGTCAAAATAAACAAGTTCTGTGTTGGAAGTTAAGTTTTATAACGCCGGATTGCTCAAAGTCAAAAAGTCAATTGTCACGTGTTAAAAGTGACGAGATAATATTTTTGTAAAATGACGAACTATCGGTTGAATCTGACGTCCATTTGATTCAGTTGAAACTTGTGGGGATGTACATATATAGTCATGGAGAAGTCAACCTGGATAAATAGTGGGACAACCTAAACTAGGAGATAGGATATCTCCACATATCAAGGAGTCAGTCTGGTCCTTTCTTCAAGCCAATTGAATATTAGTGTGAAAGGCAAAATTTCTACTTAGCATGATGAAGAAAATCAGATCATAAGCTTTGATTCTGCAAATGAAAAATCGTGGTTGTACAAAAAAGTGACAAACATATGTCAAATTCCATAGTATTCAAAGAACAATAGATATGTACAGTATGTTATTACAAACACACCAAGACATGTGCTAGTGAATTGCATACAAAGAGTTAAGGATGTCATAAATGGGATAATTGACTCACAATGCCTACTCATTAAGGAAAGTAATGCTATTCATCAAGTAAAGAAGACTTTGATCATCCAAATGATGAAGAATAGGACCACTAGATACTTTCAAGTTTCAACTGGAAAATGGCAGCAACAGAGGTTGGAGGACAATAAACATCCTCTCATTAAAAGCTACTGGCGATGGGGCCGCACATTTGATAAGGTGGCATGTTTTTCTATATTTTCACTGTTTTCATGTTTTATGTGGTGTGCGAAAAAAATAATCCCTTCAACTATGAAACGACTTTGAATTTCAAGAGCATATGACGATAGTGATCTTTTGTTAATTGTACTTTACAGCTATGGCCAGTGAGAAGCCAACTACTGCACTAAATCGAAAGCACAAAGGGTCCTCGTGGAATGCAAATGGTGATCACTGAAACTGTTGGCCAGTAAAAATAGCATTCACTGGATTATTGAAAGTAGAACATTTTTTCCACATATGTAGGTGATCATGTGCGACAAATATCTAGAATAACAGAACTGTAAACCTAAAGCATCCTGTAAGGACATGTGCACAGTTCATGTGGTGTGCTTACTCCCCATGTTCGCACTAAGGGGGAGAATGTTAAAAATATTATGGTTTAGTATCACACTAATGAACGAATTTATTGTATGAATGAAGTATGTAATAACAATTATGTTAGACATTATTAATATTGTGAGTTAGAAAAAACTGAGGTGTAGTAAGGTTATAGGAGGTGAGTTACATTCTATAAATTAGAATGTGTGGCTGTAGACATCTAAGGTATTTTGAATCATGAAGTTTGGCTCCATTATTAGGAGATCAACACTTTGTGTATGTAACACTTCTTATGTTGAATACAATCATGGTCTAATTTGTGTTCATTTCATCAGTGAGGCTGTTCCAAGTGCAACACAAGGCCTCCGAAACTGTCATTTAGTTGCTATGTTAAGATTTTTCACAAAATCATTTCAATTAACTGAGAACTATCATGTTGTAGTGTCCGACTTCTTCGGGAGTCAAAAACCTCATAGCTTTTTCTTTTAGAAAATTACATAATGTCAACCTGACTTATTCTTTCAAGTCTCGTAAACTGCATGAAGTAACAATTTGTCAATCATGGAAATGGACCTAATAAAAATATCTCTTTATAACAATTTATTTGTACAATGGCAGATATTGTAAGCTAGTTCATAGATTATGTTTGCTAATTTGAAAAAATCATATTGTGGACCCAAGAGAATATTTGAACACCTATTTATCTATGAGCATGTGTATATGGGTGGTGTACAATGGCCCATGTTTTGGGAACCATTATCTGGTTCTTTTTCTTGGCCCATGGTTTTAGTACCAATGGTATCAAGTCAAAATCGTTTTGACAGATTTTATTGATGACTTACATCTAGTTGGACTATTGCTAGGGCAAGCTACAACAATGGAATTGATGTTATTGTACGAGTAAATGGTTAAGTTCCATGCAATAGTCATTTGTCTTGTTGGGCTACATGTGTTTGCAGAGACATGCAAAAAAGTTCAAATCAGAAGTGTTTACACAAGTAGATATAACAGTTGAAAAACTGCATAATTACTGGAGAAACTCTGGGATTCGGCTTTGCTACTGGCAGAAGCTCTAGCATCTAGGTGATCATTCTTATATCTCAGAAAAATCCACAAAAATATATATTATTGAAGTTAAAAATCTTTCGTAACTGTTATTGCTAAAACATATAATTTCTCCTTTGCATTAGTAAGTTAGTTTATTTATGTTGATGTTAAAATGTATGATATTGGCTCTTGGCATGTATTAATACTGTTGTGTTCTTCTTCCATTCTTGGGTAATTAGTTAGGTGCAAGTATGTACTGGTTTGCCGCAACAAGGAGATTAGGGAGAGGTTGCACTCTTATCAGATAAGTCAAAGACGGGCAATGCAAATGTCCATCTTGAGTTATGTGCTTTATGAAGGATTTTTTATGTTGAAAATCTTATATACTTAGTTAAATCAACGTGTTGGCTAGATTTTCTGCATAGCATCAAACCTAGGCAGTCATGAGATAAATCTCCCTCATTTAACCGGTGAGGCTCCCGTGTCAGATTTGTCAATAAAAATGTGTTATTATCTATCAGGGTTTTACTTTAACAACTTAGTTCATGAACCATAACTAAGAAGTTCTGCAGCAAGTAAGCAGCTGTTTAAGAAAGGAAGATTATAGAAGAAGGAAGTAAAGGAATTACAAAGAAGAAGTAAGGAAGATGTGCATCCCAATCAGTAGATATCAGAGCTAATTGCATGCACATAGAAGAAACTTAATAGATTTGAATACACAGAATTATAAAGCAAAGGCAGCTCTAGATCCAGATCTAAAATAACACAAAGTCTATTAAGAGATCTAAGATTTAGAAGCAAGAAACAAAATACACCGTGACACAAAGTTCTCCGGAAACCTGCTTCTTTGTATTCCTCTGCAACAAGTGGCTCTCAGGGGTTCAGCACAAAGTCTAGAACACAAGATTGCTTCTTACAAATTCTGATCGATGATTAACCCATAGGTTCTTCTCCTACTTATAGAATGTAGGAGGGAAAGTACAAATAGAAGACTCAAACTGAACTAAAGTATGAACAACAAGTAAAGATGACATTTGGCAATCATCCTCTACTAACTTCTTCCTAAGTGACACATGTATCACTTAACTAATAGAAAGGTTCCACATGACTTCAAGTAATGGTTGCAAAACCAATAACTTAGAAGTTTACAATTTCATCCGGGAACATAGAAAGTAGAAGAAGAAAGAAATAGAAGAAGTCATGCCAGCTGTAACATCTACATCTTCTTCTTGTTCTGATATCTGATATACTTGTCGAACATATAATTCAGCATCTTTCCATCTGTTTTAGCTACTGCTTCCTTTTCTGTCCTGAATTGCAGCAATCCTTCATTCAACACTTTGCTGCATGCTTCCACTTCTTCCAAACTTGGCCCAAATCTCGCAATGTCTGCCTGCAGTGTCACCAGCCTACTGATAGAGTTCATCGTGAAAGGCTTGGTGGCTTTATCAATCCTCTTTTGCACCATCAGAAGAGAACCCTCCAGGGAATCATGCACCTCGTTAGAAACAATCCGCACGTATGAAGTAATACCTCCATCCACTCTTTCCTCAGTGAAAGAAATAATACTGTCCGGCAAATCTGATGTTCTACTCTCAAGCGCCTGCATCCTCTTCAGCAAAACTCTGCAGATCTCCAAACGGAAAGATACTGCAAACTCTAGCTGCTTCCCCTTCTCAGACTGATCCATCCGGCACAATTTGCTCTGCAACCAATACATCTCCCGGCAGCTTGTTGATCTCGGCCAAAACACTCAGGTTACTCTCTGCAACTGTATTTATTCCTTTTATGCTTTCTATCAGTTGCTTTAGTTGATTTTCTGCATCGTTCATAACCTTTAGGCGGGCTGGCACTTCCCCAAGTTGCACAGAAGCTTGACGAATAATCAGATCCTTCCATTCGTCAATAGCCTTTACTTGATTGCTTGCATCTTCCATTTCCTGCATAAGATGATCACTCACCTGCGCTGAAATGGGCTGAACGGAAGATTTAGCAACCTTGGCTATGATCTCACATAATTGAGATATTTGCTTCTGTAGCTCTTCTTTCTCCGCCTTTTCACTGTCAAGCCTAAGGAACAAAGTATCCAGCAACTGTCTGCGTGTCCTGCTTCAATCCTTCAGTGGTAGCTTGACCGAGTGGTATTTTGGTCACTGTCACATCTTCTGCCGTGAGTTCCTCTTCTACCTTTCCTTCCGCCGGGATTGATATCTCAGCAAACTTCTCTCCCGAATCCTCGATGATCAACCTAGAAGTTGCTTTAGCAACTTTAGGCCTTCTGTCTCTTCTGCTCAGATCCTGAAGTAGCTGCAAGTCATGTTCCTCTAAGTTCATCTCTATTCTTGCTTCCGGAACCAACTGCAAAGCTAACCATTCCGAGAAATTACTTCTCGGAGAATGAGAAGTTGCTGAGTGCGCTACTATTTCCCGCTCTGCATCCTCTCCATCAGAAAGTGCTACAGTATCATGGCTGCCATCCTCTGAAACATCCAAGGACAAAGCTCTTTCGAACTCCGTCATCTGCAGCTTCAACATCTCCTCTGGAACGGGTGCTGAACGAAGTGGCTGCGGAGAGAAGATGAACGTTGCTGGTTTTAATGAAGGCATGGAAACATCCTGCTGCTGTGGTGCAATAGTTGGTGATCCACTAGGTACTGGAGAAGTCGGAGTCAAAGCTATGGTCGTAGAAGTGGTCTTCTCTTTCTCTTGAGATCTTCTGCGTACTTTCAACTTCTCGGACCTTCTGCTGCTCTCTCCTTCATGCTTTCGCTTGAGGGAATCTCCTGCGCCGAAGTTGCCCGTGATTTGATTCATCAATACTTCATCAAGGCAGTATCCCCTCGTTAGCAGCCAGCTCGAAGTACTCACCAACACAGCTCCAGATCTTTCTTCTATTGTGCTGCAGCCGCCATTGCTATCCTGTAGTAGAGCTTTATCTCCTCCCATTTGATGGTAAGTGTCAAGTACCACGTTCCCATCATCTTTAAGATCCGCAGGTATCCGCGCTAGTCCAAAGTCAAATACTTGCTTTGCCGACAGCCTGCTGAAATCTTTCTTTCTGACCTCGTACTCACTTCTGCACTTCATCCAGAAATCTTCTAACGAAGGCACATGTGCGTACTCCTGGGAGATTGTCTTCCTGGCTATTCCAAATGGATCAAAATTAAGCCGTGCAGGGAAGAACTCTTGCTCATACTCGGACAACATTTGTGCTTCCATCCCTCGAGCTCTGTGAATGCTGATGCAACTGTAATATCCCACAGTGAGTGGGAAGTAGCCCGTAGACTTGTGCCGCTTCGACTGAAGGTCGTGTAACTCCACAAGTTGCCTGCTTAGCTCCATGGCAATCAATCTGTCACATTCGGGTACCTTGGCATCTTTGTTGGTTCACCTGAAAAGCTCGTAACCCTGAGGTATGTGAAATCTGCAAACTGGATGAATACACTGCCAATCTTGGACACTGCTTCCCATGCTTCCTTGCTTACCCTGTGAGTCTTCAAGTCTTTGTCTAACCTGCAGATGAAATCGTAGAAGAAACCATCGTTGATCACTTTGAAGTCCTTCTCGCACTGCAGGTGCAGTAAGCTGTGGGTAGCACTCGAAAATGGGATCCTTGGAAAGAATACCACATCTATCCAGCTTGGAAAAGACACCCTGTGAAGCTGCAGCATATACCAAGTATGAAGTCATCTTGAAGCTAAAGGTACGCTTTACGTTCCGCAGTTGCTCACCGATGTTGCTGCTAATAATTTCCGACCAACTGATTATAGAATCAACCTTGTTGATTTCAATGGTCCTGATGAAAGCATACATCCATGTCCGGAAAGTGTAGGCATTCGCTTCACCATTCAACCTGCATAGCAATTTGACAATATCATCCGCCTCCTGCACCAAATTGGATCGTGGAAGAGTTCTCGGGAACCTGGAAGGGGATCTAGGCTTCTTCATGAACCGGCTATTCATGATGCTCACACAGTCAGCTCTATGCTTCTCCCACCTACTGTCAGCATCCTGAATGCTAATAGAAGTCACCACCTTTCGCACTGGAATCTTCAAACAATAATCGAAGAATTCCGCATCCAAACGAATTATTGTCTTTCCCGCAACATCACGCACTGATCTGGATGAAGGATGATAAGATCTAGCACACTCCATCACAAACTCTGGCAATTGGGCTGTACATGGGAAAGCTGCAGCTCGAATAATTCCACTACTTTTGACTGCACGCATGAGTGAAGTCTTTCCAGCTCTGGATCTATCACTCAAATCAGAAAGAGGTTCTGGGCCTAGATCCGTGTCTCCTATGTCTGAAAGTTTAGAAGCAATGCATGAATCCATCGTGCTCTCTTTTTCATCTCCTTTCGCCATGGCTTTATCAATCTTTGTCTGAATAATTCTTTTTCTTCTAATTTGGCCTGCTTTCTTCAATACTGGTGCAGATCTGGACAATTCTTCAGATTCGGAGGATATTTGCAATGTATTGGACATTGATAAAAACTCCTTTTCTTTTATAAAGCACCTGTAATGAATTCCTGCAATTTATTCAGATAAAAATGGCCACCGGAGCATGAATAGTGAATTTAAATTATAAAAATCTGCACTTTTCAAGCCTGCTGCCCCAAAAATTGGTGTTTAATTTGCACATAAAGAGAGCATGAATCCTTTCAATCAACACCTGAGCTCCTGTAACACCTGTGAAAACAATTGTGCAGACGAAGATGAACCTCCTCCAAAGCATGCGCCAAATCTGGAAGCTTTTAGCCTTTGTTAGCAATTTGTCTGTGCAAAATCCTTCCTCTAATGGGGGCGCACTTTTCCTCCTGGCTGCAATTCTTTACCTGTGATTTGAATAATTCACCCATATGGCTGCCCATGCTTATATAACCTTCACAATTCTATAATTAATAATTGCCCTAACAATTAAAGGCAATTAATTAATTAAAAATCATGCTTTTCTCTTTTAAAAATTGCATGTTTAAGGACAGCCATCCAATAAATTAAATTAATCCAATTTAATCCTTCACACATCACTTCACTTAAGCTTCACAGTGTGCTTTGACCATAGCCACTGAAAATAGAAATTAATTTAATGATTTAATGCCTTAAAAAAACATTAAATAATACCCAAATGGGGCGCACTTTTTCCAAGGAAGGGGCAGCCATTAAATAAATTAAATTTAATTTTTAAATCCTTTCTTTTATTTCTCCTTTGACTTGTTGACTTCCTCCAAGCTTGGGCGCACTTTTTGAGAGAATAGATTATTAAAAATAATCAATTTAAGGCTTTTATTCTCTCACCAAAGGGGGTCGCACTTTTTTGCACATGTAATTCTATTTTTAAGAATTTTTTCATAATGGGATTCTTTACCCTGCAAGGTAGGCACCACAATCCCATGATCCACTTAAGTGATTTGACTTTGACAATGGGATTCTTTACCCTGCAAGGTAGGCACTAAAATCCCATGATTTCACTTAAGTCACTTTCCTTTTATTATATCATGGGAAATTTTACCCTGCAAGGCAGGCAATAAATTCCCACCTGCCTGCAGCCTCTATTTTTCCCACTGCAGCTTAAGTGACTTTTATAACACGGGAAAAAGTACCCTGCTAGGCAGGTATACAATTCCCATCCTGCCTGCGGCTTATATTTTTCCCATCGCAGCTTAAATCCTTTGTTTTCCAAAAATGCGCCCATCCCCGCAGGGGCTTTTCTGTGCACGACTTCGCTTTTTCCCAGTGATCCAGACCTCCGATGATGACTTCCTCCGGGCAAAATGTGCGTGTATGTTTTCCAGCTGCTCCAGGCCAAAAATCGGGCTTACCCGGCGAAGGAGTTGTTCCAGAGAAATTTCACAGAAAACGAAACGGGACACCACAAAAACACGAAAAATTGCCAAAAGTTACAAATAAAGCCCAAAACTTAAAATAAGTTAAAATCCTTCTGGTACATAGGAATAATAACATATTCGCTCATAATAGAGTTAAAACGGAGCGCAAATAGCCTCATACGGGGCTCAAAATAATTAAATACAAATTTCCCGCAGACAAATCCCGACGACAGAATAAAACAATTTTGGGCATCTGGGTATTTGGCGAAAAGGGCTAATATGGCTCTTTAGGATTATCTTGATGCAATACAGGAACTTTCAGGCAATAAAAACAACAAATGACCCACTATTTTAAAAGTACGAAATTTTTTCGGATAGGGTAGTCACAGATTTCAGGGTGAAATCTGAGTGACACCAAGAGGTATACTTGCATTCTATACAGCTTAGATTACCCTTCAAAATGGAGCGTTCAAGCTTTGTCATCTTCTCCTTTGAAACACGAATGAAAATGTGCCTATGTCCCCTTTCCCTCGCCCAAGGCCTGAGGGCCAATGCGAGTCCTAACCACTAGTCATGCCCAAGGGGTTACGGATCACTATGAGCTGATTGGGTATGAATATCTAGTCCAGTTATTATTTTTCCATTGACAAGGTTATAAAGTGCTCCTTTAAAAGGACTTTAGATGTTATATTTCTTCGTTGGGGCCACTTAAAGGCCCTATGACATCACCTTTTTGGCGACTTGAGGGGATATGTATTGCATTAAACACACACATACCTATATTTCTTCGTTGGGGTCACCTTTTGGGCCAAGTGCGCCCAAAAGAATGGGAAAAAGTAACTTTAAGTTATTTAATTACCCTAGAAGTTGGGCCCTCTCTAAGAGAAAGTGCGACTTGGGGGTTTGCTAGGGTTATCCTTGACATTGGAAAAGGTTATAAAAGGAGAAGAGGGGTGAAAGAATATTCATTCATGCATACACTTATATTTCTTTTCATGTGCAACTACATGTTTGCAACTATTTAGCTTGTGGAGTATTAGATCCCACGGGAACCCTAGCTTCGGTGGTGAGAGATTCATCCCTAACTAGCAGGGCATTTTCCGGTAGTGAGAGATCTACCTTAGCTTGTCATTTGGAGCCGATTTCAGGGCTGTTTTACAGAGGTATGTGTTCAGGGTTTTCAGAATTAGCTAGTTTTGAGGTTTTTTGTGAGTTTTGGTGGAGATTTTCAGCTGGTTTTCGGATCAGACCTACGACAGCCATAGCTGGAAGGGTTTGGCATGCATCTATTAGAGAGTTTCACAAGGTTATTTGGCCATCTACCAAAGAGGGCGACTTGTTTGGGAGATTGCAGCCCTAATTTGATAGGGTTTCCATAGCATTGGCCGTTTTCATAATGAATTGAAGGTTAGAGGGAAGTCATCTTCTATATTCTATATCTATGTTATTTCCCAAGTTTATGAATAGATTTTTGCACTTGTATTTGATCCATGTATTTTATTAATTTTCGAAGTTTTCCAGCTATTTTAGGCACGCTGTAATTTATCTGGCAGCGTTATATTGACTGAAAAATTCCAAAAATATTTCCCTTGTGTTCTTTATATTATTATCTAACTCCATTTAAAATTTCAAGTGATCTTGAACGGATATTGTGGGAGTTATTCATATTTTACTGTTCGCTGTCACATAGTTGTAATTTTCTGCAAAAAACCAGATTTCACTGTTCTACACTCTGTGTTTTGTCTATCTTTTGCATATTTTACAGCGAGATCCTGATTAAGGGATATAACATGAAAACTAGACTCCCAAATACTCTAAAGTGTGAAACTAAAGCCATATGGTGGATTAAATACATTCAAATAAATCCAAACTACCCGACAAATCATTATCTTATCCTCCAACCAATGACTTCATCACCTATAATTACACCAATCTAATCTCTAAGGTCTACTAACTACATCAAATAGCTTGCCATTGTATGTCTAGAAGCTCGTGCAACACTTCCAGTGTTGAGCAAGTTCTTCCATAAGAAGAATCACTTTGGATACATTCACACTCAAGTAACAAGCTTCCAAGGCATCATTCATCTCCTTGGTAGTCTTCTTGGTGGCAATGTGAGGAATTAGATGGTCCTTCACCAAATCCAACAAGATGCAAAGTACATTGCCTTCATTGCCTTTTGTTGTACTTTGCCAAATATTTGGGATCTATGGGAGGTGTAACCATTATTCTTCACAAGGTACCAGAATAATTTTGTTTCTTCCAAGATATTTTGCAATCCTAACTTCCACGATACATAATTAGAGGATCCCTCAAGGTTAGTGACTCACTCATCATACCTAGAGTTGCCATTGTTGCAACTATTCAAACAAACTTCAATCTATGATCACCGCTTTAGATCAATGAAGGTTTCATAACCCACAACCCTGCACAGGTCCACATACCAATTACTGACACAATTTTTCTTCGATCACTGAAGCTTTGGACATACTACCAGATCTAAAATCCTCTAATAGCTCTCTCACCCAGACAACTAGCCTTTCCGTACACAGACATGTGGAAGATTTCAATGTTGTTGTTTGATATCATCTTGAACATTCCGCTACACCATGCTAAGCATACCTCAAATCATTAGAAAGACCGGATCAACTAGATAGCTCAAAACTTCAGATCCATCACAAAAATGTTGAACATTAAATGCCAAAATTTGAGGATGAATGCTTGCATGCAAAGCAAGCATAAGGTATCAGCACACTTCACCTGGGCACAATTGTGACCAATATGCAGATCCATTAGTGTCAGGCATAAAACAAGCTCCTGGTATGTATTAAATGCGCTAAACTTTGACATGCTCTTCCGACATAGTGAAAAACATGATTGGCTGCTACGCAGTGACAAACATTCTTCTCCTTCGGGCGCCAGAATTGACTGTCAAGGGCTGCAACTCCTTTGCTAATATTGGAGTGAGTATGTGTCAGATATAAAAGACATCATTATGGAAGCCCCTGTCTTATACAAAGTGGCATCTAAACAACTTAGTATTTGCAATCAGTAATCAACTCAATACCTCACTAATATGGTGTGGGAGCACATGGATTTGCAACTAGTCATGCAAATGACAAAGAAAATTATCTATGGAATACGATTTTTTTCCAATCCTCAATGACTTTTAGGTGCGGCTGCCTTTACTTGAAGGCATCGAAAATAGTGTAGAAGTTTACATCTGTATCATGTCAAATCTTGTATGTGGGAATTTTGTTTTGGAATATCAATGGAATCAAAAAGTCTCAGCTACCTGGGAGGATGGAGGTCATCAAAATACAACACCAATATCAAAATATCCTCACCTGAATCAGGATGTGAACATTGTGATTAGAACATGCAATGAGTTAGAAGCCAAAAGTCAATAGAAAGCTAATATCATGCTTCGAAGAGGCAAGATCGAATAACTTGTTTTAACACAAATAAAACGGAGAATGGCAGAGTCTAGCTATAACAGGGAATGTGTCCTGCAGGGAAGCACTAAGGCGTGAGCATAGTAGATAATTCTCTTGAGCTTGATCAACATGTAAGAAGGCACTCTTCAGATCCATCTAATAGATTAATCCACTAATGTGATGCAATAAGAGGGAAAGACACATAGGTCGCATGCAATCCATTTTTCACAACACTAAGCATCAAAGTCTATAGAGTAAGACACCCTATCGACTTGTGAGAACCCCAAAGCTACATGATGGGACTTGTGCATTAACTCTACAAAATGTCTTCTCTAAAGAACACAGTTTTTTTTGTTTTATAGACCCACTTGCACACAAAAGTATTTTCTTCTCCTCTTTCAAAGTCCCCTTTACAAATGAGCCCTTCACTAACTCTAATGTATAATTCAAAAGTCATGAGTTACAAGACTAGTCATCTTGCATAGCATCTTACATGAACATTAAATAAGATCACTTAAGTTGACCTTTGACTTTTTCTAACCAACTTAATATTAAAGAACAACTAGAAATTGCTAGAAATCATATTAAGTTATCCACAGCTTTCTCAAAAGCAAGTGTAACAAGGATCATAAGGATTCACTTACCAAATCAACCTTTTTAAACTATACAATAATAACCAATGCTTATCCCACTTGAAATGGGGTCCGCCTAGTGCAGGAGGAGGCAACGCATGAGGAATAGACTCATGTGTCACTGTCATCAAGATACATAAGAAAGGAGGTATCTCCCTGAACCACTGATTAAAATTATGCATAATTGCCGCTTTTGCTAGGCAGCCAAGATCTAAACTTTCCCAAAGTTTCAAACATCTAAGGCTCTTCTTCATGTAAGATTCATTTGGTCAAATTATGAGCTTCACAAAAGACCTGCAATTTGTGGAATCCTACATTAATTACGAATACTCATTTAACCATTAACTAAGCAATTGATTGAGCGTTCTCAAATAAGTTCAGTTAATGAAGTGATTTTCACCGCTCCATTGAAATTGAGTGAGAAATTATTGGCGAAGGAAGTGTACAGGAGTCCTGTGTAATCCAACCAATAATGTTATAGAATTGGTCTCATTCACAGACCTGTTTCAAATAGATCTCACAATACAAAATTGAATATGTTCATTTACGAGGTTGCTAATCTAAATCTCGAGCTAATGCAAAGTTCTATCTAAAGATCTACAGGCGAGAAGTAAGAAGCAAATGCTTCATTGCATATGCTCTCATAATGTATCATCCGGAGAATCCACCTCTGAGAAGCATCTTCCTCAGCTTTCACAGAAAAGATATCAAGGGTTACCAACAGAAAATCGTGTCCCTCAAGAATGCAAATTACAAATTCGAGAATCCCCCTTTAACAATGGCTAAAACTAGGCTCTTCCCTACTCGTTATCTCCTGCAGACTGGGGCATATCTCATCCAAATTTGAAAATAATAAGTAGAAATCTCACACATGCGGAAGCTATAGACGAAGACAAATAACAATCTGGATCCCCGGAAATGCACTGACATCTTCATGTGAGCTGTCCCCTCAGATTTCATCATGAAATCGTGCGATTGGCTCTAAAACGAACGAGAATTTTTCATAATTTTAAAATAATGGGTCGTTTTGTGTTTTTATTGCCTAAAAGTTCTTGAATTGCATTAAGATAATCCCAAAGAGCCATATTAGCCTTTTTCGCCAAATACACAGATGATCCAAATTGTTATATTCTGTCATCGGGATTTGTCTGCGGGAAATTTGTATTTAATTATTTTGAGAACCGTTTGAGGCGATTTGCTCTTCGTTTTAACCCTATTGTGATCGAATATGTCATTACTCCTTATATACCAGAAAGGGTTTTAACTTGGAATAATTTTTGGGTTTTATTTGTAACTATTGACAATTTTTCGTGTTTTTGTGTTGTTCCAGTTTCGTTTTCTGTGAAATTTCTCTAGAACGATTCCTTTGCCGGGTAAGCCCAAATCTTGGCCTGGAGCAGTTGGAAAACATATACGCACATTATGCCCGGAGGAAGTCGCCATCGGAGGTCTGGATCACCGGAAAAAGGCAAAGTCATGCACTCAAAAGCCCCATGCGGGGATGGGCGCATTTTTGGAAAACAAAGGATTTAAGCTGGATCAACGGGAAAAATAGAAGCCGCAGGCAGGGTGGGGATTTTATTGCCTGGCTTGCAGGGTACTTTTTCCCGTGTTAGAAAAATTCACTTAAGTTGTAGTGGGAAAAGTTAGAGGCCGCAGGCAGGTCGGGAATTTATTACCTGCCTTGCAGGGTGAAAATTCCCATGATAAAATAAAAGGAAAGTGACTTAAGTGAAATCATGGGAATTTTAGTGCCTGCCATGTAGAGATAAATAATCCCATTGTCAAAGTCAAATCACTTAAGTGGATCATGGGATTTCCGGTGCCTGCCTTGCAGGGTAAAGAATTCTCATTGCCATGTGAAAAATTCCTAAAAATAGAATTATATTGTTCAAAAAAGTGTGACGCACCTTTGGTGAGATGTGGCATGCCTTTAAGTGATTATTTTAATTAACCTATTCTATTCACCCAATTTTGCGCATCCAGGCTTGTGGAGGAAGTCAACAAAGGTCACTGGACATAGGGAATTAAAAGAATAGAATTCTTAAATGCATTAAATTTAATTTATTTAGTGGCAAGCCCCCTTCCTCTAAAAAAGTGCGCCCCATTTGGGAGTTATTTAATACTTTTTAAAAGTATTAAATTTATTAAATTAATTTCTATTTTTATGTGGCTATGGTCAAAGCACACTGTGAAGCTTAAGTGAAGTGATGAGTGAAGGATTAAATTGGATTAAATTTAATTTATTGGATGGTTGTCTTTAAACATGCTATTTTTAGCACATCAGTTAAAGAGAAAAGCATGATTTTTAATTAATTCGTTGTCTTTAATTGTTAGGGCAATTATTAATTATAGAATTATGAAGGTTATATAAGCATGGGCAGCCATACGGGTGAATTAATTCAAATCACAGGTAAAGAAGTTGCAGCCAAGTGGAAAAGTGCGCCCCAATTAGAAGAAGGATTTTTGCTCAAAAGAAGGTGACAATCAAGGCTAAAAGCTTCCAGATTTTGGCGCATGCTTTGAAGGAGGTTGATCTTATGTCTGCATAATTGTTTGCATAGAAGTGTTACAGGTGCTCATGTGTTGTTGGTAAAGGATTCATGCATTCTTTTGTATGTACAAATTAAACACCAAATTTTGGGGCAGCAGGCTTGAATTAGTGCAGATTTTTACAATTAAAATTCACTATGTGCATTCTCCAGTGGCCATTTTTGTCTGAATTAAATTGCAGGAATTCAGATACAGGTGCTTTTACAAAGGAAAACGAGTTTTTATCAATGTCCAATACATTGAATATTTCCTCCGAATCTGAAGGATTATCCAAATCTGCACTAGTTTTGAAGAATTCCAGTCAAATAAGAAGAAAAAGGATTGTTCAAACAAAGATAGACAAATCTATGGTGAAGAAAGATGAAAAAGACAGCCCAATCAATGGGGAGTTCATGCTTACTTCTAAACTTTGTAGACTATGGAGAAATATTTGTGGATCTAGTCTCGGAACCTAATTCGATATTGATTGATAGTAAATATACATCCATGAGCAGGAAATGACTGCACTCAGGTGCATGGGAAAAACTTTAGGAACTAACATGAATTGTCCATTGATTAAAAAAGTGGGATTTGTATTACTGCATCATGAGAGGCTTTCCATCCCAGGTTATTGATGGTAAAAGTTGTGCATTACCATGCTATCATCTTGGGTAAATCCATGATTCAGTTCCATTGGGCTTGAGATTGTGCGAAAGTGCATAATGCATTCTTCAGGAACTGCAGATGGTAAACCAAGTACTTCTATGAACGCTTGTGCATCATAGTTTCAAAGATTCCTAGACACAATTCAGGGTTCATTCCTGCCTTGGTCGAATGCAGCCATTCGTGAAGAATACATGGCATGGGATTTTGCATTCCAATATCTTGAGCATGCTAATAACCATGCTAAGACTATATAACTCCAAATTGAATTTGATTCATGAGGCAATGACTTTTCAAATTTTGTTGATTGAGCATGCAAAGTTGAAAATGGGTGATGAGTCCTATGTACTGGCAAGATTGCAATTGATCCATGTACCCTGGAGAAGAGGTGAAAAGCTTCAAGGGAAAAATGCTGATCAATAATTAGATGGCAATCCATTTTGATATGATCCAAATTTTCCCAGGATCCAGCTCTATCCATTGATGTATTAAACGTTGGGGTTAATGTCCGGATGTTTCCCAATCCAGCATGATATCCAGTGTCCAACTGCTTCCAAAAGTCCTGAGTTTGGGAGAATGCAAAGGGATTTAGGATGAATCAGTTTTACTTGAAAATGACAGCTTACTCGTAGTTTCGTTTTTTTGCCTTTGTTCAGTCATGTGTCAAATAAAATGCAAGGAAGCCATATAAATTTTCAACACATTCAAGTGATGCCCAAAATTTTGTTATTATTTTGTCACTCTTGGAAGAATTGCCAGATGGGAAATTGTAAAATATTTTGAGCCCCGTTTTAAGACTATTTTCGATTTGCGGTTTATACATTGGATGCCTACAGATCCATTATTCCAATAGATAGGGTTTTAACCAGGTTTCTTTCCTGGGCTTTGTGTGTGCCAAATTCCACTAAGCTTTGTGCATTTCTAACCATTGTTTTGCCCTTTCGTTGGCTAAGATGCTAGGAAATTTCGGGTGTCAATTCTTCAGCTTTTTGGCCTGCAACCTTGGCCTGGAGTATCTGAAGAGATCACCTTTGATCGCATTCATGTTGAAGCAGAAGGATTCGCCATCAGAGATCAGATTTCTTGGAAAAACTTTGTGTCACGGTGTTTATCTTTTTCTGGGCTGCCGCTTGTTTTGGAAAAAAGGGGGTCTTAGATTTTTGAATTAAACTTTGCATTTTTTCACAGAAGGCTAGATTTTGGCTAGAATTATATGTTTAACATCCGGTTTCTTTTATGTGCCATGCAAAGTCAAACTACTTCAGTCACAGTGATTGGGATGCAATTTCCCACAATTTCGTAGCTGTAACATTTCTTTCCTTCTTGCGTGGGTGGGCACATTTTCCTTTATTTAAAACTCAACCATTTTGGAATAAAAAGAAAAATCAGTTATGGCATTTCATGAAAACTGATTGTAGCCTTGGCAGGTAAAGTAATCCCATTTAGAATTGTGGCAACTTAAATTAAGTGAATTTGAGATTTTCGTGAGCTGCCTTGGCAGGGTGTGGTGTATTTATCTCATTGTAGGTTTTGCAGAAAAAAATGTCTAGCTTTATTCAAGTGAAAAAAATTCGACCCCTTTGGTGATAAAAGGAAGCATCCTTAAATTAAATTAAATAATGGGTCAATTTCTTCCAATTTTACTTGTCCAGGGCGGTAAAAAAGTCCCAACAAGAAAGTGGACTTAGTGAAAGTTGGAAATAGAAAAAGATATCTATTTAAATAATGTGGTTATTTTTTAAAATGAATTCCCCTTATGTCAAAAAGTGCGCCCCATTTGGGAGTAAAGAAATAATACTTTTAAAGATTATTAAATTATTATTAATTCCTATTTGGCAGTGGCTAAGGTAAAGCATACAAAATTGGATGTGAAGCTGGTTTTTGCGAAGAAAAATTAAATAAATTTAATTTATTTAATGGCAGCCATGAGCATACACAAAATAGGCGCCCCATTTGAAGAGTGAAGAGCTTATTAATTAATTAATTAATTGTCAGGATTAGGAGAGGCATGTAAATTAATTATAGAATTCATGAGGGTTATATAAGCAGGGGCTGCCATAAGGATGAATTAATTAATTCAAAAGCAAAGAAGTGCAGTCCAGACAAAAAGTGCGCCCCATTTGAAGAGGAATTTTGCTCAAAAGAAGGTAATTAATGTTGGAAGCTTCCAAATTTTGGCGCCTAGGTTGAAGGAAGCTTGATTTGTGTCTGAATAATTGTTTGCATAAGTGATACAGGTGCTCAGGTGAAGTTGGTAAAATTCATGCTTGCTTTGCATGCAAATAAAACATCAAATTTTGGGGCAGCAGGCTTGAATTATGCAGATTTTTATGATTAAAATCCACTGTTCATGTTCCGGTTGCCATCTGTCCAATACATTGAACATATCCTCTGAATCTGAAGAATTATCCAGATCTGCACCGGTTGTGAAGAATTCTGGACGAATAAAGAGAAAAAGAATTATTCAGACAAAGATAGATACGGCCATGAAAAAAAGGGATGAAAAAGAAGGCACAGCAGAGTCATGCATCACTTCTAAATTCACAGACATTGGAGACATAGATCTAGGTCCAGAACCTCTTTCCGAATTGATTGACAGATCCAGAGCAGGAAAGACTTCCCTCATGTGTGCAGTTAAAAGCAGTGGAATTATTCGAGCTGCAGCCTTTCCATACACAGCCCAGTTGCCAGAGTTCGTTATGGAGTGTGCTAGGTCTTACCATCCATCATCCAGATCAGTGCTGAGATGCTACGGGGAAAACAATAATTCGGTTGGACGCACAGTTCATCAATTATTGTTTGAAGATTCCTGGCACGAAAGGTGGTGACTTCTATTAGCATTCAGGATGCCGGCAGCAGGTGGGAGAAGCATAGAGTTGACTGCGTGAACATAATGAACAACAGATACATGAAGAAGCCCAGATCTCCTTCCAAGTTCCCAAGAACTCTTCCGCGGTCCAATCTGGTACAAGAGGTAGATGATATTGCCAAATTGTTATGCAGGATAAATGGCGAAGCGAACGCTCACACTTTCCGTACATGGATGTATGCTTTCATCAGGACCATTGAAATCAACAAAGTTGATTCAATAATCAATTGGTCAGAAATCATTAGCGACAACATTGGTGAGCAACTCCAGAACGTGAAGCGTACTTTCAGCTTCAAAATGACTTCCTATTTGGTATATGCAGCAGCTTCACAAGGCATCTTCTCCAAGCTGGATAGATGTGGTGTTCTTTCCAAGGACCCCATTTTCGAGTGCTACCCACAGCTTACTGTACCTGCATGCAAGAAAGATTTCAAAGTGGTCAATGATGGATTCTTCTACGAATTCATTTGCAGGCTGGACAGGGACCTAAAGGCCAACAGGGTGAGCAAGGAAGCGTGGGAAGTTGTATCCAGAATTGGCAGTCTATTCATTCAGTTTGCGGATTTCACATACCTTAGGGTTACTATTTTCTGGAGAACCGGTTAAGTTGCCCAGATATCCGAATGATAGATTGATCACCATGGAGCTGAGCAGACAACTTGTGGAGATACACGACCTTCAGTCGAAATGGCACAAGTCTACGGGCTTCTTCCCGATCACTGTGGGACATTATAGCTGCCAGAGCATTCATAAAGCCCGAGGATTGGAAGCGGAAATGTTATCTCTGAGTACGAGCAAGAGTTCTTCCCAGCACGGCTGAACTTCGATCCATTTGGAGTAGCCAGGAAGACGATCTCCCAGGAGTACGCACATGTGCCTTCATTAGAGGATTTCTGGATGAAGTGCAAAAGTGAGTACGAGGTTAGAAAGAAGGATTTCAGCAGGCTATCAGCACGGCAAGTGTTCGACTTTGGATTAGCACGGATACCTGCGGATCTTAAAGATGATGGGCCTATGTTACTTGACACATACCATCAAATGGGAGGAGATAGAGCTGTACTTCAGGAGAACGTAGGGGGCTGCCATACGATTGAGGAAAGGTCTGGCGCTGTTCTGGTGAATACTTCAAACTGGTTGCTGACGAAGGGATACTGCCTTGATGAAGCATTGATGAATCAAATCACGGGAAACTTCGGCACAGGAGATTCCCTCAAGAGGAAGCACGGAGGAGAAAGCAGCAGAAGGCCTGAGAAGATGAAAGTGCACAGAAGGTCTCAATCAAAGGAGAAGATCACTTCCACGGCTATGATGTTAGTTCCGGCTTCTCCAGCATCCAAGTACTTCACCGACTGTTGCACCTCAGCAGGACACTTCCATTCCTCCATTGAATCCGGCAACATTCATCTTCTCTCCTCAGCCACTCCATTCAGCACCTGTTCCTGAAGAAACGTTGAAGCTGCAGATGGCAGAGTTTGAAAGAGCTTTGTCTTTGGATGATTCAGAGGATGGCAGCCATAACACTGTAGCAGTTTCTGATGGAGAGGAATCAGAGCGGGAGATAGTAGTACACTCAGCAACTTCTCATTCTCCGAGAAGTAATTTCTCAGAATGGTTGACTTCGCAGTTGGTTCCAGAAGCTAGAGTGGAAATGAACTTGGAGGAACACGACTTGCAGCTACTCCTGAGTCTAGGTGGAAAAGACAGAAAACCTAAAGTTGCTAAGGTAACTTCAAGGTTGATCATCGAGGAGTCAGGGCAGAAGTTTGCTGAGATGTCAGTTCCGGCAGAAGGGAAGAAGGAGGATGAGCTCATGGCAGAAGACATAACAGTAACCAGAGTACCCATAGGTCAAGCCACCACAGAAGGATTGAAGCAGGACACGCAGACATTGATAGATGCTCTATTCCTTAGGCTTGACAGAGAAAAGGTGGAGAAAGTTGAACTTCAGAAGCAGGTATCTCAGTTGTGCGAGATCATTGCCAAGGTTGCTAAATCTTCCACTCAACCCATTTCAACTCAAGAGCAGGTGAGTGATCATCTGATGCAGAAGATGGAAGATGCAAGCAACCAGGTGAAAGCTATTGACGAATGGAAAATCTGATTATTCGTCAAGCTTCTGTACAACTCGGAGAGGTGCCAGCCCGCCTAAAGGTTATGAAAGATGCAGCAGATCAGCTGAAGCAACTGGTGACAAGCATAGTAGATATGAACACAGTTGCTGAGAGTAACCTGAGTACTTTGGCCGAAATCAATAAGCTGCCGAGAGAAGTGTTGGTTGCAGAACAGATTGTGCCTGACGGATCAGTTGAGAAGGGGAAGCAGCTGGAGTTTGCAGTATCTTTCCATTTGGAGATCTGCAGAATTATGCTGAAGAGGATGCAGGCACTTGAGAGTATGACATCGTCTTTACCAGACAATATCATTGCTTTCACTCAGGAGGAAGTGGTCGGAAATGTTACTTCATACGTACGGATCATTCCTAGCAGAGTGCCTAATTCCCTGGAAGGGTCTCTTCTGATGGTATAAGGGAGAATTGATGGAGCTACTAAGCCTTTCACGATGAATTCCATTAGCAGACTGGTGGCACTGCAGGTGGATATTGCGAGGTTCGGGCCTAGCTTGGAGGATGTGGAAGCATGTATCAAGGTGTTGAACGAAGGATTGCTGCAGTTCAGGACAGAAAAGGAAGTTGTGGCTAAGACAGATGGGAAGATGTTGAATTACATGTTCGACAAGTATATTCAATATCAGAACAAAAAGAAGATATAAATGTTACAGCTGGCTTGACTTTCTTCTTCTATTCTTTCTTCTTCTATTTTCCACGTTCCCGGATGAAATTGTAAAACTTTAAAGTTATTGGTTTTGAAACCATTACTTTAAGTTATGTGGAACAATTCTATTAGTTAAGTGATACATGTGTCACTTAAGGAGAAGTTAGTGGAGGATGATTGCCAATGTCATCTTTACTTCTTGTTTATGTTTCAGTTCAGTTGAGTTTCCCATTTGTACTTTCCCTTCTACATTCTATAAGTAGAAGAAGAACCTTCGGGTTAATGATCAGAATTTGTAAGCAGCATTCTTGTGTTCCAGACTTTGTGCTGAAACCCTTGAGAGCCACTTGAAGCAAAGGAATATAAGGAGCAGATTTCCGGAGAACTTTGTGTCACGGTGTATTTTGTTTCTAGCTTTCTATCTTAGATCTTTAATAAACTTTGTGTTATTTTAGATCTAGATCTAGAGATGCCTTTGCTTATAATTCTGTGTGTTGATATCTATTGGTTTCTTCTATGTGCATGCAATCAACTCTGTTATCTATTGATTGGGATGCACATCTTCCCCATTTCTTCCCTGTGTTTATATAATTCCCTTCTTCTATAAATATTTCCTTTCTTAAACAGCTGCTTACTTGCTGCAGAACTGTACAGCTATGGTTCATGAGCTGAATAGTTAAAGTAAAACCCCATATAGATACTAGCATATTTTAATTGACAAATCTGACACGGGAGCCTCACCGGTAAATGAGGGAGATTTATCTCATGACTGCCTAGGTTTTATGCTATGCAGAAAATCTAGCCAACAGTTTTTGGCGACTCCGCTGGGGAACAACTATCTTTGCAGATCAAAGCTTATCTCTTGAAGATCAGAGTGTTTTCCATACAAATCTCAACCTGGCTGAACGTCCATTCACCCGATCTGTGAAGGCGCAAGGAAGGACTGATCATTTCTTCAGACTGCAGGAGCAATTCAATTTCAATCATCCTCCTCAAGTTAGAAGCCGCAGATCTAGTCTCTCACCAGGAAGGAGAGTGCACACCCATCCAGATCCGGATCGTCTTCAGCATAATCCGACGGCTGGAATTATTCACCAAGTCTACACAAGGAGAAGACGTGCCCCATTCATCATGCAGAATCAGAACTAGATAGTATCTGTCCCATGGGGAGCAGCTTTTGGGCCACTGAACTTGACCCCGCCTATGCACGATTTTCCTAAAGGATCCAGAAAGAATTTTCCAAAATTCTTTGGAGATGGAAAGCAAAACCCGGATGATCATTTGGCAGCCTTCTTCATATCTTGTGGTGTGCTTGCAGTGGAGCATGAAGATGTCTCAGTCAGACTCTTCATTGAGACTCTACATGACTTGGCTGGCGAATGGTTCTATCGGCTAGCTCCTGGCACCATAACCAACTGGGCGACTATGCGTGAGCAATTTCTGAAAAGATTCAAGCCTGCAGAGGACGCTAGCACGTTGATCACTCAACTGACGCAGTTGAAGAAAGAGCCAAGTGAGAACATGTGGGACTTTATTGCAAGGTTCCAAAGGATTTTATATAAAATCCCCACTTCTGCCGCATTGAGCGATGAAAATCAAAAGACATTTTTTATAAACGCTCTGTTGCCCGAAGTTGGATATCAGCTGAGAAGGGCAAGACCTGTGAATCTACTTGAAGCACAAAATGTTGCCGTGGAAGTTGAAGATGACTTGATCATGGCTGGAAAACTCAAACAACCATCTCACAAAGGTGATGGAGCTTCTTCAAGTACTTCAGATCCTTTGCTACAAAGATTGGCTAATGACATGTTGCAAATCAAGAAGCAGATCTCTCAAGCAGGAAATGTAGCTCCTTCAAGAATAGCTCCTACTCAGACCTTTAATGGTCAAAATCAAAATCAAAATCGAAATAGACTTGTTGCTGCACCACAGTGGTTGGCAATTGAAGCTGCTCCAAGGAATAACTTGGAAACTAATGAAGAAGATCTAGGCATTGACGAATCATTTGATGATGAAGACTTTGTAGATCCCGCTGGCGACTCCAATATTGGTTACCTGGACTACGAATCTGACGATGGCTATTATGAATCTTTTGAAGATTCTGATGGTCACACATTTGCGGTGTTCACAAGGTCCCAGACACGCCAAAATGCCGAAGCATCCACAAGCGGCCAAAGAAGAGAAAGAGAAGATCCTGGGCCGGATGTTACTATCTTGAAAAGAGGCAGCCCTCTTCCTTCTTCATTAGCGCCCAAAGATAAATATTCAAATTCTTTCAATTCGCAGCAGAGGGCCAACACACATCCGGCTGAAGCAAGTCAAGCTTTCGACATCATTGATCACATCAAGAAGACCAAGGTCCAAATGTCAGAAGCTGAGTATTTGAGGGCATTTCCTGATCAGCTAAATAGATTAGTAAAGTATGTGCAAAGTAATGGTCCCAACCCTCCAACAAATAATACTTCACGGGGTATCTTGTCAAGTCCAAAGATTACTCCTCCTTCAAATAATGCGGCTGCAAGTTCTTCTCCTTCTACTTCTTCTCCTGCTACATCGGAAAGGATCGAGCCATTTTATGTATCATTGCTTATCAAATGGATACAAATTGAGCAATTGCATTCTGGACTCTGGAGCTTCCGACAACATCATGCCTGCCAAAGTTGTTGATGCCTTGGGTCTCACATTGACAAAAACCATCAGAAGATGCTATTCAATGGAAAGGCAAGTTCCTCTTGTTGGGCAAATCAAAGATGCACAGGCAGTACTTGCTTCTTTTCCAGACAAAAGATTGAAAATGACTATCCTTGTAGCAGACATCCCAGTCTCTTATGGCATGTTGTTGAGTAGAAATTTTTGTAAAGAGCTGGGCGGAGAAGTCAAGATGGATTGGTCTTGTGCGCACATACCAATCAAAGGAGTTAATCAGAAGTTAGAACCTGAGAAGAAATCCAAGTACACAGTATCAAAGTCTGAGGATCCTAGATCTCAGATCTTGTTTCAGGAATCTGATCACGGAGTCTATTATCTAGAAATGGATAAAGAAGAAATTCAACCTGTGATTCAAGAACCACATCAACTTGACAACAAGGTTTGGTCTCTGGAATTTGATGGCAGCTGCTGTTCATTTGGATCCGGTGCAGGCGTTGTTCTTATCTCTCCTGAAGGGAAAGGTGCATGCACATTCCTTCAAATTGATGTTCGAAAATACTAACAACACAACAGAGTATGAAGCACTGTTGTTAGGTATGGAGCAGGTAAGAACAATGGGAATCAAGCTCTTACATGCAAAGGGAGATGTTGAGCTGATTGTTAAGCAGATAAGAGGTCTCTATCAAGTAAAAAAGGACAAACTTCGGCATTATAGAGATCGAGTCTACTCTGCTATCCTGGATTTTTCAGCTTTCTCGGTATCTTACATTCCGAGAGAACAAAATTCAAGAGCTGGTTCACTTGCAGTGACTGCAGCTTTGTTAAATCCAGATCAGCCTCCCACATTTTTCAGACAGGGGGATTACAAAGTTGAGATGGTCTTCCACCCAAAAGTTCCTGACAACGTCCAGCAATGGCAAGTTTTTAATGATGACAAGCAGATTGCTGCATTTCTCCAACAAAAGGACAACTTCGAAGAGATCTACTATGAGGGAAGCAACTCACCTCCGAGACAAACTACTGTGGGAGAAATGGATGCAGATGTCTTAGGAAGTCAGGAGATTATCCAGCTAAAGGGAAATAAAATTCCCAAAGGCTTGGTATCTCTTGAGGAAATGTTCGACAAGCATGATCAGATGCTTAAAAAGAATGAAGAAAGTGGGGAAGGTTCTTCCACCGATACACAGTTACTAAATTTGGGAGCCATCAATGATCCCAAATTAGTAAATCTGGGAAAGTGTTGTTCAGAGGCTGAAAGGGAAGCTTTTACAGAGCTTCTTAAGAAATACATGGATGTTTTTGCCTGGTCTTACCAGGATCTAAAAACATATCAGCCTGCAGAAGTTCAACACTACATCCCATTAAAACCAGAACAAAAGCCTTTCAAGCAGAAGCTGCGGCGGCATAACCCTACCATTTCCGGAACTATCTTTGCAGAGATCCAGAAGTTGTTAGATGCAAAGATAATTTATCCCATACATCACTCTGAATGGTTAGCCAACATAGTTCCTGCGAGAAAGAAGAGTGGCGAGATTAGGTTGTGCGTAGATTTTCGCAACCTCAATCAAGCCTCATTGAAAGATAACTACCCCATCCCCATCATGGATCACACTCTGCAGGTGGTCACTGGATCTGAGATGCTTTCCATGCTTGATGGTTTCTCAGGCTACAATCAGGTCAAGGTGGCTGAAGAAGATCAATACAAAATGACATTCATTACACCTTGGGGAACTTTTGCTTACCAGAAAATGCCGTTTGGTTTGATCAATGTTGGAGCTACATTTCAAAGAGCTATGGATTTAGCTTTTGCTCATCTCAAGGATATAAGCATAGTGGTGTACCTTGATGATCTGACAGTCTTTTCCAAGAACAGATGCATGCACATTTCAAATCTGGAAGAGGTTTTCATACAATGCCGCAAACATGGTATTTCTCTGAACCCTAAGAAATCTATCTTTGTTGTAACAGAAGGAAAGCTACTAGGGCACATTGTCTCCAAGGAAGGAACCAAGATAGATCTGGAACGTGTCAAATCCATTCAAACTTTTCCATTGCTACATCCAAACAAGGAGTTCACTCTTTCTTTGGAAACGTTAATTTTCTCAGGAGATTCATCCCTGACTTTGCTAAGCTAACCCGTCATATCTCAAATATGATGAAGAAGACACAAGATTCCAAATGGAGCAGCGAAGGGAAGGAAGCTTTTGAGAAGATTAAGGAGGCCCTGTCAAAAGCCCCAGTCTTGGTTTCACCTGACTTCAGTAAAGAATTTATTCTTTACTGTTATTCCTCCGAACACACCATGTCAGCAATCTTGATGCAGAAGAATCAGGAGGATGTAGAAGCTCCGATTGCTTTCATGAGCATGCCTCTCAAAGCTTATGAGTTGAAATATACTCCAATGGAAAAGCATGCATATGCAGTGGTGAAGGCGTGTAAAGCATTTAGGTATTATATTCTTTCTTCACACACTGTGGTCTTGGTTCTAGATACTGCAGTGAAATCTATCCTCACTCAACAAGAGTTAGGATTGTTAAGAGGCACATGGGTGACAAAAGTTCAAGAATATGACCTGGATATCAAACCTACAAAGCTGGTTCGAGGAAGAGGTCTGTGCGAATTAATGACGGAGATGAAAGCAACAGTGCCAGAGGTAGATCAAGAAGAGATGGATGAAGATTTGCCTATGGTACTTTTTATAGATCTGGTGGAGGAGTGGTACAGTAACATTGCCTATTTTTTGACATATGGAGAATGCCCGGATCAACTTTCTCGAAAAGAGAAATGAACTATTAAACTAAATCCAAAGACTTTGTTCTTTGGGATAATGGTTTATACAAAAGAGGGATTGATGGCGTATTTCTCGATGCGTGGATAAAGCTCAGCAGGATCAGCTCTTACAATAGTTTCATGACATGGCTTGCGGTGGTCATTTCTCAGCCTGAGTCACTGCACACAAGATCCTCAGAGCAAGGTATTACTGGCCCACACTTTTTCAAGATACTGCAGAGTGGGTATCTAAGTGCCAAGCGTGCCAACACTTTGTTGGGCGTGTAAAATTGCCTGCATTACCTTTAAAACCAATTGTAATTGAAGAACCTTTCCAGCAATGGGGAATGGATTTTATTGGTATGCTCAACCCGGCTTCCAGTGCCGGCCATCACTATATTCTGACAGCTACTGATTATTTCAGTAAGTGGGTAGAAGCCATTCCTGTGAAGAACGCCACTTCCATCGAGGTGTGTAGTTTTATAAAAGAATATATTGTTGTTAGGTTTGGCGTGCCCAATAAAATAGTAGCAGACAATGCTCCAAATCTGTCTTCTGAGGAGCTGGTTGATTTCTGCTACACTCATGGGATCCAGCTGGTACATTCCTCCAACTACTATCCACAAGGGAATGGCCAAGCTGAATCAAGTAACAAAAACTTGGTGACTATCGTGCGAAAGCTAGTAATGGAGAATCAAAGAACTTGGCATAAGAAGTTGTTTGATGCATTATGGGCCGATAGAATTACACCAAAGAGGGCGATAGGCATGTCCCCATTTCAGCTATTATATGGTAGAGACACAGAGCTGCCTCTTACCTTGGAACTACCTGCCCTACAACTTTCTAGAGCCCTGGAGGATTCTACATTCACTGATGCTATTGATAAAAGGATAATGTACCTGACTGAATTGCGGGAGGTACAGACTCAAGTTGCAGATAGATTGACAGAGCATCAAAGGAAGGTGAAAGTCATCTTCGACAAAAAGGCCAGGGAAAGAAAGTTTGAAGTCAATGACTGGGTCCTTTTATGGGACAAAAGAAGAGAAGCAAAAGGCATGCATGGAAATTCGATTCACTATGGAAAGGGCCTTTTGTGATTAAAAAGATCGCTGGAGCAGATAGCTTCATTCTTGCTCATCAGGATGGAGTTGAATTGCCGTTGCCTTTCAATGGGCAACACTTGAAGCTGTTCCGGACATGAAAAGCAGGGTAAAACCTGTATGTATATAAATAAAACTTTGTTTGTTTTTCCTTGTTTTGTTTTTGTGTTGTGTTGTTTTTGTTTGCCTGACCCCATGCCCAAAAGACAAGATACGAAACCAGAGATGCTGGGATCTCATCTTTTCCCTTGTCATTCTGACAGAGAAAAAGATGTCCACAGACGGAGCCGACTGGTGTCCCCAGATTTCACCCTGAAATCTGAGACTACCCTATTCAAAAAAAATTCGTACTTTTAAAATAATGGGTCGTTTTGTGTTTTTATTGCCAGAAAGTTCCTGTATTGTGTCAAGATATTCCCAAGGAGCCATATTAGCCATTTTCACCAAATACCCAGATGCCCAAAATTGTTATATTCTGTCGTTGGGGTTTGCCTGCGGGAAATTTGTATTTAATTATTTTGAGCCCCGTTTGAGGCAATTTGTGCTCCAGTTTAACCCTGTTGTGATCGTACATATCATTATTCCCATATACCAGTAGGGTTTTAACCAGGAATGAATTCTGGGCTTTATTTGTGACTTCTGGCAACGTTTTGTGTTTTTTGTGTTTTCCCGTTTCGTTTTCTGTGAAATTTCTCTGGATCAATTCCTTTGCCGGTTTGGCCTGATTCTTGGCCTGGAGTATCTGGAGATCACATATGCACGTTGTGCCAGAAGGAATTTGCCATCGGAGGTCTGGTTCTCTTGGAAAAGACGAAGTCGTGCACCAAAAAGCTTCTTCTGGGCTGGCCGCATTTTTGGAAAAAGAAGGTTTGAAGTGGATCATGGGATTTTTTAGAAGCAGCAGGCAGGTGGGAATTTTGTACCTGCCTAGCAGGGTACTTTTTCCCATGGAAGCAACGCCACTTAAGTCACAATGGGAAAATTAGAGGCAGCAGGCAGGCGGGAATTTCTTACCTGCCTTGCAGGGTAAAAATTCCCATTGTGAAATAAAAGAAAAATCACTTAAGGCATTCATGGGATTTTATTGCCTACCTTGCAGGGTAAATAATCCCATTATGAAAGTCAAACAACTTAAGTGAATCATGGGATTTTTCAGGAGCTGCCTTGCAGGGTAAATAATCCCATTGTCATGTGCTTTTAAAAATAGAATTCTTTATGCCAAAAAGTGCGACCCCTTTTGGAAAGAAAGGCAGCCTTAAATTAATTAATTTAATTAATTATCTCACTCCAATTTTGGTGCCCAGGCTTGTGGAAAAGTCAACAAAGGTAAAGTGGACAAAAGGTGGTTGAAATAGACTGTTCTAAAATTAAATAAATATTATTTATTTAATGCAGCCCCTTTATGTCAAAAAGTGCGCCCCTTTTGGGAGAGAAATAATACTTTTTAAAGTATTAAATGATTAAATTAATTCCTATTTTCAGTGGCTAAGGTCAAAGCATACTGTGAGGCTTGAGTTAACTGGAAGCAGAAGTCTAAAATTAAATAAATTTAATTTATTTAATGGCGGCCATAAGCATGCACAAAACAGGCGCCCCATTTGAAAAGTGAAGCTTATTAATTAATTAATTAATTGCCAGGAATAGGAAAGGCATTAATTAATAATAGAATCGTGAGGATTATATAAGCAAGGGCTGCCATAAGGATGAATTAATTAATTCACAGGCAAAGAAGTGCAGCCCAGACAAAAAGTGTGCCCCATTTGAAGAGGAAATTTTGCTCAAAAGAAGGTGTAATTAATGCTAGAAGCTTCCAATTTTGGCGCACAGGTTGAAGGAAGTTGATTTGTGTCTGGATAATTGTTTGCATAAGTGATACAGGTGCTCAGGTGAAGTTGGTAGAATTCATGCTTGCTTTGCATGCAAATAAAACATCAAATTTTGGGGCAACAAGTTTGAATTATGCAGATTTTTATGATTAAAATCCACTGTTCATGTTCCGGTTGCCATCTTTGTCTGAATTAATTGTAGGAATTCATTACAGGTGCTTTACATAAGAAAAAAGGAGCTTAAATCAATGTCCAATACATTGAATATATCCTCTGAATCTGAAGAATTATCCAGATCTGCACCAGTTTTGAAGAATTCCGGCCGAATAAGAAGAAAAAGAATTGTTCAGACAAAGATAGACAAAGCCATGGCAAAGAGGGATGAAAAAGAAAGCACAACAGAGTCATGCATCACTTCCAAATTTGCAGACATTAGAGACACAGATCTAGGTCCAGAACCTCTTTCCGAATTGATTGATAAATCCAGAGCAGGAAAGACTTCCCTCATGCGTGCAGTCAAAAGCAGTGGAATTATTCGAGCTGCATCATTTTCATTCATAGCCCAGTTGCCAGAGTTTGTTATGGAGTGTGCTAGGTCTTACCATCCATCATCTAGATCAGTCCAAGATGCTACGGGGAAAACAATAAGCCAGTTGGACACATAGTTCAATTATTGTTTGAAGATTCTGGTATGAAAGGTGGTGACTTCTATTAGCATACAAGATCCCGGCAGCAGGTGGGAGAAGCATAGAGTTAACTGCGTCAGCATAATGAATAACAGATACATGAAGAAGCCCATATCTCCTTCCAGGCTCCCAAGAACTCTTCCTACCATCCAATCTGGTATAAGAGGTGGATGATATTGCCAAATTGTTACGCAAGATAAATGGCGAAGCAAATGCTCACACCTTCCACGCATGGATGTATGCTTTCATCAGGACCATTAAAATCAACAAAGCAGATTCAATAATCAATTGGCCAGAAATCATTAGAGACAACATTGGTGAGCAACTCCGAAACATGAAGCATACTTTCAGCTTCAAAATGACTTCTTATTTGGTATACGCAGCAGCCTCACAAGGCATCTTCTCCAAGTTGGATAGATGTGGTGTTCTTTTCAAGGACCCCATTTTCGAGTGCTACTCACAACTTACTGTACCTGTGTGCAAGAAGATTTAAAAGTGGTCGATGAATGGATTCTTCTAACTCGAATTCATTTGTAGGCTGGACAAGGATCTAAGCCAACAGGGTGAGCAGGGAAGCTGGGAAGTTGTATCTCCTAGAATTGGCATTCTATTCATATCAGATTGTTCGATTTCACATACCCATCAGCAAGGTTACCGGATTTTCTGGAGATCGGTTAGCTACAGTCAGATATCCAAATGCTAGTTGGATCACCCTGGAGCTGAGCATACAAAACGTGTGGAAATGCACGACTTTCATCGAATGGCACAAATCTAACGGGCTCCTTCCTGTTATCAGCTACTTTGCTTTGTAAAATATTTTTAAAAAATACATAAAATGTGTTGGGCTAGATTTTCTTGCATAGCATCAAACCTAGGTAGTCATGAGATAAAACTCTCCCCTCATTTAATAAAAACCGGTGAGGCTCCCGTGTCGAATTTGTCAATAAAAATGTGTTATTAGCTATCATGGGTTTTTACTTTAAACCACAGAGTTCTGAACCATAACTAAGCAAGTTTTTCATTCAAGTAAGCGTCTAATTTAGAAGGAGAATTATAATGAAAGAAGTAAGGAAAGGCGAGAGAAGAAATGGGAAGATGTGCCTCCCAATTATTAGATAACAGAGCCTAATTGGATGCACATGAAGAAACTTAATAGATATACCACCCTAGAATTATAAAGCAAGGCAAGCTCTAGATCTAGACTAAAATAACCAAAGTTTATCAAGAGATCTAGAAGATTCAAACAAGAACAAAGTACAGAACAAAACACCACCGTGACCAAAGTTCTCTTCGAAACCTGCTCCTTTGTATTCCTCTGCTTCAAGTTGCTCTCAACAGGGGTTTCAGCCCAGTCCTAAAAACACAAGTTGCTGCTTACCAATTCTGATCGATCATTAC